>CP136886.1:22582126-22772126 GCA_033000465.1 Sciaenops ocellatus
ATCAAGTTTTTCCACTGGTAACCACTATAGAGGTCATTTTGTCCACTAGATGGGCACTCTAGAAGACATTTTATCACATTTTCTCATGTGGAAGGGCAACATATAGGATACTTTACCACAATTCTCCGCTAGATATGCATCATAAAGGGAACTTAATTGTGTTTTCTCCACTAGAAGGGCACCGTAGAGGACGCTTCATCACGTTTTCTCCACTGATAGGGCACTGTAGATAACACTATCACATTTTCTCCACTAGAAGGGTGAGCAGGTGTGAGTATTTTTTCTGTTCTGGGGCCCTGTGGGGGAACACAAGGCTGGTTTGTTTAAAAACTGTCTGATCTGACTGGCGGTGCCTCTTGCAATGTCAAACTTTATTGTAGCAAAGTCATGTGTTCCCAGACCTCAGCAATTACTTCAGTGATTACTCTCTCACCATAACTGATTGAAATTATATTAAAAATAGGCTGGGGACTTTCTGCCTAATAAACTTTAAACTTCAAACTAAAGTTTGTAGTCATCTAATGCACACATGCTAGCAAAGTAAAACACCAAGACATTTTTACAGAAAATACTTAAGGTCAGGTGTTTCTCCATTTTGTTCTTTAGAAATTCATTTCAGTAACATATTTTCTATCATTATTTATGTATTTGTTGCTGTACCATTTGCCTCCTAGATGAGCTTTTATGTCATTTATATCAGCTTTTATGAAACCCGTGGGGAGGCTTTTTGTCTCATCTGCACTGTTTGTACACCATATCCTTTCATCTATCTCCTTCCCAGCAGAGATGCACAATACAAGCCATATTTTATAGTGATAACGGCTGTGACTGGTATAAAAACTAGCCCAAGGGATTATTTATGTGCTTTCATCTGGTCCCGTTCCGATATTTACTGGCCCTTTTTCTGCAGAGACAAGCAAGGTGGAAAATCGACACCAACCATCTAAATATTGCCCAATTTGGTCCAGCTACTTTGGCAGGTAACCAGCCAGGCTGCTCTCTGTTTGATTCAGCACTTTGTCTGCCGAGAAACTGAAAGTTGTGGGTGGAATTTAGAAACCATTAACTTGACTGGTGGAAAAACAAGTCAAGGTGAAGAAAGCTGAGCAAAAGTAAGCACAGAGAAACATTCTGTGGTTGAAAATTAGCTCAAGCTGCCAGTTACATCCAGGGAAGATTTGATTTTCTTCTCTACCAGCTATTATTTTGAAATAATAAAAAAAAGTCTCACCTGAGCAACACTACTGGAGCTAATCGGTGTACGTTTGCTGAAGGATTAATCAGTAATAGAACATTTTGTCCCCGTCTAAGATTTTTCAGATCACTAGCTACTCTATTCTGAAAATCCAACTTGAACCGACAGGTGATTTCAGGGAAGAAAATCAAAAATGACAACTGACAGGGTAGTTCATCGCCTCGGGGTGTTTTGAGTCATTTTAGCCTCGAGGTTGTCCGACTGTTTCAGGGAAGAGCTGGTTAACATGACCTAGTTTACTGTAGTTAAACATGCCAACCAATCCTTCTCCTCCACTCTTATTAGTACCAAAGCAGCTGAGTTTGTTACTTTGTACTAAAAACTTTTCTTTGCTTTGATTTGAACGCCAACTGAACTTGGACGCTCTTGTGAGCACTACACTGTTTGACATGCACACAGTCTTACACACTGAACCTTGGGAGTACAACCAGTCCATTAATGATGCTGGTTGAGTGCCTTGCTCAAGGTTACTGCATTTTTCCTTCCCCGCGTGTCATATCCAATAAGACAGGAGACGCCTTAAAAATAACTGTGCAAAATAAAACGACAGGGCTGCTGAGTTCTTTTGGAGAAGTAGTGAAGGAGGGAACAGCTCACAGGGGGTCTGAGTTACCTGAGTGCCAATGCTGATGTGTGGCGTTTGAAGTTTGAAACTAATTTCACCTCTCGGGACGCACACGTTAATCTGACCCAGTTCGGTTGTAACACGCCAGTGAGTGATGCTACTTCATGAAAACCAATTAAAAAACATGGAATCAAAACCAATTTTCATTTCAAATGCTCATGAGTGTGAATAATGATTTAGAAATAATATTTACAGTAGGTTTAATTTGTCCAGGGAACATCCACTGAGCCACAGACTTCATCAGAAAAGCGGTAATTCATTTTCACTCAGTAACATACTTTTACTCCTGAGAGCTGACAACAATATCTCCAGCTAGAGAGCAGCAGAGTCTGCAGGGGATTGCTCAGGGGCACTTCAGCAGTAGTTGTTGAAGAAAAAAGCTTTGGTCAAACTACTCTGAAGAAAGAAAATTGGTGAAAAACAGGAGGTGTTTTATTAATTAACCCTTCCCAAGTCCCGCCCCTTTCAGCTTGTGGTCCAATAACAGTTGAGCAGGCTTGGTAGCCAGGAGAACCTCGGCCAATTTTCTCATTTCCTTTACTGAAATATGATATGTGTACCCAGTCTTGTCTTTGGGTCAATACAGCTATATTTGAAATGTCTACCAAATGATAAAAGTGATGCCTCGTCTGCCATTATGTTAAAAACAACAATAAAGTAGCCTGGTTAATTATTTGTTGACTAAATTGATAAAGAATTGAACATTATCTAAATCAATGAACAACATTAGCCCTAATGTAAACACCATTTGAGGAAAATGTGCGCGCGCACGCACACACACACGTACACACTGTGCAGTGTGAAAGAGCGCTTTCTAATATTTCTTGGATCTCCCATCTGTGATTCAGGTCTCGTCTAGTGATGCCTTGAGGCTGAATGTTGCAGGAAGTGATGCTGAAAAAGAGTTGTGTTTCTCCCTCAGGCTTTCTCCTCCTCTCATCTGTTTCACACAAACACACGAGCCTCGACTGCTGTACTTGTGAGGACAGCGTATTGACTGCAGCCTCATTTGTGTGTGCGATGTCATATACATAACACACACATACAGTACAAGGACACACACTTATTAAGTCTATGAAATTGAATTAGAATTTCCATAAGGATGAATAATTTAACATAATCAACATGCTTACAGGGAATGTAAGGCTAGAAATACATCGATGGATTAAAGCACACACACACACACAGTTGGCTGCAGGCTGAGGTGGTGTGTGTTGTGACGAGGGTCGCAGTCTGACCAGAGCTAAAAGTGGAACAGCACTGACACTGATCTACGGCTAAGTCTGTGGCTCGCTCTGAAAAACCTGAATCTAATGAAAGTTAATGATATTCCACATTCACTGATACCTTTAGAAGTGCCTCTGTTTTCTTTAGCTTCACTTTATGCTCATATCTTGATGCTTCTTTCCTGAAACACTTGAAAGGAGAAGTTGGGCATTGCACCAACAACTCTATATTTAATAACGCACCCACTCTACCACCTAAACTACACATCTTTCTTGTAACAGCCTTCAAAAAATGACTAAACGAAAGCAAAAGAAACGTCTTGTATGATATTCTATAATACATTAATAACGTGTTTTGATATTTATATTATATAAATAAAATATAACATTTTGAATTCTCTCCTTGGAAGGAGTCAAATCTTATTTTGTATATACTCTATCTCTCATGGTCGACGTTGTTTATTGTTATGAATGACTCAGAGATGACTCTGCCAGCTGACTCCTTTTCAAACACGAATGTTAAGCATCCTAACATGCTTACAGTCGGCGTGGCTCAGCTGGACTTTGAACTTAATACTAACATAGCATGTTAGCATGTAATCTGGAAACATGTCTCGGGCTTAAAGTACAGCTGAGCCTACAGCTGAGACTGAAAACACAGTTCAAATCAAAGAAGTTGTGGTATTAGTTCTGTTACATGTTTGAAAAATATTATAGAAAATGTAGTTATTGTAAATGTGTCTTTGTTTTTTTAAGATGAAATGTTGATCAAAAATGGACATTAAAAGACGTTCTGGCACCTCTGGTCAGTCTGTGCACTTGTTATCCTGAGTACACGTGTTTGTGTCCATGTATTTATGACTACCTCTGTGTGTCCACGTTTATGACTTCCTGTGCAGATATTCAAGAAGAAATCCAGAGACTATTGTAATTGTGTTGGTTCTTCACACACACACACACACACACACACACACACACACACACACACTGGTCCTTAGCTCTCTTGCAGCCAGTAGGCAGATGACCTTCTCTTCAAAGTGCTTATGTCCTGTTTCCTCCAAACCCCTCAACACTTAGCCAGCAGAGCTCTGCAGAGGAGCTGCCGCCACTCCTGTTGCTATGAGACAAATGGAAATGTATTGGGGGAGCAGTCAGTGCTGCCTTTTTCTTTTCTAAAGTAGTGGTGTACTGTAAAATAAAGCATCTTCATCCACACAGAGAGTCTCACACAGCTGCTACAGGATCATTGTTGGTGTCTGAGTTTACAATTAAATCATCGTTCTTTCATCACCACGTTGTGGTTACTCATATTACAAATTCATATTTTATATTGCTTACATCTCTCCCAGTCATCATGCACCAATCTGTCAAGCTTTAACGTCTCACACGACCATGCAACGACTACAGTATGAAAATGTTTATGTAAACATGATTCTGGAAAAACTCACTGCCCACAAGTACAAAATTTGGGACTATTTCAAGGTTATTGATATTAAAAGGTCCAGTGTGAAGGATTTAGTGACATCTAGTGACGTAGTTGCACATTACAACCAACTGAATACTACTTGCCTCTCTCCTTCCATTTCAAGCATGTAAGAGAAACTACAGAAACTATCTAGAGCCAGGACTTGACATGGACCTGTGACATCTGTATGAATGATGAAATCATTGTAAGGTGACCATTCCTATATTATTTTCATTATATTCTATTTCTAAATCTTACACACTGGACTTTGAACATGAATTTTAATGTTAAAGGTGAGCTCTGTGGATCTGGGACCAAAAAGAGTTCAGCTCATACTGTAGAAACACCAGCAAGCTGACATCACAATAGTGGAGTCAACGAGTAATATTTATATTTGAAATGTCCTGAACAAAGAGTAGAACATAAATATTCAATCCAAGTATCAATACCTCAGAATTGTGCTGAATGAAAGTGTACTAATTCATGCTGTGGTTCTCCAAACTGCTCGAGGGTTTAGGGTCTCGCCTTCAAGGTTCAGGACAACTTGAGCGAGCGCGCGGCCATCTGGCTGCCATTTTATAGAGCAGTATGAAGCTATTAGAACCTCCACCTCAGTGTCATCCAAAGATCATCTAATCAAATCTGATGGGGAGAGAAAGTGAGTGACAGTGTGTGTGTGTGTGTGTGTGTGTGTGTGTGTGTGTGTGGTCCTCCAAATTTAGTGGCAGCTATCTGAGGTAAACAGCTGGTGATTGGAGGGGGTGCGTCCTGTTTTGGAGAGCTTCCCAGACACTCATTCACTCACACACAAACACACACACACACACACACTCTCTGAGAGTGACAGTGAGAATGGAAAAAAAACTATCCTCGCTCTAATATACTACATGCCTCATCACTTCCCTAAACACTTGCCCACACACACACACACACACACACACACTAAATCACACACTGTTGACACACACTCCAGCAGAAGCACATGAATAAACAAAAAAAACACACAGAAAACACAATAACAGGCCAGCAGAGTCCACTGTGGCTGCACACACACACACACACACACACACACACTACAAAAGACTGTCATGTTCCCCAAAACAATATTTATCCATCAAGGCTTTCACTGAGCCTTATAATAACTGTCACATAACACAAAAACATGTCAGAACACAACACAATACTGTAGTAACATTTGCAGGCTGATAACAAAAATGACATTTAGAAGCTGCAGAAATGTTTCAGCCTCGCACGGCGACACACATTCACTCTCACTTTGAGATTTAAAGTCATACTTCACCCAAAATGACGTTAAAAGCTAAAAACAAATAAACACAGTGCATTGTATATTATATATTATGCTGCTGAGTCATGGTATAAGTCGAGTTTTGAAAGTTTAAAAGTACATTTTCATGCAGCAGCTCCAAACCTGGGGCTCCCGATGATTTATCGAAGTAAAAAACATATATTTCTAATATGCAAATGTTTCACCATGTTGTTAATCTTAGTGATAAATGCCCCTTTTCCTGTGAAATAATAAATGCTTGCAGCCTCGAGGCTTCCTGCTTTCATTATTTGGGTAGAAAGGCTGCAGCATTTGGTTTTTACTTTAATGTTTTGTGCGCACAGTCATACAGTCGGTCCACCTGTCATGACATTAGTCATCAACCCGCTCAGTGGGACCTTTACAACCTGGTCACACAGCAGGAAATGGAACAGCACTTCGACCTCATACTGTTCTATTGTTGACATGCATGAAAACAGAGCCATGGCATCACTCTCAATCAATCACAAGTGTAATTTCCCTGATTGTTAATATTCGGTGGAAACATAAACATCGCAATTATCGCACTATTCTCACACGCTGTTGGAGACAGCATTTAGAAACCTGTATACACAGAGACATGTTCACACCCCCTTCATCACTAATGACCTTAATGAAACTAAAAGAAAACTTTGTCATGAACAGTTTAAAAAGTCACAGGGTCTGAGCATGCAGTATACTCCTCTGGCTGCTACAGGTAGCCAGAGGAGCTCAATGAGCAATGGAGTAACATGTGACCTTTTGGGTTGATTGGATCATCATTTCACTGTGCAGGCTGGGAGGTGTTACAGTCGTGAGATGACCACAGCCTGGTGCTTAATGTGGCTGCTCGTGACATCCATCAGGAATAGACCAGCAGCAGAGAGACGCTTCTGGGACGTTTGTGAAACGTGCAGCGTTGCCTCAGGAGCCATCAGCTCCAGCAAAATAATGGTGAAGTTATGCACATTTTATATCTTTTGGGATGGTCACCATGTTAGATTAGATGTCTGTGTCAGGCTAGATGTTGACACCGAACAAAATACAGCCTTTTGCATGACATGAAGAAGTTAGTGGACAAAAGAGGCCAGAGGCAGATTTCTGGGATCAGGAGTGTCAACAAACGTGACGCTCAAGGCACGATGAAGCACCCAGCTGTCACTCCAAAACTAGGTCATTAAAAACAAGTGAGTCAGTTAACAATATGACTATATGAGTAAGCCAGTGAGGCGGCCATTAAGTCGGTCAGTCCAGCAGTGAGAGAATCAGTTCATTAGTCAGTCAGTCTGTAGATTCACTGTCACAGACGGGCTGGTCGGGAAGAAATGGTTGCTCGGTTGTTAAGAAGCATGCTTGTTAGGCATAAAACACACACACACACACACACACACACACACACACACACACACACACACACACACTCTACTCTCCTTCACAAAAAGCTGCAGTCCCTGTGGACCTATTAGTGCATCCCTGTGTCATCTATCTGAGCTTAAGTTCTCTATTGTTTGTGACACTCTGCACATACATACACACTTACAGATGCGGAGATACAACTATGCAACCACCCCCTCGACACACACACACACACACACACACACACACACACACACACACACACACACACACACACACACACACACACACAGAGAAAACACTGCGGCACCTGTCAGAGCCTCCGGGGAGCTATATCGGTGTTTAGGAGCAGCCGTTACAGAGGCATACAGGCTAATTAAAACACACTCCTTTCTCGACAGGCTCCACACACACGCACACACACACACACACACACACGCCAACACACACTAAAATGCGTAGGTGTCTGTGCGAGAGAGAGAGAGAGGGAGAGCTGGAGATGGTGAAAGAAACACAAAACAGAAAGACTGACACTGCTTGCCTAGTGGTGTGTGTGTGTGTGTGTGTGTGTGTGTGTGTGTGTGTGTGTGTGTGTGTGTGTGTGTGTGTGTGTGTGTGAGAGAGGTAAACCGAGAGAGACAGCAGTAGGTAGCTGAGGGCCACACCAGGTGGTGGATGTGCCTGTTTGCCTAAATCACAACATGTTGATGTGTGTGCATGCGTGTGAGTGTTTGTGTGCACAGCAGATGGTGCGTGACGACTGTATTGCTCCCAGCAGCACAGCTGTCCGAGGCAATAGCTACAGCTTGGACACACACCTCTTCATCAAGTTAAATAACTGCTTCATACACACACACAGAATAAACACACCTCAGCTATTCAATAATCATATTTTTAGAGGTTTCAGCCAAAAAACACAGCTAACAAAGGTGAGGAGACATTTCCATCCACACGTTTTCATGCACATTTGAAATTTGTGAAAAAAAACAGCTGAAATATCCAAATTTAAAAAGACCAGGTAGGAGGGAGGATTCAGAAAGACAGACGATGTGCAAACGGCCAAAGGAAAACACATTTTGGAAACACACCTCAGTGTGCACCTGCTAGTGCTTACAGATCTTTTATGTCAGTTCATGACAGTGAAACAGCTGTGATCAGTATAACAAAGTCTTGTTCGCCGGTCTCTCTGGTGCAACACAATAACAGTGTAACCCCAAAATTCTACAGTCATGGATGCGACGCTCTCTGTGTGCATTCTACTCAATGTTTCACACCCACCAGCCCGGCCGCGGTCCTTCCCAGAAGCATGCCAGAAGCAGGTCTCCGCAGAGAATACGCAGCTGTTCTATTTTTACAAGCAGCCCGCGTCAATCTGCACAGAGCAGCTCGAGCTAGCTGGAAGTCAGACATCGCACAGAAACCTGGTCGATTTTCAAAATAAAGCACCGAAATGCCAAACTGTTGAACAGTCAGAAGGGAAACAGTTTAACTTACTAGCATATTTACATATTTAGAAGCACATAAACCAAAAAAATGACCAAATCCACAACAGGGTTTGCAGTTGTGTGGAGAACAGACTTAAAAATAAGTAGATAAAAATAACAATAAGTAAGAAGTAATAATAAATAAGATAACATGTAGAAAATGCTGAATCGTCTGTCTGGTTTCACCATAGTTGATCTGTAACAACTGACATGAAAGTTAAACAACACAACCTGCTTTCATCACACGACGTTCACAGATTAAGGCGATGACGCCCACTTGTGTAGCGTTTAATATCACTGGTGCAGATTGCAATGCGGTATCTTCTGATATAGAAAATCTTTGGTTACGTGAATCGTTTCTGCAGTCTGATTAGGAACATAAATGCAACAACTCTACCAGCTTAAAATCATTCAAGCAGCGATACAAAGCCATCATGTATCAGTGCCCAATTAATTTTCAATTCATTATTTTATTTCAGAAATGTGCTTTGAAGTTAGATATACATCAGAAGTGTGGTTGACGGTCACACAGCAGCCGACAGCGACACATGAAACATGAAAAATAATCACAAAGTCTGAAACGATCCAAAAGCTGGCTGCCACACAGACGAGGAGAGAGGAAGGTCGAGTGAGCCAGCTGGAATAACAACAGTGATTATGATTATAATAAGATATTAGTTCATTCAGTGCTGCCCACCTGCTCCACTTTGACCACAGCTGGTGAAAATGTGTGTTGGATTTATTTTATTTTTAATTTTAACATTACACCAGCTTTGTGTGGGAGGACTTCAAGGCTGGAAGTCCTGCATTCTGCATCGTCCTGCCTTAAACAGCTGCCCGATCCACCTACGACTCACAATCCGGAAGATGATTTCAAAGAGCTGTCGTGGCTTTGTTGCTGTCTCAAAAGACTTTCCACTGTCGAATATTTCTGAAGACAAAAACCTGCTCGAATTTAATATGCTGGCCTGTTTTATAAATATCGTTCATGTCTGTACCTGATTTGTGCTGGTATTCGTTCAGTATTTTGACATTATTGTGTCTTTTTGTATCTGCTGTTTGTGTGTCACACTAAACTTTTTATAACAGAGCAAATCAAATGGAGCCTGTGGCCTTGTTCACAACATTGCAAACATGTTTTCAAGTGCTGAGACGCAGTAGAACAGAAAATAGATTTTCAATGCAATACACCTTTATGTCTCCCTGTATGCAGCAGCTTGTGACCCAGGTAGAGTAAAGCTAAAGTCCTGAGGTCAACAGCCAAGTAAAATCAAGCATGTGTATACAAGATGTTCATATTTAAGGATGCTTTATACGTCCACATGTTTTAGACTGAGTCTTGAGAAAATGTGCATTTGGCTTCAGCAGAATCTTTCCTTCCATATATTCACTCATTATCACGGTGAGTCTTTTGCTCAGGGTTAAACAAGACAGCAGAGCGTTTATTTCAACACGAAGCAAACAGACTTAAACTGATGCAATTAACAGGAGGAGAAGAGAACAAGTGGAAACAGCAAATGTTGTTGAACCGGGGTGAAATATTGTTCTAATGCACCTCCCGTCGTGAAAATTTAATTTCCATTTAAACATGAATAGAATCAAAACTAATCTAATTTAATCTGCCCTCTCCTCTCATTTCCCCTGCCGTCTCTTCTCATTGCCACTGCTGTCTCCTCAGCTCCTCTCCCTCCTTTCATCTCCTCCTCTCTTCTCCTTTTATCTCCTTTCAACTCTTCACCTCTCTCCTCTGCTTTCATCTCCCTCCCTCCCTTTTCCTTCTCCTTCCTTTTCTTTCCTTTCCCCTTCTTTCCTCTCCTATTTTTTCTTCAACAGGGGTTTATTAATGAATTTGAGATTCATATACAGTATAGAGTGTGAGAGGGAGGGTAAAAAGAGAGAGGGAGAGAGAGAGATGAAAACAGTGTGAGTGAGACAGATAAGAGAGGTGGAGAGTGAGACAGGGAGGGTGAGAGGGGTAGGAAATAAGTGAGGCCTACAGAGAGAAAGAGGGAGAGGTGGCCGTTGGGTTTTTATAATTGGCTGTCTGTGACTCAGAGAGGGTGAGTACAGTATCCCTCTGCCTCCACACACACACACACACACACACACACACTCAAAGAGATCAAATTTCCTCCTCTCGCCTCCCCTAACATGACATGAAACCAGCTTCTGAAGCCTCGGGGCTCTGAACATTTAAATTATCTCCTATCTCCTCGACTCACTGTGGGCTAAAGATCACAGATTCAGCTTCACAGCAGCGGCACAGACTGTCATTTCCTTCTGATTCGCCTAATTAGCGTCGCTAACGACTTCTCCGTACAATTGTCGTTATTTTAACCTGTGTATTAACCCATGCAACAATATTGTGAGTAGCTGTTACTCTCAGTGATGGAGAAATAGCACCACTGTTGGCTGTGAGCAGCATGTCTAACGTATTTACCTGTGCCTAAGTATCAGATGAACGCATGCACTGTACTGTCTTACTCATAAGGTTATAAAATGTTTAATTACAATAATTAGGTATACATTACTTTCAATTATCAAGAAACTTTTGATTTGTTGAAAAAATGTAAAATGTAAAATTTGTGTTTTACTTTGTACGCTGCACAGAGTTCATTCAAATGAAGCAGTGTTCTGGTGTCAGATCCTGTTTCTGGTCACTCAGCTGCCTCATTTGATTGTCGACAACAAATTAAAAACTCAGAGCAAATGTGCAGAATTAAAGCAATAATGCTTCAAATATAAATAAACTATTTGACATAAATACTTTCCAGCCATCGGGTGTGTTTAAATCAGCACTTGAAAATCACATTTAATATGGTTAAAGCAGTCTGCACTGATCTATAAATGAATATGAGATGATGATTCTTACAGTATCTATTGTCCAAAGCTGCTTTACACCTTATAAAAAATCTTCTTAGTTCAGTAAATCTCCGCAGCTCTCTGAAGGCAGCAGGAGCAGTACGTTTAGAACAACCACACACACACCTCTACATACTTGACTGGTCCGTTATAACTCAATAATAGACCTGTTTATGTGAGGGACATTAATCCTGTGTGTCACAGCGTCCTTTACAACTTTAAAAAAACATCAGCTGTTCGTGTTTTATTCCTGAAACTGCATTACGAAGCAAACGTCGCTGTAACACGTGCAACCGTCCACCTCAACCTCTTCTCACCCCTCAGGACCACGAGAGGCGTCTCGTCACAGCGACAAGGAACGATGCTGTTGTTATCATGGTGAGGACAACTATATGACTTTTTTCATTATATTTTATCATATCTTACAAAGCAAATGAGAGCTGATAACTGTCACTCAAATGTGCATTTTTTCCAACTCAATCAACAAACAGCCTGAGCTCAAATTTGAAAATCACAACACAGACAAAAAAAAACAACTTCCTCCAACAAATAGCACTGAAATTGTTGTAAATATCTATTTCCTTTATGAGAACAAACAAAAGAGAAAAAAATCTGCCAATTTCTATCTGGAAAAGTCAACGCAGCCTGGTCAGTCCTCTCTGACGACTCTTTGGCGAACTTTCCCCCAGAAAACAGCCTCTATCTCTGGCAGTGCGAGCCGGGTAAGTCCTCCTGTTTATCTACGCTGATGATGTGATGAAATTTCAAGCACACACTGTTATAACAAACAACAGTAATGTGGTAGTAGGGAGTCTATGGCTACTTAGATGAGACAAGATCTTGGAATGTACGTCAGTCCTCCCTGATGACTCTTCGGTGAACTATCCCCGGTGAGAATGATGGGTGCTCCTTGACACTCTGGTAAAATATAGAAACAGGCGTTCTGGGGTCTAGAGGGTTAAGTTTGCTATATTCTAAATAGCATTATCATTAATGTTTCTCTTACTGAGGTTAGGGGTTTCACATGGCATGTATCTGTGACCTGCTATGTACTTAAGAAGTAGAGAAGAGAAGAAAACTGCTCATGTCAGAACAAGCCAAACAAGAACAAGGTGGAAAAGTCATCCTTCTATTTGTGGGAGCGGGATTGTAATATTTCTTCTTTCTTAAGTTACACAGTCTATTGGAGTTCAAATATGAAACACTGAAAAAAAAAAAATCAAACTTTTAACAAACCTTCATCATCATTTTTGGGTTATTTCAATGTGTCAGTCAGAGTTACAGTCTACAGGGAGCTGCAGAAGCTGAAGAAGAACCTGTGCGGCGTTTTAATGAAACATCCTACATACATCAGACTCGCTCTGCTAGGTAGCAGGTAGCTGCTTCTTAATATTCCCAAGGTTTTCAAAGATGTAAGTAAAACTGGCTTTTCTTGTAATGGACCCTGGGCAATGGAAGGAAACACCTACAATGCCTAATTAAACAAGACACACTACCTTCTGTTCAGGACTTTAGGAACCGTATTAAAGTCACTTTCACAGAAAGTTTGTCATTGTTTCACAAAACTCTCCTCTTTGTGTTCTGCTGGGATTGTTATTGATGATACTGCGGGCCTCGTTTGGTCTGTCTTGTAATAAGAAATATTGGATCTCCCGGGACTTCCTTGTGAAATGAAGGTTAAAGAAAAGTAATCAATAAAACAGAGAGGAACAAAACAAACAAACACTCTGAAAATCACCAGGCTGTGACAGAGAGGACGTTTATTATCATGGCAGAAGGTTGGTTGTGTTCTGTCAGGGTGGAGCTGCTGTAGCTCTGTGGTCAGACAGAAATGTAGAGACCCTGCATATATATACATTTAGCCCAGCTGTCTTTGTGGGTGGAGTACATACTGTGGTTCATGTGAGCTATAATAAAACTGACCAACATGTCGTGTTCTGCTTCTAGGCAAAGCCAGCTGTTCTCACCTTTGTCGAAATGATCTATTTTGATGAAAAAGATTGGGATTTTAATGAAACCTTTATTAGAAGAGAGAATGTTATTCCCTCTCTAAGAACTTGAACGAATGACCCACAGTTCAATTCTCTTAATTCTGCCATCTTCCAGTCTTCCCTGTCCACACGAGGCTAAATTAAAGAGATGTGTTGCATTCACACAAAATCAACACAGCCTCTGCGTTTGACCCAAACTTACTGTCCAATACCCAATGATTATCTGTAGATACGATTGAAACATAATGACTCGCCATGCTGTGAAGCTAGATGAGCCTTCTCTACCAGCATCCGAAATACTATCAGAGGGCTCATTAATAATTTACACTGCAGCCTCCGTAATTCTTGACCCAGAGGAGGAAGGAAAAGGATCTAAACAGATGCCAAGATAGTGATTCACAAGGGACTTAACAGAAGACTGCAGTGTTTGGGGAAATATGGTCAGTAATTTGTGGTGGATTTTTTCATTTACACATTAATGCCAAGGCAGATTTGCATGTGATTAAAAACACAAACGAGATCTGCAGTTATTAGAAATCACTAAAGGACTCCAGGCTGAACTAGTCCCATGTGAATCGGGTTTTTATTTAGAAGAAGATAATACATTTGCTTCCCTCATAGAAGAACTGGCTTACCAAACAGTTCAATGGTAGTAGGTGAAAAGGCAGAACTGCCAACCTGAGCAGATTGACTGTAGTCTGAATAAATCAGGTAACGTTCAATGCCAAAATTGTATCTCAACTTTTGTTAGTGGGCGAGCCCCAACTGCACAACTTCCCTACATCAAGTCACCAAGATTGAAAACTGAATAAAAAGAGCTGTGCATCCAAGAAAATACCATTTCACAGAGTCACGCCTCTCTACGTGTACCGACACAACATCTGAGCCCTTTTCCTTTCCACACTTTGAGTTTTCCCACTCTACTGTAGCTTGATAAATTCATTTCTTTGGTGAATTGTTGACAAGGAGATGCTATAAATGGATTGCAGCGGAGGCAGTGGGCTTCAGCCGGTTCTGTCCTGTATGACTGTTTTTGGTGAATCGATTTCTGGATACAGTAACTGCATCTCATGGTTCACCAAGTGACCACAGCTTTCCTGAAGAACCAAAGACTGAGGGAAAGCTCAGAGCCAGAAAAACATCACAGAGTGTGTGACGAGCACTCACCTTTATGTTGTTATTGTATGATTTTGTGCCAGGTTGCTTTTTTGTTGTGGTAAGTCATATAGATGTGTTGTGCTAGGGTTAGCATGTCTTGATTTATGACGACGTTTGAGGTTGTGCTGCTGCACTGTGTATCTGTGCAGCTATTTTACAAACATGACCCTACAGAAGTTAAGGTTAGTACACCGGAGCTAAATGCAAACCACCTTAACAGGGGACGAAGCTGAACCAACAACAACTTGCTGTCAACAAGGCTACATGCACAAACTTCACTTTGGTGTTCATTTATTGATGATTGGATGATTGAATGTTCCACATTGGCAACCTAATTGACAAATTTAGTTGGTCACACTTCTGTTATGGTCTGGCAAGCATACACTTTGTCAACGCTGGCTATGTAGCATCAGCAGCACAATTAGATCTGTTTGGGGCCAACGATTGGGCGATTCGTAAAACATTTCCAACTGGTCACCGTCATCCCAACAACCATCACACTTATTCTTCTGCTCAGTGTGCTAATCTGTCGCTGAGGAGCAACTCTCACTCATTCTTGGAGGTACACCGTTAAATTAGCAAATTAAAATCCAAAGAACAACCAACAATAGACTCAGTCACCATTAGCCGATCGCCCAATCCCACTGTGGATGGTAAAACATGTTCAACATGCATCAAGCATACACAGAATGAAGTTTCACTTTAGTTTCTTATGGTATCTGATGTAATGTAAGTACTTTTGTGTTTCATTGTGTTACTTGACTTTGTGTTACATTAAGTCACTTGGTGGGGCATACATCATTACCTCAGTACTTTGAGGAAATGGATGGGAAGTGAATAAAAACACAACAAGATGAGAAGATCCAAACCAAATTTAGATTTCCCTGCATAATGAGCACAACAAAAAGCTATTAACTCCCTAACATAACATAATATATAACATCCATGTAACAAAAGCTTTCCATGCACGCGTCTGTCTGCTGTCTCACTGCTGCGTCTGCCGCCTGCAGCTGTAACAAACTCTGGCCGGCGGCAATCTCCGTAATTGATCCCACACACCGGAATAAATGACACTGATTTTCCGTTTCAGTTCTATATTGTATTCATCCCTGCAGCATTCAACATGTCAACATGCCCCCCAGCATGCAGCATAATGTGATCCCACACATACACACACACATTTACATACACACTGAGCCGAGAAATAATATCTTCCTGTCCTGAGGACTAGATATTGATTGTGGCAGGCTGAGCACAGAGTTTCGATTTACACATTTAGAGTTTGACGGCAGCCGTGTCGGCCATTTGGCTGTCGTTAGCAGCAAAACGCTCATAACTTACAGCGTAAATGGCTCAACAGGAAATATAAACCACTAAACACTTTGCTTAGAGAGGAAAGTAAAGGAATAGACATCGAGAAAGGTGTTTGTTTGTTTGCTGGAGTGCAGATGGATTCAATTAAAGCATGTTTACATCACTGAGTAACATTGTTATGAGCAGAAATTTGGTTTTTGCTCAGTCTGTCTCACATTCATGGTTGTTTGGAGGCAGCAGAATACCAGAGACGGGGGTCATTTGTACTTGTGTGGGCTGTTTGTTTTTCCCTGTTCTCAGCTGTTGCAGTCGTTGCAGGTGAGCGTACGTGGGAGCTGGCGACTTGTTTTTATTTACGATCGTCCTCCGGTTTGTTGTGAGACGTCTTATTAAAGACAGTAAAAAGTCGCTCTCCCGCTAACGCACTTATTACGCCTGAGAATTGAGCAACACGAAATTAAGTAATGAATTCTTGCGACAATTGCCTTAATGACATCCATCAGGCCCGAATTCATTATAAGGTGCTTTTTAAATGGTTTTAACACACACACTCACACACACACACACACACACACACACACACACACACACACTCATAAGTCACACACACAGAACAGAAAAAGGCAGTTAATAGTAAAGTAATGAAGAGTTACAGCATAAACTCTTTATAAGCCTCTCATCGCTCATAAATCACTTAGAAACCAATTTCATACCAAAGCAGAGAAGAAGAGAGAGGAGGAGGAGGAGGAGGAGGAGGAGCAGGAGGAGGAGGTCTGGATTGAAAAAAGAATTAACAAGAAAGAAGGAGGCATAGACTGATGTAGAGTGAGCAGGATGGAGGAAGGAATGAGTTTGAATACACTAAGGAAGGGTTAAGGGTTGAGAGAAAGGTGGAGGGCAGAAGTGTTGGGACAAGAAGACAAACAGATTAGATGGAGGGATGAAAAGGAGGGAAAGTTGGATTAAAGGAGGAGTCATGGATTATGAGAGTAGTGGAGTTGTAGAGAAAAGAAAGGAGTGAGGAAGGAAGGAAGAAGGAAACAGAGGTGAATGGACAGAGGGAGAAAACAGAAAGGGAGCAGCATGAACCAGCGTGTGTCCAACTAGAAGACAGCACATTTATTGATTTCACTAGAAATATTCTCCTGTGTTTATTTGAATTGGTTTTATTTTTGTTGTTATTGTTTTAAATGTCATTTTTAGTTCATTTCACTATTAGTTTCCTCTGTGTTTATGAATAGACATTTATTTGCATGTTGACCGTCATCAGATGTCAAATAAGCACTAGTTTTCTGAAGGAGTTTCTATTTTCCATGATTGGAACTGTACAAACAATATAGATTTCAGTCTTTTGGAGTCTTCACCACATTCCCCGATGCTTAATAAAGATGGTGGCAGTAAAATAACATCAACCAGATGTGCCACATGTTGGTTATGACATTTTGATGGCTTGTATGATGCTGATATTGGCACCTGTGCTGACGAGATCTTCTCCTTAAATTCATAACAGTTTCATGGGTTGTTCAGCTTCAGATTTATTTCATTATTCATTCACTGCTACCCCCATAACACCACAGAGGAAATTCAGTCATTTGAATGGGTATATAAAAAGCCCCACTATGTTCTAAATTACATCTTGTTGAGAAAACTGGTCCAGTCTGAGCTAGACTTCAGTCGGCCACACTGGTTAAACAAGTGCTCAGGTGGAAGTAGAGGTGGGAGTCCGGTGCATGGCTGTTCTGCAGGAGCACAGTGTTGTTGATACTGAGAGAAGTGCTGAACAAAATGTTTAATTCATGGATAGATTTAGTCGCCGCAGTTGGAAAATCCATCAGTTACTTCCAGGTGGGAGGATGTGCAGCCAGTGTGAGTGTGATGTTTGATTTCTGTTGTGCAGCTCGGTGTACGAGTGCAGGATGGATTTTCACGTGGGGCTGTGGGGGCTGCCTCCACAGTGTGGTTCCAAACCAATAGAAACATCAAAACACAGTGCAGTCCCATTAAGCAGTGTGCACTTTAACAACGCAACACACAGCTTCAAGTAGAAAAGGTTTTGTAGGGAGTTTTCTTGGAGCGCTTCAGAGGTTGAAGTTGGTTTATGTTTGTTTCTGAACATTTCACCACTGGAAAGATCTTTTCATAAAACAGGGCAGACTGCTGTACAAGATGCTAATATGTTTTAAACTGATGCTACATGACCAGAGAAAGCAGAGAAAAGGGCTGTGGCTCCTTTTGCTTTCACTTTCTCATGTTACAGCTAAATGGTAGACTACAAAGACATCTAAGGCGAGTAATAGGCAAGCAGTAACAGAGTCTTGATTTGATCAGCACTGTCTAGTTTGATGGTTTGATCCAATCCGACTGTCCATAGCAACGGTAGCATGGTCCATGGAAGTGAGGCGGAAACGTGAAAATGTGCAAGTACAATCTGTAGTTCGAACAGCAGCCTCAAAGCTAGGAATAGCTACATTGTAATTTCAATTAATTTAACAGAAGTTATCTTATGAAACTTTCCACATAGAGCAGGTCTAGACTGTACTCTTTATAATATTACAGAGACCCAACAGTTCCCACCATGAGCAAACACTTGGTGATAGTGGCAAGGAAAATAATAAAACCTGAAGCAGAACCCGGCTGATGGTGAACGGACATCTGCTGTGACTGGTTGAGTTTAGGCAACGACATAAAACCGTCAAAGTTTTCCTTTAAAGCATCACAAATTGATCACAGTGCATTGAATTGTGATCCAGTCGTTACTGTTGTTACTGTATGTTGTGGTGTAGCTCTTTCCATGTGTCGTGATTGGCTGAACTGATCTTACTGCAGATGAAAAGAGAGATACATTTAACTTGGTGTGTGTGTTATATGTAATGTTTTTATAATGACATGTAAATTTATCGCCTTGATTGCTGCACTGAAACACGCTAACAGTGAGTTTCCTTCTCCTTTACTGATGTTGAAGGTACACACAGTAGCAGCTTCACAAAGGGCTTTATGGTCAACTTGCCTGGCTAACTCAGGGTTAAAAATATAACAAAGACAGAGCAAGATATAGCTGAGCAGGCCAAAAAGAAATTTCACTCATACACACACACACACACACACACACACACACACACACACACAGAGAGAGAGTCACAGACTGGAAACGGCTTGGAATAGACCTTGTATTAATCTGCCGGCAGAGCCAATGGAGAAGCTCCTGGGAGGCTATTAGCTTTAGGACTATTCAGCGCTCCATTTGGATTAGGCTGCACTGGGACAGGGATTAAACGAACTCTGCTGCCACATTACAATGGATCCAGCAAACCTCAGTGTACCGCTGGGTCACCTTTGTTGCTTCTGTCTTTTGGAAACAGAACAAAGGCCTTCAGATACTGCAGATATTTCATACAGTTTTAATAATGCTGCTGGTGCGTTTGATTTCTTTTGCAGTCGTGTCTGTTTTGATTCGACTCAGCTACATGATAACTCGACATCATTCAAAAATCCTTTAAAAGCTTGGCTATTGTTGTAAGCGGGTTCAGTCTTGACCTAGTGGTTATTCATACACAAGGAGAAATATGTGTTTGTGAGTTTGTATTCATGCAGTTTAGAATGAAAAGGAAATATATGACAGTATGCAGTGAATCTGGTGTTGATGGCATGATATTTTATTAACTGTGGTATATTGTGTTATTTGTTAAGACATCAAATGTGAGGATCACGTATCAAATCGAACCCTTTGAGTTAAAGTGAGGGAAGTCTGCGACATTGTTTATGACATCACTTTGATGGTTATGGCAAGAATAACATGCATGCCGGGTCTTTATTGTGCAAATTAGTGATGAATCACCTTCATGCATGATTCATACATCAGTTATTGTCTAATTTTAGGCAGGATCCATGATGATGACGAAGATACAGAAAAATAGTATCATCAATATTTTAGAGACCCCACAAAATTAAAAATCATGTTTTCAGGGGAGCTCATGTCTTATTAAGTGGACCTGATGATTCATCTCCAGCTCTTTTAAAACTGATTTAAAGGATTCAAAGAAATCAGATCATGGAACGCATTCCAGTCGGAGAGTGCGCCATCTTCCAAATTTCTGTACAAACAAAAAATATAAGGACACAGAAAGGATGAGATAATCCCAAAAACTGCCTTTTAGATGCAAATATTTAAATATCTATTTGATTTATTAACTCATTTCTACATAAGAACTAGTTTCAGTTGTTCTGGTTTCATTTACACTGGTGTAAGTTGGGCCTTGTATACAGGACAGCACTTTTTTTTCTGCATTCATTGTGTTGCTCAAAGGCACTTCAGATTGGCCAGGCACCTGAAGACATGAAAAACAGTCACTACCAATTATTGCTGAGGAATAATTAAAGAAATAATAACAATGTAAGCTGCCAGATGATAATACCTTTAACAGTAACAACACGCAGCACCGCCTGTAAGAACACCAACACCTGAGGCAGTAAAACCATTGTGTTCTAACTCCACAGAGGACGTCCCTCACTGTGATTACAAGTCCAGCAATGCAGCTGGTCTGCGGCACCAAAGGGCCCATAATCACAGTTAAGGACATCCGAGGAGTATTAAGGATTTTTTTATTCAGCAGTTACCGATGCATGTGTGCTGACTGAACCATTTTCTTTAAAGTAGTGCGCATACATTACGGAGGGGGCACTCAGAGACGCTCGCACTGGAGAAGGTTATTTATTCACACAGTACAGTAGAGTGGAGCTCCGGACGGGCATTTACATTTAGAGTATTTCAAGGTCCACATGAGTTTGTTTGTCTTGCCTTGAAAGTGTTGCAGCATGTGACCTTAAAAACAAGTGTGGTATTTTACATCGCGAGGAATAAGAAATGAGTTTCAGACAGAGATAAAGGAAAAAAAAAAAGCAGAGTTTGGTTTTCCATCATCAAACTCTTTTATCTGAGCTTCAGCCGTCAACACAGCAGCCCAGCAGCAGCTCTCATCATTTACATCGCTTTATCTGCACACAGGAAGCGCCAGAGAGAAAGAGGAAATACAAAATGAAAAATAAAAGGGTGAATATGGAAGAAAAACAATAAAGGGGACGAGAGCGTGACAAGGATGAGCAGCAGAAGTCGCTGCGTGATTTAAAGCGAACAATCAGAGGCTCACTCCTCATTTCCTGTGCTGGCTTCAGAGGGCATCGTTAACATGGAAAGTCCTGTCTCCTCTGTGCTGACAGCCATGCAGGGGTCCGCCTCGCTTCACTTCGTGTCATCTATACTTTGAGGACGGTATCACTGCGGCCTGGAGGCACCAATCAGTGAGAAACGTGTCATCAAAGTGCTTCATGGCTGTGAGCAGAAGGTGGCAGTGGGACTGTAACCAAAAACCCTCAACAACAGAGAATGGGTGCTTTACATTGACTTTAGGCAAGACACTTAACCTCCAGCTGATCCAATCAGGCAAGTAAGGCACCACAGGTAGAACAATATCATTGTAATTAGCCACTGACACCCCGTTAATCAAACAAAAATTGTTATTGCGTTTAATGATGGAGCTAACTACAATTAACCTAAATTGCAGGTTAGAGAACAGGCATCACTACAATAACAACAGCAAAGAGGAGAAGATTTTAGTTTAGATGACTTTGAGCAAGGCATGGGACCGACAGTAGAGACAGCAAAAGCCACATTTTTGTAAGTTCCTGACATCAGTCCTCACTCACGTTCATCCACCAGAAAAAAAAACATTAACTTAAATATTTCTGCAGTGCTATTCGCAGCCGTTCATTCAAAACACAAAATGTTTTAGCTTCAAAAGAGGAACATCCAATTATTACTCCTCTACAACAGCAATAATGTGAACAATACAGGGCGTAAAAGACATCCCTACAAAAAGAGCATTTGGTGCCTCAGAATTTCCCAGTGTAAATAAATGTTTAAAATGAGTATAGATATAATAAATTCAGTGTGATATGTCAACACACGTGCAGTATATTGTAGGATGATTAGAGTCTTCAGTTGAGAAGACCCAGAATCGACTGTTTTTAAAGTGAAGAAGGGTGATAGAAATGGAGGGCAGCGTGATGCCGGACAGCCTGTCACACAGAGAAGTCGACTAAACCACTTTCGAACCAGACAGTGGTACGACCTCTACAGCCGACCACCGTGATTGACTCTTCGGCAGACAGCGCTGTCAGCAGCCTGGCGGGAGAGACGCTCCGTGGTGTGCTGGGATTTAATAACTGAACTTTGAGCGGCACACACACTTTTACTTTCTTTTCTTTTACTGTGTGGAAATCAGATCGCAGGAGATGAAGAAAGGCACTGAACGCTTGTCTTACAGATTAAACAGATTGATATACGTAGTTTAATATGAAATCAAATCTCTGTATCAAACAAATCGAGTACCACTCTTGTATACTGTATACACGTACCATCACATCTTCAGTGTCCTGAATTATTTAGTGGAGAGTGTTTGTGTCCCATGACAGTCCAAAAGATTTTCCAACATGTCAATAAGAGTTTATTTTGTGCACGTTCATGAAGATTAAATTCTCCACTGTGGATTGAGATGATGTTCAACACCACTGGAACAACTACAATCATAGTGCTCGAAACAAGTTCCTCAAAGGCCACAGATGCAATAAAACAAACTAATATATATGTATGAGTATTGTCTGACATGTTCTACTCTGTCTGTCCCAGTCCTCCTCTCCTCAATCACACTCTCTTTATTACAGTAGTGGACTTGATTAAAGGGAATTAGCGATCTGCAGCCCTCAGCTAGCAGAGGTTGAAGCCTCTGTCACTGGAGGGCAGATCGATGCTCAGTTAGCTACTGTCAGGCCTGTTAACTCTGCGCGCGCACACACACACACACACACACACACACACACACACACACACACCAGCATGCTGTCCTGCACAGCTGTGTAGTGTAAGAGAGCAAAGGCCACGAGCAGCGATCGAGTGTCACATTAAGAAAAAATGTGTTCACTGTAATTGATGAGTTATGAGGTCAAGGAAGGAAATGAAGGTGTTAATCTTGTGATCCTTTAGTGCAGTAAAAGGTCATGAGCAGAATTTATTGTGCTATTATTATTATTATTATTATTATTATTATTATTATTTCACATGATGTGTGTTCCTGGAAGCTCAGAGGACTTGAAGCCAAAATATCTGGCCAGAGTGTCTGTAACATACAACCAGTCAACGTATCACAACAACAGTACTGGTAAGATTTTACAATGTCCACACAATTATAATTACAGCAAAGTGTCATGAATAATTTGACAGAGATAAATGAACATTTAAAATGCAGCACTGAACACCTGCTGGATCCTGAGTGCAGCTGTCAGTCAGTGTCCGGCGTGGAGCTGCAGTCAGTCTACGGCTGTCTGGACCCACCAGGCTGACGGCTATTTAAAGATGCATCATGCTTTCTTCTCTGTGTGTGTGTGTGTGGGCTCTATATCGAGGTAGTGACAGTATGTCTAGGTGGTAAGACGAGAAGCTGTTTTCTCTGCCAGCAGAACGTGACCCAGTCTGTCTCTCCACTTAACCACATGGCCTCTCTTTCTCTCTTTCACTATACGACTCGAACACGCTCCTTTGGCCTGATGTCATAGACGTGGTTCACAACAGGACACTCTCTTGATCTCTTAACTAACTCCACTGTAATTAGCAGCAGGTGTCTTTATCTGTACATCATCTATTGTCATTATTCTAGTTGTTTAAATATTTTTTAGAGATGTAAATATCATCAGTCACACAAAAATCATGCTGTGCATACATCATATCCACCTACTTCATTTACATAAAGCAAGCTGCTACATAAATCATTCAGTATCATTTGCACTCTGCACCATTGTCTCACTGTCTACAAATGTTATTGTTTATATACATACAGTACATATATTTATTTATATTAACATAGCTGTTTAATGTTTACCTCGTCACTATCGTTGGCCTTTTTTTCTTTTCTGCTGTATGTATGCCTTTATCTGTGTATGTACCAAGCGGCTACCTGACAATGATGTTGGTGTACAGATGGAGCAAAACACACATTATCCTGATTTTAAGAAAACATGGAGGAAGTTAAAATAAGACCAGGCCTGAAGAGAAAATGAACCGGTTAGATTCAGAAGTGATCAAATATCAAAATGATACCAAACCAAATCGACGAGTTTGGCTAAAGATGCTGAAACAACCAACAAGTGATGACTTACAAGACTGTAGATGCTGTAGATCAGATCTGACTGGGTGTTTGTTCCATGTTTGTCTTTAAAAACACAGACATTTAATCTCACAGGCACGAACAAGATTAAATGTTAATGCTGCAGCTTGAAAGCACATGCTGGAACACCAAAATCCAGGAAAATTATTTAAAAAACATACGAGTAAATATGCTGAATAAAAATAGAATCCTAAATCCTAACAACAACATGGTAGGTATTTATAAATCTTTCATTTTATGTTCGTGTTTGACTAAAACCACACTGACAGTACATGATGTCTGCTTCGTGTGTTACTGCAGCTATAGAGGATAGTTTTGCTCTTTACTCCTTTGAATCTACAGTTCACTCTGAAATCTGTGACACCAAATGACATATAAACTTGTAATGACCACCAGAAGGATGATTTTTTTTTTCAGACTACAGCTTTAGAATAAATCCCGCCTGACATTTTAGCAGCGGCGGCAGCAGTGGAACATGCCTGCTGATGGGTGGAGCTGAGGAGAGACGGCGAACGCTGGTGTTATCTCTCCTCCACCCCTCCTCTCCTCTCTCCTGTCCCTCGCTCTATTAACCCGAGCTATTTGCATGGACTGTTCCATTAGACGGCTGGACAGCAGAGCAGATGAAACCAGAGAGAGAGAGAGAGAGAGAGAGAGAGAGGAGAAGACGACAGACAGGAGCAGAGAGCCTCGTAGGATAATGATACAACAGCCCGAGATCCTGACAGAACAATTTCCTGTCTCTCTTTGTCTTTTTTTTTTTATCTCTCTTTCACACACACACACACATCGTTGTCTGATGAGGCTGTCATGTCGGGAGATCGGCTGATCCATCTCTCTTTCTCTGTCTTTCTCTCTGTCTCTCCTTCCTCCATTAAACTTTTATTACTCCGTCTCTCTCTTTCTGTCTCTCCCAGGCGACGAGTTCCCTTTCAGTCTAATTCAGAAAATTACAATCCATGAATTTATAGAAGAATGTAATGTGGAAGGAATGGTATTATCACCTCCGGTTAGTGATCGTGGCTGAATGGCTTTTATTTTTTTCTTCTTTTAATCCCTCCGAATGATGAGCATCGATCACGCACATCCTCAGAAACTAAGAACTTTTATTTTAAGAAGGACAAAAGCTGAAATTTGAACTGGTGTCCAGTCTGCATTCTAATCAGTGATAATAATGTGTCAGGGAGACAAACTGAATCTTTTCATCAATCTGGGGTCAAAGGTGAGGTTGTCACAGTAATCTATAATCTGACTGCATCACGTTTGTTTAAAGAGGTGTCTGAAATCTTTGGACGACATTCATATTCAGTATTTTTTCAATGTTGCCTGTCAACATCAATAATTTACTTACAAAGAAGACGAGAAGACGGCCATTCAGAAACAAATATTCTGTTTTTTTACTGTTTATATTTATTTCAGTGCTTGTACTGTTGTAAAATAATATTTTTGCAGCTACACCCAGATTTTCCCACAGAAAGCACCAAAGTTAAATCAAATCGACATTAATCTGATCTAATTAAATCTAATCCAGATGGACTGCAGTAATCACCATATCGAACTAAATGGGATTAAATGATGCTGCAGCTCTGTCCAGATGAGATTAGTATTACATAAAAAACATTACTAAAGTAAGTGTGCATGTCATATTAATGAGAAATATAAATATCATTCACGTATTACTTTGATATTTATATAAATAATTTATTTTATTTATTTATAATTTGAAATTTAGATCAGTTGATCCAGATAAAAACTAAATACAAAATACAAAAATTCACTAACTGCAGGAAAACGAGACTTCTTTATTTTCACAAATTATTTGATCGATGTTGAATTTTCAGTTTTTGGATGGGACATAATTTGAGGTAGAAACAATCAGCACACAGCAGCCGGTAAACAGGCTTTCAGCTGGCAAGCATTGAAATGACATGACAGAAAAAAACAACAAACTACTTGCTGCCCTGCTTCAAGGAGTAACAATGACAGTCCACAATCACTGATGACATCATTGCCTTAATTTCTTTCATAATGCACCTGTTACACTCTATCTTGCACAAAGTGTCTGAATCACCATCACTGTTATACCTGATGCCTGAAACATCTCTTTAAACAACGAGTGTCCCAAACATCAAGGTCGTTTTATTGGCTAAAGTACCGGTCAATGATTGGTCCACTCTGTGGTTAAACCCTGCATGATTACCTCAGAGGTTCTGAGTGGATCAAATTGGACCCTGACAGCCATGTGCCAGAGACATTTTGAGCCAGTACCCCTCTACGTCTGCCAAACTGCACTGACCTGCAG
This sequence comes from Sciaenops ocellatus, assembly GCA_033000465.1. Taxonomy (NCBI): domain Eukaryota; kingdom Metazoa; phylum Chordata; class Actinopteri; family Sciaenidae; genus Sciaenops; species Sciaenops ocellatus. The sequence continues at coordinate 22,608,681 of CP136886.1, forward strand.
GCCTCTGATTGAAAATGAACAGCGTCTGAGTGGGTGCCACTTGTCATCTGAAAGCCCCTCAGGGATGATTAGAGTAACTGCTCAGGCCTCAAATTTCAGCCTGTGCTCCACTTGGCGCGATTCAATCCAGCCCAATAAAAAACAATATTTTGCAGCATAAACCCAACACACAGTAATCACTATGAGTCACTTTGGACCCAAATTAGTTCAAACTCTAACGCTAACAAATGTGTCTTTGTGTTACAAATAACAACAGAAAAACATTCAGGTAACAGCTTCTCAATTTTCACCACTAAAATGATAGATTAAGTCTGTAACAGCTACAAATCTCAGCTGCTGTCCGGTTAACAAGCCACTGTGTTATCAAAAGATGATCATTTGTGATGGAGTGGTAACAACAAGTTCAACAAGACCAACAGAGTGGTTACCCTTCTCTATAAACATTATCTATCTGATCGAGTCTCCCAGTTAAAGCGGTGTATATTATATTTATCATTTAAGATGATCAGTTTAGTAGTTATGCTTCTGGATCTCCAGTATTTTGGGGTAGCTCAAATATGAGGTGTAAAAGTAAGTATGGTACTATACTGGTTTAACTGGTTAAAACATTGATTAGACTCCCAGTACAGACTGTTGTGCTTCTGTCTTCTTATACAACAAAAGGTGATTTGAACTGGAGTCTAAGTCTGGACATTAATCTGTCTTCAGACACCAAAACTGCTGAAATCCTGATGCTAACTGGCTTTTAAAGCTATTATATTCCTAACATAGATACGCTGAGGGTTGTTCTGTATATTCACAGCTGACAGGTATATATGTAGCATCTATTCTCTTATTTGACCTCTGACCCCTGAACTCCTCTTTTAGTTGCTTATAATGCTGCTGCTCTGTGCTATGAATCTTCCTCTGCTGGCTCTACAGGCTAAACAGCTTAACTTTAAAAAGTAACAAAACAACTGGCATCCTGGATGCTTTTTTTTTTTTCACATCCTCGTGTGGGTGTTAACTTGTGTTTGACAAAGTCTTCATGCCCGAGCGAGCCACTTAAAACCCAGTCAGCTAAATGTAATGTAATGTGAGGCAATGTTTCACTTGGCTAGAACATCTATATATTTCACCACGCTCGATTTAAGCTGATGAACGGTCCACATCCGACGTTAGCTGATGATCCATCTGTATTCTGCGTATTTCTCAGCTGTCATTATTGATCACTTCAAACAAGGAAAACACTCCCGGTCCATCTCGGCACTTTCTCCTCCCGTGTGTGTGTGTGTGTGTGTGTGTGTGTGTGTGTGTGTGTGTGTGTGTTTATTCAAGCACTCAAATGTGTGTATTTGTTTGTGCCTGTTTTCCTGTACTTGATAAATGCCTGTGCATGTTACATGTGTAGCTTTATATGTTGAGCTTTACAAGCACCAAAAGCACGAAAAATACATTTGGGCCACTGTATGGAACTTGGGAATTTAATGGGTTATTTAATGGTAATCTTCCTTAGGGCACCAAAAAGGCTTGTGTGTGTGTGTGTGTGTGTGTGTGTGTGTAAAGCAGGATCTATGTGAGCTAGTTCAGCCCGCTGTCTTTGCACTTCATCATGCTGAGCTGGAACATATTGCAGTTGTTCGACTAAAGCCGGAAGGAGGAAACAAGTTCAGGCTTAAATTCCCTGATCGTTACAGAGCAGCCAACTGAAACAGCCGAGCTGAGCGGTGTGAGGAAAACACTGTTGATGTGTGTCTTTTCACGTGAACACGTAGGCTTATATGTATACTGTGGTCATGTGTGGCTGTTTGTCTGTGTGCATTATTAATCAGTAACGGGGAGAATGGCTCCATGAAAGAGTTGCTGGTTTCAGCACTCTTGGTTTCAGTCAGACACTCGGCTCAGTGATACGGCTCACTGACCTTGGCTTCGAGAGGACAACCTGACTGAGGCGACAGACATGAGGGTACGTTTACGGTCGAGGTTTGGATCCAAAGATTACTGGTCTGAACCCTGAGACTGATGGAAAATACAAACTATGAACACCTTTATGATGAACTGTGTAAAAGCTGCACTATTTTATGAAAATATACCTGAAAACAAATGCAGGGAATGTGCAGTGTGTCTGTATGGTCACTTCTTTTCATACAGCAGGAGATGAAACTAAATGTAGAAACAATGAAATGAACACTCACTTTTTCACCTTGTTATCTTGTTTTCATGGCCAAGAATAATCTCCCGAGTGTGAGAAGTTATTTCTGTGAGCCGCTGGCTCCCAAAAAAAGTGAAATACATTTTTTGGAACGTGACTCACAGTTGGAGTACTTCTACAGCTTGAATCTGCATGAAACTCTGCTGGTTGAATCATCGCACAGATTAACTACTGCATGAAAAATGTATGCTTCGTTGATAAAATGTTGAAGGTATACGTAAAAAAATTTACAGGGAGAAGTTAACTACAACACCCAAGGTGCATTTTGGCAGTATCATCCAATCATCAGTATTCAGCAGAATGGTTGGGTTTGAGTTTTGTGTTGGTAAACCACTTGAAACCTGAGGAAACACCTGCTCAGACAAAACATATCTAAAAGCTGAAGCATACCATGTTTGATAGTCTGAAAGTTAAGTATCATTAGCACGTCTGCAGCCAGTGGAGAAAAGGTTGAACCTCCATGAACAAAAAAACTTTAAATGAGGCATCAACAACTTCATCGACTTCAGGAAATTAGCTTGATAGGTTGTTAGAGATCACTTGACTTTTTTTTTTTACTGTCTTAGTCGATGGTACTAACATTTTTACTAGCATCCGACATCACTGGTTGTGTCCGAAATTCCTTAACAACATGCTATTTAAGCTAAAACAGATATTTTTTATTATGTACGAACCTTAGTATGAACGATAATACGTGAACTGCATTCTGTTTACAAGGAAATATTACAGTATGCATGCACTGCTGCAGTGAGAGAAGTTTGGACTTGTCTTTTACAGCTGAAATTAGATGTAGTTATTACAGTAAAGTACCGTAAAAAGGTACCGCTGTGAAACCGCACCAGTCTTTGTTCAAATGTCAGTTTTCTCCATTTTGTTCACGAAACATTTTGGACACTTCCAGAACCGGAGACTCATCCTACTTTGCAGCTCTATATGCTTAACTGATCCCCACAAACAGATCATTAAACACGTAATAATTTGATGTATTAATGCACAGATGTTTGGGGCAGACACAAACCCAGTGCCATCATATGGGTCTGGTCTGGCTCTCACTGACAGCTGTTTCCTTTGTTTCACAGCTTTGTAGGCCATCTGATAATAATAAAGATAAAACCCAGATAAGCTTTTTGGCTCAAGTTGCTTCAAGTGAAGTCTATTAGAGATGAAAGGTTGTCAGTCTGTGATGTCTGTAACACTCTGAGTCTGATTACTTTGTTGTTCCGAGCACTCGGGCGTCTGCTCTGTCACCTGTGTTCATTTTGTCTGCTGTTCCTTTGTACTTCCTCGCCCGCTTGTTAATTATTCATCTGATCTCATTTATCAGTTCATTTAATTAATCTACTTATTCAATCTCTCATTCATTAATTAGATTATTTGGATGATTTTTAAAAAGTTTTTATGCATTTCCTCCTTTCAGCTTCTGCAGCTGAAAGTTCTTATTAGTGAACTCTGCATGATGCTTCAAGAACAGAAGCCCAGCAGCTCCAAAATGCAATAAAACTCCTTCTCAACCTGAGTGTGTGTGCGTGTGTGTGTGTGCGTGTGCGTGTGTGCGTGTGTAGGTGGGTGTTTACTGCAGTGTTTTACTTGTAATTATCAACACCTCAGGAGGGGAGACTGATGGTGCTGTTGTGTGCGATTATGTGCAAGGTAATGTTTGTTTGTGTGTGTGTGCTTGCTTGCATGCATGTGTGTGTGTGTGCGTGTGTGTGTGCGTGCATTAAGAGGATTTGGAGGGCTTCAGCATGAACTTACATCCAGCTGTTGGCAGGATCATCAACAGTAACCCGGCACTGCAGAAGTCCAGACAGGCAGAACGTGTCTGTTCCAACTCTACAAACTTCAGAAACAAACTGAGACAACACATGATTATAATAATTATGGTGGTAATAATAATAATAACCTAAAAAAACAGCAAAATCTGCTCATTTGCCCTTCATAATAATACTGCAATATAGAAGGTTTTTACACAATGGTATAACTCTGCTATATAACAAATTCAAATGTTCCTCATCCAGCTGTCTGTTACAGTTCATCACAGCAGCACAGTGGACCAGCACACGGCCACAGACTAGACATAATGAGTTTATCCCTTCACTGCCAGCAATTTAAAGTAATTAAACAGGTAAAACAGGTGGAGGAAAACAAAGAAAAGTTACAATGTTTGGTGTCTACTGTATAACAACCATCAATTTGGCAGCAACATACCAAATTTCAGAAGTTGGGGCACATCACGTTGTGTTGTTTCCTCACGGACAAAAACTTCAACGACAAAACAATGGAACCAGAAGCAGACTACACGTAGTCATCCCGTGATTCAACTGAAGCACCAAACATGCTGTGAGCTGTTTGTTCAGAATGAATGCACTTTAAATGTTTTGAGCTCTTGTTCCAACAGAGTTCACTTAATTGCAGCTCTGGACAAAAGCATCTGTTAAAGATGCACCTGATGCACCATCAGGACATTATTAAGCTGATCAGGTATCAGCTACACAATTTTACTGGCAGTGTCATGATCAGCTGTGTTCAATCAGTACATTCATTCCTCCTTACTGAGTTGAACTAACAGAATCAGTAGAAGGAGAGAAAAAGTCGGATCGATGGATCCCTAAAATTAATCTAGTGATATAAATTAAACAAAATAAAATTCTTTGACTCATAAATAAATCAAATATTGCATCTCTTGCTCTCACTTCACTATTATAGCAAACATAAACTAATTTACAGTCACATTTTCACACCTGAGATGACTTTCTCACTTCTGTCTCACAGATCATAGATTACTTCATTTGCAAAGAAACATTCATGGAAAAAAATATAATGAAAACTGGATTTGTAATATTGACTAACTTGGATCTGTCAATCGGTTTCTCTCTCTCCTAACACACACACACACACACACACACACACACACACACACACACACACACACACACACACACACACACACACACACACACACACACACACACACACACACCTGCAGGGATCAGGCAGTATTGACTGTCCGCTGGCTCCAGCTCAATTTAAATATGGCCTGAAGCAGAGAAGGACGAAGGAGAGAGGAAAAGAAGGACGGGAGAGACAGAAAGGAGGAAGGAACGAGGAGAGGAAATAGAGGAAATACACACACACACACACACACACACACACACACACAGAGAGCAGAGGCAGACAAGAAGAAATGGATGTCGGAGTGATCTTTCTTGTGAGGAGTGGCGGTGACAGGATGGTTGACAGGCACTTACACCAGCCAATCAATGAAGACGGATCAATATGTGACTGGGCCAATCGATGGCTGCCACAACCTCTGTGACACACACACTGCTGTATATCGCCGTTACACAGCTCAACCTGAAGCCATGTCGAGGTAGACGGTACATAAATTTCACATTAAAGTGTGAAATGAGTGCAGTGTGATAATAACTATCATATTTCACAGCATGTAATTGAATTCATTTATTTCTAATATTGATATGTCACACTGCACGGAGGCCATGTTGGATAATCATGAACACAAATCACTCATTTGATTTGTCTTTTTTATTTAGCAGTATAGTTTCTATGTGTTACTTGCAGGCAGAGAGTCTCTCCTGTCTGAAATGTAATCATTTTATCTTATTGGTTCAGTGTTATGTTAAATCACATCTTCTCTCATCTCTTCTGTCCTTGCCTCCACCCACTTCCTCCCTGCAGGCCCATCAGGTATTTCTGAAGAAGTCTCCAGACCTACCATTCTCCACCTGTCCACCAGATGCCCTCGGACTTTCCCGCCAATCCTGCATCCACCTGCTCACCTGTTCACATTCCCCAATCACCCCCACCTGCTGGCACACCTGCCTCTCATTTGCTCACCGGCCCTTTGCCAGTTAATCATGCTTGTGTTCCAGCCACCTGTACCCTCTCTGCCTGCTATGTACCACCTGTGTTTTCACCTGCTGCCTGTTTACGACCTGCCTGCCCCTCTGGATTTACTTACTTTTTTGGACTGCCTTGTGATAGGCATCTTAATTTTGCCTCCTACCTCCTAACCTTTAGTACAATAGTTAACACTAGGATAAGTCTTATCACACCAGTCACATACTTTACACACTGGATCAGTGGTTTCCAACAATTTTGCTCTGTGCCCTCCTTATGCAAAACAGCTATGTCCACTGTGACCCCTCAGTTACCCCAAATGGAAGATATAATCGACACGATCATCACTTCTGATCCTCGCTCCTGTGCTCAACCCTCTATTCTTCAGCCTGTGTTGTCTACTTCTGCTGAGTGGTATGAAACAGATGGACCCAATGGGCCCAGCAGTGCAAAACACAACACCAATAACTGTGTGTTCAAGTGTTTCAGGCTGGACTGTTTCTTTAAGTTTCACTATCCATGCTTGAAATATACAAGGGCTTAAAAACTCTGTCTGTCTTTAATCTGCCTCTGCCGCTTCTTCTACATCTCGCCTTGGCGACAGAAGTGGATTTAAGAGGTGAAATCAATGAGACATCAGAGCCTGACTCTGATCCAGCGTCTCAGTCTTTTTCAAGGACCGGCTCTGCCTCATGTTTCAAACGCTCTGTGTGTTTTCTCACAATGTAATTCCCTCTAATTCTCTGCACTCATTAACAAAGCACATTATACAAAAGAAAAATGGGAATTTGGAGGAAACCGCTGCAGAAAAGATGAAAAAAAAAGACGACAGAATGCAAAATCACTGAGGCGAATGAGAGCCAAACAAATCTAATCAGGTATCAGAGCAGATACAGTTGTAACGCCGTCTGCTCTGATTGTTTCGACATGCAGTCGTCTCAGAGACAGAGCAGAGCGGTTAACTGAGGCGCTAGCTACGGTAAAGCCGCTTAGCGTCACTGTCACTCTGTGCTCTTGTAGAGCACCGGGGTGCTTCACAGCTCAGGTTCCACATCAGCAGATTACCCACAATACACCAAGGGGATTTCCTCGCCTCACAGAGAGCTTTCTGCCGTGGTTTGTGCTGTTTGTTACATTCAGTGTGAACAGGGAACGTGACAAGAGTCATCATGTGTTTTCTCAGAGAGATTCTTCTTGGACCGGTGAACCAAAGTGACGCCAACGTCCAAAAACTGCAGTTCCTTGAATGGCCAGTAGAGGCTGGCTACAGAACAAGTCAGGGGTTACCCTCACACTACAGTAATTGGTATCCTATTTTTTGCCACGTCAAGTGTATAATTTTATCCATTGCTGTTTCTCTAAAGTCAACTTTTAACAACTGGTATAGCCATATCAAACAAAGTTCTGACTGATAAGTTGTTGTTTTTTTTAATCAAACAGACAAACAGTTGTCAATGAGCACACCATCAGATCTATTTAAATCAGTGAAAAGAATCTGAGATGTGGGTGGATATTCAAAGGTCTGGAGCCAGACTAGTTGAAACAACCTCGCCATCTGAACAAACTTTCCCTTTTAAAACCAAAGTTAGCCTCTATAATCTAAACGTCTAGACATATATTGACTTGCAAATCACTGAATCAGTGTTTACTTGGAGGAAGAGAATAAAATAATGCAGTGAATGATGTTCAAAGTTTTTAGAGGTCAAATGTGTGTTTTCAAATCCCAGCCTGTTTGCAGAACATCGGTTCACAGCAAATCAGTGCCTCGAGGGTGTTTTATGTTTCCTCCATGTGCTTTGGATACCAGACTCTGTGATCGTTCATCACTGGAGCAGGTAATCAAATAAACGAGCTTGACGAGGGAAAATAAAAATCGCTCAGTGTCAGAGTTCAGCGGCTTTTTTCTTTGTATTTTTTCGTGGCTTGTGATCTGAGAAGGATGAGGAGCGTCGGCGTGGGAGGCACCAGAGCTAATACAGTGATTAATGTTTAGCTGCATGTTGTGATTCATGGAAACATGACTAAGAGGTTGACTGAGTGTGAAAGACGCTGACGCCAGTGTACACACACACACACACATTCACACTCTGCAGACACAAACACACAATGAGATGGACGGGGCTTATTCAGTGATGATATGATCTAGTTAGTGTTCAAGGATCACTGGGTCACAATGCAATGAAATAATAACCAACCAGTAAACATAGATTTTTGTTTTCACAGGCCTGTCTTTGGTTGCCGATGGATACGCGGATTGTGCCTCCATTTTGGAGCAGAGACAACAAAAAACACTGGAGCGTTATCACATCTCCCGCCGTGGCAAAACAAAGAAAATGACAAATGCATGCAGGGTGGTGTGTTGCTCAGCTGTGCTTCAGAGGAGAATTGATCATTTGACACCCTTTCAACGCTTCAGTGTGACATTTCATCATGACAAGTGGACGCCTTGATTGTTTTAGTTAAAATATAGCAAGACTTATTATGTGTGTTATTTTTGACACGATTTATTGCCTTTTATTCAAATGAACTACGCATAGGGTTGATTTAAATGGTCCAGATGACAAAAACACTCACTGTGCCAATAGTGTTGGTTTGGTTTACGGATGTCCAAACTAACGCGAATGTTCGGAAGCTTGGTGCAAAACAAACTTTCCAAAAGCATAAAAATAAAGTGATAAATTCTGCTCTAATCAACCTGCAAGACCGTAGTGTTTCCACTGTAATGTGAGTACACCTTAACACCATACAGACACACCGGAGAAATTTCAGCTTCAACACATTTCATTGAGTTTGACGGTTTTTGCAACTGAAGACATTCAAATTTCTGGATAAATGAACTTTCATGTCATAAAGTAATGATGGACTGTTGTTTCTCTTTACCTGGTTGAATGGCTAATTTGAAGCATCCAAAATATAAAACATATTTTTCTTTATTTACATTTTTGATTATTTCAGTTTTTGAAATCTTTGAATGAGCTGTGTTTTTTAGTATAATGCAGTCCAGCTCAACACAGCTGCAGACTACGAGCTCAATAATAAACATAGAGCAGAGTTATTACCTTTCTGACAGTGTCAACAAAAACAAGCTTCATGACACAGCAGGTGTATTAGATCATATAGACTGTGCATGTGTAAGAGGCTGCTGAGTGTGTACTCTGACTTTAAAGATAGTGAAACAAAACACTCACAGATAAAAGTTTTCTTTCTCTGCGTTGTATAAAACAGTTTTCTTATAACTTATCTTACATCGTACAGCACATTTCCTCTCTGTTTTCCTTTGTCTTGCATTACAACTGTTTTCTTGCGCAGTCCTTGTTGCCATATCAACGCATTGTGTAGAAGTGTAAGACACGTTTCCTCTCCGTACTGTATCAGCTCATTGTCTTTGTGCTTGGATCTAATCCCTGCAGTGGAGCGGCTGTTGGGCTTATAGACTGTCTGTCTGTCGGAGAGCAGACGGAGGGAGGTTCCCCTGTTCACTGAGATAATAGCAGAGCACTGGAGTGGAGTGCTTTATACACACACACACACACACACACACACACACACACACACACACACACACACACACACACACACACACACACACACACACACACACACACACACACACACACACACACACACACACAGCCTCTCAAGCTCTGCATGTGGCAATTATCTCTCCTCTCAGCAGCTTGTGGCATCACCCCCATCTCCCCTTCTCCCCCACCTCTCCTTGTCTCCTCTCCCTAATCTCCTCTTGACTTTTCTTCCTCTTCTCCTCCTACATCCACCTTCTCTCCCCTATCTCCCCATCTCTACCTAAGCCGTGTATTGCACTCTTCCCTCGTCTCGTTCCTCGCCTCTTCCTTCAAACTTCAGATAGTGACAGACAGTTGTTATTGTGTATGTGACCTCCCATACACAATAACAACCTGAACAATCTGCCTCGCCTTCCCAGAAGAAAAAAGAAACACTGCTTTAAAAGCAAAAGCTCTCCACACCTCGCTGGTTCACCTTCCCACCTAAAAACACCACAGTTTTTTAAATCAGGGACACACACGTGCAATACAACTGATCGCCTGAGTGAACAGACAGAACACACTTTGAAGATAAAATTCAGACTGTACAAACATATGCACTGTAGGTTTCTACAGGGACTCTCTTGGTCCTAATATCAACTTAAAGAAACAGCACTAATGTAACATGTCACTCATATTTAGAGACTTTATATTCTGACAGAGAAGTTGGGGTAGTAGTAGTTTCCCAAAGCTCAAGATGTCAAATGCTTCGATCTACTTCTTTAAACGTTTGTGAAAGAGGAAAGCAGGAATGACACTTGAATGACATTCATCCATGTGGAAGCCGTTCAGTGCATCCAGGAATAAGCATCTTAGTATTTTTCCAGGTTTCTACCAGCCTGCAGGCTATAAGGAGACCAGCCGTGCGTCTACAGGTCAGACGTTGCTTCTCTAATCTTTAGGTTATCACCGCCCCGCTGGGAAAATAACTGTCCTGCAGCCTCTTCTCTAAACCTGCTGTGCTTACTCGACTGGAGCCTACCTTTACAGTGGTAATCTACCAGGTCACCTCGTCTTTATATTTTAGTTTTTAAGGCTCATTGCTGAGGTGGTGCTGAGGCACTACATTACCCAGAGATCACCTGTCAATCAAAAAGTGTCTTTCTTTCTTTACACACAAACATACATTACAGCTTTTTAATAAAAGGGTAAAAATATGTAAATTACTGGGAATAATTTTGTAATAACATGATTTTATTTTTCCTAATTTGATAATAATGAGGTAAGAAAGGGTAATGACTTCACAGTCTATTATTATCCTGCTATTATCCATCGGATAAATCTGAATAATAATAATCTAAGTAATAACTACCTTGTTATTATCTATTATTTTCCAGCATAAATGCTAAATGCTGAATGCTGAATTCTGCCATTCAGGTGCAGTATGCTATATAAAATGATATATACGGTTTCTGTGAATACAAAATCAGTTGGGCAGGTGGGGAAAAAATGACAAATCCTCTTCAGTGAAACAACTGGAGATGGCGTGCTTTCAAATCAGTCTGTCTGAGCTGTCACACAGACCGGATACCAGAAAGCATCCTCACTGTCACTCCATCAACGTCTCCACTGACTGTGGTCCAAAGAGACTGAAAAACAACAAAACTCTGGCTCAAAATTCAACTCACGTTCTATAGAAATGCAGCTCGCTTCAAAAAGATGGACGCAACATAAACAGTCTGACTTCAAAAAATGCTGCTCCACTTCCTCTGCACTGCTGTGAACAACATATATATACATATATATTTGGGACTTGTACGGTTGGGTGATATGACCCTAAAATAATATCATAGTATTCCAGCGTATTTCTGCTAACAATATTTGTTGTATTACACTCTTACTTGTCACTGTCTTCTTGCACTTCTTACATTTTACTGTGGTTTGTTGTACAATTGATGTTTTGCAACCACTTCCACACGACTGAAGTCACTCTCATTTTGGAACTAATTCTGGAACTAATATTTGAGGGGGATTGTGCAACACTCGGGGATTCACTTATTAACACAATATCAATATTTCACTTTTTAAATATCACACCGGTACACTGTGACACCCCTAGTATCAGAATAATGGGAGGTCAGTGGAAAACATTTTCAAGTGCTCCATTTCCATGTCTTATCAAATCTCCTCCAGCCAGTCCTTTAATATTTTATTTCCCTCACTTTTTGTGCTCTCTCTGGAAATTACTGTCACTCACACCACCTTGAATTTTCCACTTAATGTCCCCGTTTGGAAACGGAGCCAAATTGTAGGAAGCCCGTCAGTGAGTGTGCGGCAGGAGAGAAGGTGTTTCTAAGAATACAAAACCTCGGCGGCTTCACTTCACTGCAGCTTTTTTTTGCAGAGTATGGGGTGCTATCACTTTTCCTGCCAAGCACTCCTGAGATCTACAGCTACACAGTAACTGAGTTAACAGATAATCACATAACAGCAAACCCCCCCCATCCACACACACACACACACACACACACACACACACACACACACACACACACACACACACACACACACACACACACCCTTCATTGCTGTCCTATAAGAGATAAATGAGCGCTATCAGCCCCCCACCTCCCTGCTAACAGATTAATGTGTAAGCGTATCCCTGGTTCCCGCCTCCTACACACACTTCTCACTTTCTCTGTCAAACACACACACACACACACACACACACGCACTCTCACACACACACACACACACACACACACACACACACACACACACACACACACACACACACACACACACAGTATTCACACACTTCCTGGCTGCCTTATGTCAGCTCCACAGCAGATGATGCAGCCGATCGACACAACACAGTTACGCACATTAGCGTAGATATGCGCACACATAGAAACACTCTCACACAAACACTTGTGTGTGTGTTTGACACACACACTGTTAGAAGCAGCAGACGAAGCTATGATTGAGTCAGACATCATACATCCCATCATCTGCGGGATACAACTTCAAAACGTCGCACACACACACACACACACACACAGTGATGTACGTGCCAGTTATGCTAACAGATTTTGACTTCCTGCATGAGTCGTGGAGTCGTAACCCCGCTGAGCTCGCAGCCACCAGCTGCAGCAGCAGCATCCATCCAGGTTTTGGTCCTGTTCACCGTAACAGCCAGAACAAACAGGAAACCAATCAACACCCACGTACAGCTTCCTATTAGAGTGCTGGGCCACCACGAGCTGCCTGCTAACCTTTAATCACACAGAGAACATCGGCTGAGAGTCTCAACAGGAGCACACAAATGTTCCCGCTGGATGTGTTTGGCTTGAGCATTAATTTAACTTTTCTATGCTTTTGCTGCACCATAAAATACATAAAACAAACACCTCTCAGAAGATGTAAAGCCAGTGGACACACTGTCAGATACATCCAGGTAATTACAGGAAAAACCAGGACAGTGAGATCTCCCCCAGGTCTGGTATCACCAAAAAGTGTAAACAACACACTGATGTAATTTCACATGGTATTACAGTGACTCTTGTTTTTCATGCATCACACCATGTAATCTCCACTTTTTACCTGTTCATCATAAACACAGGAGAGAAGACAATTTAGATCAAATTTAGAAACTGGATCACAAGATTTTATTTGCCTAAATTGCCTCTCAGGGCCTCCGTACATTTGCAAACACGTGTAAACCTATTAAATCATTCATCAGACCAAGACAGGAAACATTCTGATGTAATCCAGTGAAAAGCTGCTCTGTACAGATTTTCACAGACATATGATCAAACTAAGACATGTCAAACACGATAAATAAATCATAGCGTTAAAAATTTAACTAAAGATTGCTAAGAGCATCTTGGAAACAGCAGTTCATGATAGAGGATAGGTTTGTTTGTGTGTGTGTGTGTGTGTGTGTGTGTGTGTGTGTGTGTGTGTGTGTGGACCTCTCCACACTTTCCACAAGTGCCTGGAAGTTTTTATCTCCTGAAATGTGTAAGAAGGCGACTGCTGTCAAAGCGGCAAGCTCCTTATCTTCCTGTCGAGCGTCTTTCCAACAGACGAGGACGGCGCGCCGCTAAGAGGATTTCTATTTTGGTGTTTAATTTAATTTCTTAGCGGACAGACAGATTGTAATTTGGTGGTTTTCCTATGAAAACGTGTTTGGTTCCATAATCTAAATTTGTTTTAGTACAGATAGGGGATTAATTACGAGCTCAGGGAGCTGCTGCCGCTGTGTTAGTTTGGCTGTATATGTGTATGTGTGTGTGTTTATGTGTGTACACCTGTAATACTGAGAGCTGATCTGTAGTGTCACGTGTGTATTCTGATGTTTGTTTATGCCTGCAGGCTACTGGAGTTTGGGTTTGATAAGCTTTATTTCTATGCAGTGTGCTCTAGACAGATTCATACATCACAGAGTGTGTAGAGTGTGTGTAGAGTGTGTGTACTGTGTAATAAACATTTTCCTCCAGAGGTCGGATTGAACACAATAGACTGCTGTGTTTCTCAGGTTGTACAGATGGTGTTTCCGCACAGGATCTGACATCTTACACACTGACTCAAACTAGTAGTCAAACTGTGTAGTGGTCTATGTTGCCGTGTGTGTGTGTGTGTGTGTGTGTGTACCTATAGTGTCGTGTGTCTCTCAGGGCGCGGTTGCTGGGGATGCGCTCACTCTCTCTCTGGTTGAAGGCGTACAGGGTGTACGGGTCGTCACCGGGCTTCCAGCGCCGAGCGTTCAGGTAACCCCGCTCATCAAAGCCCTCCAACATGTCCTCCCACTCTGCATCCGAGATCTGTCAATCAAACGTCAGTCAATTAGGGCAATAAATTAAATTAAAGGTTTAGTCTACAAAATGTCTGAAAATTAAGACAAATAACCACAAAGATTCCAGAGATTCATTTGTCCAAACAACAGACTTGGCCTTCTGTTGCCTGTCCTCACTTTGTACAGTGTTAAGTTGACTGACTCACTCTGTAATGACCGTGAGACTCACGCAATGAACCCTTTCACATGCTCTCACACCACACATCCATTAACCTACAGATTTATATTTATATCTGGTGGTCAGTCATGCAAAGTTCTTCCTAAAAACTTTTTTTTTTCTTTACTGCACACTGGTGTCACTGAAGCGAGTTCAGAGCGCTCTCAGAGCAGAGAGCGTGTTTCTTGGTCTGGAGATTTTGTTGAGTGACATTTTCTCTGCATCAGTCATCAGACTGGATCTCGACTGAATGTGAGATTTAGTCATAAATGTCACACACACAGTCTTGGATTGTAACCTGTGATTATCCAGCAAGGACGTGTTGAGAGATTGTGTGTGTGTGTGTGTGTGTGTGTGTGTGTATCGGCTTCTTAAAAGCATCAGGAGAGCTTTTAGAGGTCATTTTACTTAAAGAAGATTCAGAGGGGGTTTTTAACGTTCTGCTCTTTGGTATTTAAGAGGATGAATGTTGAACTTCCGTTTCTCATCCTCTTCTTGTTTGGTGACTAAATGCTGCACTTTGTCTCTCAGGAGCTTTTGTCGTACTGATCTGTGCCTTGCTGGGAGGCTCGATGTTGGTTTGTGATTTAAAGTCCCAATTCTTGATTTTTCTGGTCATATAAATAAATGCAAATATAAAACTGCAGAAGATTTTAATAATTTCTGAATCTCGAACAGCACTAGAAAACATTAATAACTAAAAAATAACCAAAAATCAATCAGCTCCATACCTGTGTTTTGAACATTGCTGGTGCGTTAAGCCATTTTTCAAAGCTCAAGATCGTTTCACACCGGTAGTTTGGTTCATTTGGCTCAGATCAAAGAAAAAACTATACATGTTGCAGTTTTGGTCCCCGGTTTCCAATTCATATTCATGCATCACACTTAGGAAATCACTGCCTTGACACTTCCCACAATCAGCAGATGGATTCGGTAGTAGTTCCAATTTGGCACCAGCCTAAACAACCCGACCAAACGGGCAAATACGTCAGAGAACTACATCATACTGGGAAATTTTAAAGTTTGAAGTTTTAGATTCATATTTCCACCTTCGAGATGGCCTGTGGTTTCAGCTCATTTCTGTGATCTATGGAAATCACACGGAGAGGCTTAAAAAAGTTACAGAAAGTAATCCATCTTACCTTGACTTATTGTCACTTATCACTTAGTGGTAATGAATGTGCATTCATTTTGACATCAGAGAATTAATGGCTTGCTGCTGAACTGCACTGCAGATAAGGTTTTTTGCATTTTGTTGGAAAATCAACGACAGAAGACAAATAATGAGCCGGGTGTCCTTGACCATATATATAGGAGAGGACTCTTCAAATGCAGTACTTTGACAAGAAAATACAGATAACTGAACGTTCACAGTGATGAATATCTCAAATGAGACTCGTCTGAGGTCCCGGCAGGTTGATTTTCATGCTACAGTGAATAAATGGAAATCAATAAGACTGCCTGGAAGGTAGGAAATCAACTTAAAACTTATTGAATGCTTTGGAAAATAGGTACAAATCATGTGAAATAATCAAATGCACTGACACCTACAAAGCGGTAACAGCTATGACGTTATGTCAAAGACGTCTATGCATTGTGTTGCAGAGATAGTTACTGAAATTAGCATGCTAACCAACTAGCTTCAGCTTGTTCTTCCTTGTAATACTATTTGTGCCTCGAGGGGCGACAGTGAGTCACTGTAGCTTTCAGTCGGCCTTCAGTCCAACATGAGGATGAAGATGTAGACAACCAGGTGGAGCAGAGGGACGCGGCAGCCTGGGGGAGCTGTAGAGGAGAGACCTGGAGGCTGCAGAAGCCGGAGCTCCTTGAGAAATAACCACCCAGAATCTCGTTGGATTCAGCTCTGATCTGGAGGCGTTTACTCTGGAGGGAGGACAGCTCAGATTTTATTTTTTAAACCTCTGGGATTAAAAAGTGGATTTGTCTCACTCTCGCTTCTCAACCTGTCTGCAACAGCAGTCTGCAGCTGCGGTGATACTACTTCACAGTAAGAGGAGATTGCTTGGAGAAAAGAAAAAATGAAGCTGGCCTACCTGAAAATTCAACTTTTGCCTGATTCAAGCTATCGGTTGTATTTCATTATAAACTAAATGAGCACAGCCCTGATCGATCCAAACTCTGCAGGGAACAAGTTGTTTGCTTGTCGTCTTGCAGACAGACCTGACAGAGTATGAGTTCAGACATTTTACAAATCACCATCATGATGTTGTTATTTCAGCTTCATCTTGATACATTTGTTGCAGTCAAACACAGCCAAATTTGTTTCTTATAGGCTCATACTGCAGCGACCTTAGTGTTTTTAGAGATTCATACTTCTAAACCAGAGTGCTGTTTTATTTCTCATATTTACTTCTCCTGTGAAGACAGGCAGATAGGGAGGGACATGTTGAGGACATTGACTGGCATTTACAGTAGCTAACAGAGAGTGTGCGTTATACCTCAACCACTAAGCAATGCAGGCAGCACTAGTGTCAGCGTTTACCTGACCTGTTTGGCAGGGAATACAGTAGCCTACTGAGGTAGTTTTCTCGGTTTGGCTCCTGGCATCCCGGAGCTGAGTCAGTCTGATTGAGCAAACTACAGTTAGCAGTTTGCTACTTCATTCCATCAGGAGAGTGTAATGTTATTCCCTGTTGGTCTCAGAGGCTGTGCTCCAACCTGAAGTATAGGTGACATATGTGATACAAAACGTTGACTTCATGGGGACTTTAAGATCTTAAACAACAAAGCTCACCAAAAGGACTACAACTGATAAATTAGCCAGATGGCTAACAGAAATGTGTTGTCCTTATAAATAAATAAATGAACAAACTTAAATAAAACATATGCAATTTGTAGTTAATGAGCTAATGCGTACAAAAGCAGCCGTATGGCCCTTTAATATGCTAATCATTCTCAGTGTGAGCCACAGTAAAAGTCAGTCCCTCCTTCATGTTACACTGCAGAAACACCACAAAGATTCTGATTCCCTGTGACACAAGAAACAAGCAACTCTGCAGAATCCCCCCGACTTCTCCGAAAAATACAAACGTTATAAAATAAGATGTAAAATGTTAATGTAGCACATAAATTCTCGGCTCCAAACAGCTGGTGGAGAAAAACACAAGGTGGCAGCGACTTTAAAAAAAAAACAGCTACAGCTGCACTTTGTGTATGTCGAAGCTCTGCTGTGAGTGTGTGTGCACTTTAAAACACAGTGTATATCATTTATGAGACGGTACAGATGCCTGTTTGCATGCAGGAAGGAGTGTGTACTGTGTGTGTGTATCATTTATGAGTGTGTGTAGGTATCTTTTGGGAGGCTGAGGAGTGTGTGTGTGTGTGTGTGTGTGCGAGTGTGTGTGTGTGTGTGTGTGTGTGCGAGTGTGTTTTAGTTGATAGAAAGGCAGTGTGGGTTTCCATGTGTGTGTTTATGTGATGTGTAAGTGAGAGAGAGAGAGAGAGGATGCCTCTCTGAGGGCGAGAGACATAAATATTGTACATTATCATTTTCTCTCTCTTCTGCCCCGTCATAAACATAACACAGGAGCTTCAGCAAAAACCCCAGGGGCCATATTTCTCCACAACGACCACACACACCGGCACATAGTGGAGATGAATGGACACACACACACACACACACACACACACACACACACACACACACACACACACACACACACACACAAACGGGGTCACAGAGCTGATGGTGTGTGTAACAGAACAACATTTACGGTGGAGCAGCAGTCTGGATGCGGAAAACAACTGACACTCCTCCTCATCCTCTTCTTCACTTGTCCTCCTCCTCCTCCTCCTCCTCCTCCTCCTCCTCTTCCTTCTTCTTCTTCTTCTTCTTCTTCTTCTTCTTCTTCTTCTTCTTCTTCTCTCCTCATTATTCAGCCATACGACTTGCTGATGCGACACATTGTCTAAATGGGGCCATTAGAGGGCTGGGAGTCAGACGCTTTTGTGTGTGTGTGTGTGTGTGTGTGTGTGTGTGTGTGTGTGTGTGTGTGTGTGTGTGTGTGAGTGTGTGAGTGTTAGTCTGTGTTGCTAGTTCTTCCCCTGGTGGCTGTAACAACAGAGCATGAAGAACAAGAGGGAGGGAGCATGGAAGGAGGGAGGATAGAGGGATGGATGGATGGATGGAGGAGGAGTAAGGGGAGAAAAGGTGAAGGGGAGATGAGGAGGCTCAAAAAAAAGAAAATAAAGTGGATGAGGAGAAAGGGAGGAACTAAAGAGAGAAAGATGGAAATAGAGTGAGAAAGGAGATGATGGAGAAGAAGAAAGAAACTAAAGAGACGAGTGAAGAGAAATATGAAAAGAAAATAGAAAGGAGGAGAGAGGGAGTAAACAAAGACAAGAAAGAGACAAAGACAAGAGGAGGAAGAAGATGAGGATTGGGAAGGCAAGATGGAAGAACAAAGACAGGAAAGAGTGGAAGGGAAGGAAGAGGAGGAAAGGAGAAGAGGAAATATAAGAGATCAAAGTTACAGAAGAAGAGGAGGAGAGATTAAGGATGGAGACAGAGGAGATAAGAGCAATGAGGGAGAAAATGGCAAAGCACTGAGCAAACAGTAGGAGGAAAAATGAAAGAAAGATATCATGGAGAAAAAGAGGAAATAAAAGATGTAAAGGAGGAAATGTGGAGGGAAGAGGGAAGAAGAAAACTGTGTGAAAGCAAAGAGATGAGGAGCAGGAGTGAAGATGAGAAAGGAAAGAGGAGAGGAGATGAAGGGATTTTTTAAGCCAGTAAGATAGAGGAGAGGAGGAAGTGGAGAATGGACAAGAGAAGCAAGAAGAAGTGAAGGAAAGAGGAGGACAAGGAAGGAGGACAAGGAAGGATATAAGAGGAGAGGAGAGGAGGGAGAGGTGGATGAAGAAAGGGGAGAGAAGAAGGACAAGATGAGAGAAGAAGCAAGGCAGTGAGGCAACGAGGCACGATTAAGCTTGTCTGAGTTTCACACACACACACACACACACACACACACACACACACACACACACACACACACACACACACCATACTTTCTGACAGCTCACATTAGAGAAAGACAGCAGAGGTAGAAGAGAGAGCGGTATGAAGGACAGGATGCAGACAGGTGATGTAACTGGAAGGTTGCTGGTTTGAATCCATCAGTGAATGACTGAGCCTTTCATACTATCACCTGAACCAATGAACCTGTTTACCTGTGGAAGCTTCCACACAGGTATTCTTTGATCATTTCACAATTTTTAGTTTTTTTAATGTTTATACTTCCAAAAAACAATAAAGTTTGAACATTAAATATCTGTTTTTGTACTATATCATTGAACATGGGCCAAACATTATTTGGAAATCATTGTATTCTGCTTAGCAAACAGCGTCCTAACTGTTTTGGAATCGGGGTCGTAGCAGTATTAACACTGGAAATGATGACGTGGAGTAGCAGGAACACTGTTAGTATAATAGTAGTGTCTGTATCAGTGTCAGAGTTCATATTTTCAGTGTGTCACCTGGATATGATCCAGAATACAGAAGCAAAGAGCTGAAGAAAAAAAGAAGAAAGAGGACAGACATGACTGACCACAGGACTGCTGCTAATGAGAACACTGCTCTTTGCAACACGCATGTGTGTGTTTGTGTTTGTGTATTTTGAGGGTAGATTTGTCTCTTACCGTACTGAGAACATTTTTCCCACTTTTAACCAAAGTGCTTTACAATTTCATCTCATTCTCTCACACACACACATACATCACATACACACACACGCACACACACACACACCAATGGCATGCAGGAGACAGCCCTAACCGTCAGGAGTAACTGGGGTTTAGTGCATTGCTCAAGGGCACAAAGGCTTGAGTCTGAGATTAATGGTCAGCACACGCTGGGGGCAGAGTCATCAGAAGTGGGTGTTGATGCAGAATAATGTGCGAATGTGTCCACAAGTTTGCCAGAGTTTAAAAAATGATCTGCTCGTGGACGGTGGCCTGTAGTCCTGATTTGCTCTTTGTGGGTGTGTGTAACTGGGAGAGTCATGGGCTAACCAGCAAGGCGTGACAAAGAAAACAGAAGATACACTCTGAGAACAGTGTGTAGCTTCAGGAAAAAACACACATTACAAATCAAGTATTCAATGTACTGCTACTGTTATTTCCGATCAACCACACACTCCTGAGCTCTCTCGCTCGCTCCTTCTCAGTGTCTCTTAACCTTAATATGTGCTGCAGTCAGATGATGAATCACCCGCTGTATCCGAGACATAAATCATGTATGGAGTGTGTGCTTCCTCTTTATTATCCCGTTCATGTGCACCATATGAACAATGACCTCTCATTCACACACATACACCTAAACACACACACATACGTGTCAACCCCTCGATTATATTGTGATGTATCACCGACTGTGACGAAGCAGCAAAACAAATGTGATATCTCCATTATTTCATGTTTCCTCTTCAATTATCTATTACAGGCTAAATGAAAGCCTCCGAGGTGGCTGTTATCAGTGGAGTTATTACAAAGGTAAGAAGAATATCATCCTTCATCTCCACTTTTTAAAATTGGCTGACTCAGGTTACAGATGGGGGATTAAGGTAGAAAGGTTGCAGAGTATAAATTATATCAAAGATTACTGATTTTTCTCTCATTATTACGTAGTTCCATGATTTTGAGCTCTCCTCTGTTTCCTTTTTCTGACTTCATGACTCTAAAAAGGAGATTGAGTACTTTAGTTCCCAAAGCGAGTAAATAAAGTTGGAAAATAAGCTTAAATTTCTGAATATTCTTCTCTGAGATTTGGTCACACAAAAGAGGCAAAACATCCTTTGCAGCAATAAGATGGACATGAATATGCATTTTCAGATCCAGATTAAGTATTATGCAGCAGACTGTCAGTGAAATCCATAATTCAAAAAAGCCAACAAAAACAAATAAGAGACATCCAGAAGACTGATTATACGGCGCGAAGAAAGCAAACAAAACGCTGGGATTCGTTACAGTCCAGACAGGCTAGACGCTGCATAAAACATCCATATTTAAGAAGAAGGCAAATCTGCAGGATTCTTTAAATTATTCACAGTGAGACACACATCATTTCCCTAAATTGTTTTTTTAAATCCTGTTATCACAAGCTCGCCAATTAGTTTTTCTGTCACGGCGAGGTATGAAACTTTTCTTGTCTTCCGGTCACAACTAACTATCTTGTTATCCTGTGAAACTGAAAACTGTTTTGTCAGATCGAGACTTTAGATCTGGAGATCGACATCAGAGCGGCTCGGGGTGGCGTCGCCCTTTATAGCCGGGATCATTGAAGAAGAACCAAAGCAGTGAAGACGCAGTCGGAGCAAACGATTGATCAACGCTTCACATTCTGCTTTAATCAGGGTGGAACAGACAGAAACCGAGCGCTTCTTCTACAGATAAAACTCAAAGTTCAGTTGAACTAACGCCTTCTCGAGATAATGAGATTACCAAAGCTTGATGTTTGGTATCTTTTGGTAACGATAATTAATGTGTGATAATGAATGCAAGTGTTAGTCGGAGAGAGAGACACAGTGGGTTCAAAGGTAGACATGTCTGATAACAAAAGTTCACTCTCCAAACTTAGAGTCTAAGCCTCGTGCTGATTTCTGAATAAATAAACTATATGTTTAATGTGTTTGAGCTCTTCTATAACAACCATAATGCTTAGTGGACATTTTGTTTTGTCTGGTTTATGATCCACCAGAAGAACTTACAGATATCATTCCCACAGTTATAACAACTCAGACACTAAAATCATGCAGTAGACTGGCCAAACATCTGAACATTTGCAAAGCTAATAACCAGCCATGACAGCGACGGCTGGTCTCACTGAGGTGATTTTCAGCACACAGTCACAAAGACTGAGTCACAAGCTGTACAGGTGTGTAGCTGAGATCAAAATGAAGGCCGACTTCAAACATGGGTGGATCAACATGTCGACGCGCGTTGCAACTGGTGTGATCCCATTGCAAGGTGGTCTCTAGTTTTTTTAATATACTGAATTGTGTTCCATGTTTACATCCTCAAGCAATCCTATTCCTCTCTGACTTTTGCTGACACATTTCCATGGTACATTAATATTCACCAACGATCAACAGAATAGCGTGAAACCGTCTGCAGGAATTTGTTTTGGGGCAAAGCAGAAATGATTCAAACTTGGAGGAGGTGTCAAATTTCAGAATTGCTCTGTGCGGCCCTATGAGTCAAACAAGCTGACTAAGTGATACTTGTCGTGTATAAAATATTAAATAACTGTTCAAATCATTGATGCATAGCACCACTAGTGGTTCAAATATCTACAGGGGACCTTTAAATGACACTGGTCCAAACACATACAGAGAATAACCACATGAACTGTGCACATGACTCATCAGACTGAAACTAAACGAACAAAAAGTTTTGATCTGGTCGACGTTAGTTATGAGACTGAACACGGTAAAAAATCTTCACTTATAAAATCTGTGCTGAAACACATTGTATCTTAAAATACTGTCAGCTCCACGGAGCTTGTTCCTCCTCCTCCTCCTCCATCTTTGTTTCGGTCCCCACTTCCTCCCTCTCCTGTCCGTCTTTCTACCCACATCACTTCTTCTCCTCTGTTATTTCACACTGCCACACCTCTCTCTCTTCTGCTGTGTTCATTCTTACCTCCTCGTCTGTCCATCCTCCTCTCCTCTCCTCTCCTCTCCTCTCCCCCGTGTAAAGTGGTGTGCTGTTTGTTTGAAGTTGAGGCTTATTGAGCTCAGGTCTGGAGAGAGCATCGCTACGTCAATACTGCACAAACACACACAAACACACACCAAGACAAACACCTTCTCCTCTTGCTCCTCTTTTTTCCCTTCAACACTGTCTCACACACACACGCACTGCTCAGTCATCAATTAAGGGTGTGTATAGATCTCTCCCTGCAGCAGCGGTGCTTGTTTGGTTTCTACATTGTTTTGGGTTCCAGCTCATACATCTCTGTCTATGACAAACACACCACCACCTAAACGCACAGACACACCAGCATACTGCTATACGATTAGCCTTTTTTTGCCACAAAGCAGGACTTTTTTAGAGACTCAAGAACTTTATCTGCATTTTGAGTTCAAGAGTGAAGTTCTGGATTTGGGTTTGTGGCCTTAAAAAGTTCCTGCTCGCAGTGAATCTCCACTCCGGAGCAGAGGTTACGTTCGAGCGCAACTTCTGTGGCAGTGAAATGAACCCAACACAGAAGTGCTAAAAACTGCAGTTCATAAAACAGCCACTTGAGTTGTTTGAGTCTTTAGTGATATAAGACATATAGCCTATGAAATAGTATTTAGTTGTCAATAACAACTAAATCACAATAAAAATTAATATGCAGAACTTAGAGAATTTATAAGGACAGAAAAGGAGAGAAAAGATGAACAGACCTTGGCGTCCACATCACATGCACTGAGTTTTCTAAAGAAATATTTGTGAGAGCTAGGCTATATAGCGGTACATGTGACCAATGTGGTGCTAAAGTGAGCCAAACAATCACGGTCATGCACGTGAGACCAAAGACAAGACTACTGGTCCAAAAACAACAGGGTTAAAGAAAGCATAGCGATCATGTAGTTACAAATGAAATCATAACATAAGCAGAAGGAAATTCTCTGTAGATCATCGTTGTCTTCTTTTTATCATCAGTTCAAACATTAGTCACACGATAGTAAAAACTGAGCATGATGAATTTGTGTTCGAAGCGGTCACATCTGATATTGGTCTATCGTGTCCAGTGTTGATGATTGGACTAAAAACATGTTTTTTTTTCTTTTCGACAGGTTCAATGTCGAGCTGGAATGAATGAAATCATAGATAGGAAATTAATCTGCAACTATCTTTATGATTGATAATCTTTCCACCTCTGCACGTCTTCTATCAGCAGCCACTCAAACATCACAGTCACACAACAGGAAATTACAAAGACTGACATGATGAGTTTGTTATTGTCTCATCAGATGCAAAAATTACAATCCATGGCGATGCTTTTTAATTTATTATCAGTCTGATCTGTCTAATCTTCACAGTTCACAGACATGGTGAAAATCAAACAGCACACAGGAACCTTTAGGTCCTGATGGGTTTAGTTCCTGACAGTACTGAGAGTTATCAGGAGGAAAACAAAGCTAAACAACACGAATAAACATCCTCAAACTCACACACACACACACACACACACACACACACACACACACACACACACACACACACACACACACCCACATCATATCTCGCAACACAGACACAGAACTCTTCACTGAACCTGAAATCTACCAGTGGTGCAATGAGTCATGGGAGCACAGGGACATGAGTGGAACTGGCCTGACAGCTGTTGGGTGGCATTGCAGTATGTGTGTGTGTGTTTGTGTGTGTGTGTGTGTATGTGTACCCAAGTTACTTATAGTACCTTTTAGTCTATTTTGTATATTTTTAGTATATTTTTGGTCTTTTTTTATAAATAAGAACCAAAAGTGAGATAAAAAACAAACTAATTGAATTTGCAGAGTGTCTGTGAAGCCTTGTTTATTCACTGTGTCTATGGAAATGATGATGAACATAGGTACTGTTCCTGCAGGAAATATTGTCTGTTTACTTTTCTGATAACTTCATTACTGCATAACTCATAAATGTTCAGACAAGCTTAATATTTGATTATTATGTGATGCTATGTAAACACTATTTGGATGTGGTACAGTTATGAGGCACTCAGGGCAGAGCTGTTTTGCAGGCTGTGGCGTAGAGGCTTCCTGCCTTGCTTTATCGAGCCCGCTGTGACCCGCACGCTCTCTCACACAGTGGTAAACTTTTTGGCTGCGCTTGCTGTCTGCTCAGAACAGCGTGAAGACCACTCTGCTATGACCGATTTAATTGTAGAAATTCACAATTTCATATTTTAGGAAAACAGAAAAGGGGCAATAGTCTTTCCTGGAAATGACATGAAATCATATTCCATACATTTCTGTATGTGGCTGCTCTGTAGCTGAGCCCAACCTTTGACCTTTGACCCTCTCTGTGGAGGCGGCAAAATGGAGAATTTCCCCACAGGGATCAAGAGAGGATCACATCGCATATTCATAGCACAGCAAAGAGCTGGGGATAAAAGCATCCACCATAAAGCACAGAGCGAGAGTGAGGGAGCAGCAGAGAGAGGAGATAAACAGAGAGGGAGAGAGAGAATAATATGTTTGTAGGTGCTTACATCTAAAATTCTCCTTGAATTTAAAGTATTTTTCTTCACAGCTCTGCGAGGCTTTCTGTCTCTGTTCGACTGAGCTCAAAACTGTGGCGGAAAACAACCAAGGCTGTGTGTATGTGTGTGTGTGTGTGTGTGTGTGTGTGTGTGTGTGTGTGTGTATGCATATGTATGAGGTGACAGATGGGATGTAATTTAAAACGTTACCTTGTACAGATGCACATTTTACCCTTCACACACACACACACACACACACACACACACACACACACACACACACACACACACACACACACACACACACACACACACACACACACAGAGGAGACGTCTCAGAGTGAAAACTGAAGCACACTGAAATACTGTTACTGAAATACTGATATACGTACTTCTATAACAGTGAGTTACTGAAATGAGTCAGTCGTTACAAAAATGATACACAACGCTGAATATTGTCAGAATTTCCACCCATATGTTATCAGCAGTCACAAGCTGCAACACATTATTAACCAACAAATGCCAAATTATGTTTTGTTGTCCGATATATATGAATAATATTCACCACCAATATCTGCTTCACCTCCTCGTGCACCCCTAGCAGGTCAATCGGATATTTCCGGCAAGAGGCAATTTTATAAAGCAGATAATCCACTCCATGCTGAGCAGATATTGGAAAAACACCCACAAAAAAACAAGCACTCAGCTCCTTAACGTTTACACTCAGTATCCATGAGGGGAAGTAAAGTACAGGTAATGGTTTGGCATGTAATCACTCCAATAATGACACATCTACTGAAGTGCCTGCTGGTTGAATTGGGGAGAAGAGTTGTGACCACTTTGCTCTTCACAGCTCAGCTCTGACTTGCATTGTTGCTCTTGGCTGCTAAATAGAATATTGTTGTTCTTCTGTGTTGTTGCTGCTCTGATGCAACTAGTCGATCACAGCCGTCCGTGAAACAGAGCAGTGTCGCTTTTGAAATCCAGCCGAAACTCATCAACAGTTTCATGCTTTGACTTGGATTTTTTGGGAGCTTTGCAGCTACACTGTCTGCACACAGAAGGAGACTGGGCACGAATCCTCTGCTGGAATTGAAGACTGAATACAAACACTTGCAGCTTCCTGAAAACCTGAATGTTTTCTTGCTCCTTTACAAAATAACATCACATCAACGATTCAGGTGCTGTTGTTGCCATAGGATATTACTGCTCCCTCACTCGGCCTCTCTAATCCATACATATATCCCAGTGGACAGCAGACTGGGAAACTGTTTATCCAATCACAGCTGTTCAGAATTCCTCACCTTCTCCCACAAAACCTACCTTCACTGGTGAATATAAATACCTTGGACTGTGTGTGTGTGTGTGTGTGTGTGTGTGTGTGTGTGTGTGTGTGTGTGTGTATCGATGCCTACAACTGTATATATGTGTGTGTGTATGTGCTGTGGTGGGGGGATGCTTAGCAAACACTGCAGAGCAAGCAGTCTGGAGAGCAATAATTCACCTTCTGCAAAAGCCATGAATAAAAACAAACTTAAGAGAAGCGACAAATAAAATGTGCTCATTCTTTTCTTCTGTTTCGCTCTGTCTCTTCTCTCTCTCTTACTTCCTCTTTCACACACACACACACACACACATAAAAGCACACACACACTTCCTCTCACCCTCTCCTTCACCTTTGCTTTGCATCAAGCCTCCCTCAAAGAAAATAGATTTATCAATCTCAGTCCAGGTAACAAGCAGAAAGGAAATATCGTGTCGGAATAGCAGCGACACACACACGAACACACACACACACACACACACGAACACACACACACACACACACACACACACACACACACACACACACACACACACACACACACACACACACACACACACACACCGCGTGCACGGTGCGTTGCTATCAAACAACGAACAGGAGAATTAATAAAAGCTATTAAATATAAGAAGTATGCCCTCTCTGTGAAAACAAACTCTGACACACACAGAAGGATGTAATAACAACAACACACACACAGATTCATTATTAAATGTCTTGACAGCAGCTGTGTGAGTGTGTGTGTGCAAAATATGTGTGTGTATGTGTGTGTTAGAGGTGTGTGCAGAGTTTAGAGCTTTCAATCTAATCCCTTTCTTTATTGGCCACAAGCAGCAGGGCCAGTCGTGTAATACACAGCAGTGTGTGTGTGTGTGTGTGTGTGTGTGTGTGTGTTGCTGAGAATAAGGAAAGATTTGAGTTTTCAGAGGGGAGTTGAGCAGGAGGAGGAAGAAGAGGAGGAGGAGGAGGAGGGGGAGGAGGAGGAGGTAGAAGATAGAGGAGCGTTCGTTTAAATCCTCCTGGTAATATTGCTTTCTTCACTCTCTTGGCACGGAGATTAACTGCTAATGGAGAGGATATATCTGCTATTATCCCCAACAACAACAACAACAGCAATGACAACACCGACAGCAAGGAAGTGCGCCGGCGTTTATGGTAACTGTATCGACAGAAACACGGAGAGATGAAGCTGATCTGAAGCGTTTCTGTTTCAGAGGGGAGCTGAGCTCGAGTCGTGCAGCAGTGGAATCAACTTCAAAACAGAGGTGACGACGTGACAGTTCAAGTCAGGAACAAAGATGAAGACTGAAGACTACTCTGAGACTTTTGTCTTGAAGCTTCTCCTTCATTGAGGTAGATGATAGGCTCACCACGTTGTTTTGCTTTTGTCAATACTTAGCGACGACTTAGTGATGACAGTAAGGGGAGTTGACCGACAAGACGAGAACGGAGGGTTTGGTGTTGAAGCAAAAAGCAGCAAACATTTGGCAACATTACAGACATATGTTCCAATGTTAATGAGGCGATCTGTAAACTTTTACATTTATAATTGACTTTTGTTGGGAATTTTTTATTGATCTTACAGTGACGTAATGAGTTAGCATTAACCTGCCCTCAGTTATTGCTGTTCAATAAGATGGCTGATCTGGGAGTTTGTGTATAACCTGTATGAGGTGCCCGCTCGTCAAATCTAAGCAAAGAAGTCTAAAAATTGGAAACTGGAAAGATGGGCAGACATAAATTTAAAACGTTTCAAAGCCGACACATCAAAGCTGTCGTCTTTCCGTCTGTGCTCTGGCATGAAGATCTGGTTAATCTATCTAGGATGTCCACATTGCCTGATAACCAGCACTGCAAATCAAAATGGGAAAACAATTAAGAAAACACGCCTGAAGCCTACAACTTTGTAATTTTGTAAATGTCTTCTTGTACGTTTCACCTGAGTACTTGTGCCCACCTTGCAGTCCTGTAGCAGTATTGAAACTAGCTTGTGCTAACACAGAGGCAGTGACAGGAGAAGCCGGCTGTAACTGGCACTGAGCAGAGAAATGACACATTGAGCACAAATGACTGGAGACAGTGAAAACAGCTTGTACTCTGTCTGTTTTAAACCAGTTCATTTGCTCCCTGTCGCCTCACCCTTGTTGTTCTTGTGTGTGTTGGCTCTTTCTTTTCCTCCCGCCCTCTCTATATTTCTATATTTTCCTCTTTTTTTCTGCGTCTTTCATCCATTTTTTTCCTCTTTCTCATTTTCATTCTCATCTTGCATCACGCTCTCCTTTTGTACCGTCACTCTGGTTCTTCGTCTTCTCCATTCTCAATCCCATATTCTTTTTCTTTTCTGTCCTCATTTTCTGTCTCTGCCGTTGTCTCTCATTTCTCCCTCCTTCTCTGACTCTCTCTTGTCTCTTCGGTTCACCCCCCCCTCTCTCTCTCCTTGTTATCTTTCTCCCTCACTCTCTTTATCCTCACTTTACCCTCCGCTCTCTATAAACTAGATTGATGGCTCAATCCTACATGCATCAAGGTGAGAATTACAATTTTCGCACCAGCACACACACACACACTCTTACACAAATGGCAGTAGACAATGACAGTCCTATTCATACACTCACTCCCTTTACCTCCCACACACACATTATCCTTTCCTCCCTTTGACTATGTTGACAATCACAAAAGTAACCAGGTTGCTGGCAGCAGAGGCTGTTTAAATGCAGCTGGCCTCCAAACATTTTTGAACCACACAGGCATATTGTAAGTGTAGTAGTGTCATTTACACCATGACAGCTACAAATACTCTGTTTCTGATTGCAGGTGTGCATTAAGATCCTCACACCTCAGGGTTTAACGTTTAACAAATGTGATTCAAAAATCAGAAATAAGAGTCAGAAGATTTGGCTGCATTGATCCTGAACCACAGAGCAGCCCAAACAATGCATTAAGACATACATTTTCCAAATATCCTCCAGTATTTCTGTGGTTTTAGCATGTCCCTCCACCACCTCTGCTGCCCGCTCAAAACTGGCACGTCACACCTCTCAACTCATCAAAGAAGGTGACGTGTGCAGTGACCATAAACCGGAGAGCAGACAGTAGCACTAGCGTTAGCAACTACCTCAAACTGTCTCTGTGCTGTTTGATTCACAGAGACCTGCTTTATTGAAAATATCAAATCCAGGAGGCTGACACTGACCCTGGAAGTGTGGTAACAAACTCAGTCAGCAGTCTTTGAATTCATCCTGCTCACAGAATGGTCAAAAGGTTCTCGAGTGTATACTGCCTGTGTTTACTAAATGTTTTCTTTGTGTACTGAGAACAAAAATGTTCAATCATTTTAATGTCTTGGATCAATCAAATCATTACAAATGTATCTACGGTATATTAAATAGAAGGCTCTGTCACCTCCAGTGGTTTAGTTCGGCTTTAGATTGCATTTGGATTTAATTGTTTCATTAGAAGGTTGCATCACTACAAGTATATTAATTTCACATCCAATGAAACACTTTCTCTTTTCTGACGCCACCGGAGCGGAGTGATTCCTGTTTGATACAGTCTATGAGTGATTCTGATGCTACAGTGATCTATGGCCGGGCCTCACTGATTACTGTACAAAAGCTCAATATTATAACTCTATTTAGTGATTTTTTTTTATAGAGTAAAGCCACACAAACACAATATATGTACAGTATATCACAAAGCAGCACACAAACTGACTTCTCATGACGCTGATATCAACAGAATATAAATGAAATATGCACAAATGTCGTGATGTACAGTGCTGTGATTTATTGACACTGGATGTCGCCATCCTGAGGCTACACTTATCAGCTGCTTTCAGTCCTTCCACGCCTGTTTATCTGTGTGTGTGTGTGTGTGTGTGAGAGAGAGAGACACACACACACACACACACACACACACACACACAGTATACTTGGATAATTTTGCAGTCAAAGATGCTTGATTATGCTGCATCCTCAACTTAAAAAAAATCCCATTTATGCTGATTCTTGCTGTTTTGTTTCTGAATCGTGTGAATCATTTATAAAGGAGGAGGACGCGATGAGGAGGGGAGAAATGCAAAACACACTTTCTTGTGCTTTTGTGAGAAACATGCCTCTTAATGCAGGAAGTGCAAATTGCCTGTCTGTGTGTAATATCAGAGGCAGAATCAGTGTGAATCAATCAGTGGAGTTGGTGGCTAACACTCCTCACTTACTTATCTGTCCTCGCCTCAATACGCACAACGTTAAGATCTACCTGCTGTCTGGTAACCTTCGACCTGTGAACGTCAGATTACAGGGTGCTTCTCTATAATGGCTGCACTCACTGTTCAAAAGCTTAAACAGGGACAGCAGCTGCAAATCCACGTCAGCCTTATATTCTGTACATCTGTTGCATTTGGCTCGTGTAATTATGTTTGTCTGCCATGTTTAAACAAACAAATAAAATGTGCAGCACTCTGGAAGACAGAGTTTCAAAAGTAAACAAATGACATATTAAAACTTGAGATGGTTTCCCAGGTTACCTGAGACTGAAAAACTTAAACAATCATATCATAAGCTCCAAACTCCATCTGACGATAATTTAGCGTCTGGGGGCAATGGCCATGTTTTGATGCGTCTGTTGTAACCAGCGAACATCCAGGTCAAGACTTCCTCTGCAGTCCACAGAATGATAAGAAAGACACATTTCTGCTGATCTTAAACAGATATGTCCATACGAACGATGATAAGCTAATAAAAAGCTAAATGGCCGTCACACGATAGTCAGTAGGTCCCAAGAATGTTTTTCAGTCACAGCGTTCTGCTTCCTTTGTTCTCTACATAAACTGCTTCAGCTGCTTCTTCTTAAAGCAGCACACGTGTTGAGTTTGCATTCAGACTGTGGCCTTGAATTACAACGCTAACAACAGCTGATATGTTCTGCAGAACAGTCTCTAAGAAATGTCAGGACTCAAACATAAAGACAGTGACAGCTGAACGGGAGAGTGAAATAAAATCATTTTCTGTTATCTATTATGTGTTCAGCACATAATATATATATATATATATATATATATATATATATATATATATATATATATATATATATATATATATAGAGAGAGAGAGAGAGAGAGAGAGAGAGAGAGAGATAGAGATAGAGATATACACATTATGCGATCACTTCGCTCTCACCCCACCCTCTCCTTCCTAGAGGGTGAAGGAGAAACTACAGTGGCTACAAAATACTTCAAAATGTCCCAACAGTGTCAGTCTGATACACTGGACCTTTAAATTTAAGTTCATCATTTAAACTTTTCATATAGTTTTACAGGCTGCTGTCCTTTCAGCTCTCAGTTGCACATATTATAACTAAACAGTTGATTTATTTTTTTGCATCCTCTAAGCCGATGTACTCTGGCTGCCGAAAGAGCAAAACTGGCAGGTGACTTTTGTGTAGCAGTTGAACCACAGACGGATTCATTTCCCCAGAGTGTTTCACAAATGAGGCCCCGATGCCAGAGGCCAGTCTAGTTAGCCAACCTGTGGGCCCTGCTGTACAGAGAGCCTTGTATAAAACATTATTATTATTATTCCCTCCCTGGGAGCTGGTTATAGCTGCTCTGAAAACTCATTTCCCTCTCCTCTTGTCCATGTGAATACCTCCTGATAGGAAGAGAGAACGAGAAAGGAACAATAACTGCATTTCATATGACGGGGAAATGAATAATTTCAACTGCGTGTGTGCATGAAGAGAGTGTGTAAATGTGTGTGGGGGGTATTGTGAGTGCGTGTGTGTTTGTCTTGTGACATTGTGGAGCGATTGGGCGTTGTGATACACCAGGCGAGCACACAGATTGGAGCATCGATCTTGTTTCCTCGAGAAACTGAGACCGAAACTAAGAAATGGAAAAAGAGATTCAGCTACAAAGAAAGTTACAATAAAAATACATGAGTGAAGAGAACAGTCCACTTGTGCGGCTGTATTTTATCAAGACATACTGTAACTCCTTTTAATGTATGAGCTCTATAAGTCACCTTGTATGAGTCTCAGTCACTCACACTGACTCACACAGGCATCAAAATATAGAAAAAGAGATTAGACAGTAATTTTAATTTTCACCTGTCTGTCAAGCAGCCAGATTCAGACTACATGACTTTATCTTAATGTAAATATGAATTTTAAGCTGCATTTTATCTATGGGAAATCTTCATCAACCCCCAATTCATCCAGGTCTGAGCCCGACAGCTGCCACGAGCCTGCCTGAAATATCTTAATTACATTACTCCCAGACAAAATCTGTACATCCTCAACACAGACTGTATGAAGAAAATCAGCACGCAGTCCTGCCTCCGGAGGACAATCCAGTCACGGAGGTTACCATGAGGTCACCAACTGACAGAACACACTTTAACAATCATTGAAGAATGACGAGCGAGTCCTTAAGAAGCAGAAACTGACTCATTTTCTCTGATCTGATATGAGAAGAACACAATGGGAAGATGCTGGATCAAAAATATTCTCTAAGCTAAATACACAAAGAACAGAACCTGACAGAGAGGGGACTGATAAATATTCACACTTACATATCTTACCCTTTATATTCTCCATGAATATGTATCTAACACACAGCCAAATCTGCTCATGCTAATACTAGCTGGCAAGTCACAGAAATTGATTCATAGAAATTCTTCATAAACCAGCACAGGCAGCATGAATGTGAAAATGTGCACTAACCCGACCAATCCCATCAGTCCGTTCACCTCAGAGTTAGAGAGTGAAACCACCACCAACCAGTTTAGTTAGTTAAGATTAGTTAGCTTAGCCCTGACACCGTGTACTACAAGAGTTTTTAACTGGTTATGAAGCACTCTCAGTTAATGATGACGCCTCGATATTTTTCTAAATGTGTGTTCATTTCATTGAGTGTCTCTGACATTGTGGCTTTCTGTGTCAGCATTTGGGCCGGCTTGTCTTGGTTGCCCAGGACTGCATTTGAGATCAGATGTGGGGCAGCTGAACAGGACGTGCACACGCACATGGAGGTATTGCTGCAGTACTAGCTGTGAGGTGCCAGGTTCAGGAGCTCCTCTGTATATAAATCATTATTATTATTTTTGGTCTTTTAAATATGAATGTTTGGTCTTTACTGCAAAAGCAAATGTTTAAATTTGACACTTTTTGAACACATGGACATGTGGAGGAAGAGAACACACACCTGCTTTTAGGTCTTACACACTGGTGTTTACATGTTAAATGTGTCACATGTCCATGGTTTTACAGCTCTAAAGATACTGTACCTTCAAACTGTATTAAACCAGCTCACCTTCTGATTCTGAGATAGGAGATGAAACCACTGACACGCGGCCTGTGTCCAAATGCTCAACTGATGGCACCCGAGAGTGCCGTCTCTCCAATAATGGTCTTGATGTGCTAGTCCAGCTCAAATAACTGTGGGCAAGCATCTCTCTTCTGTGTTTGGCAATATTTTATTTAGCCTCTGATTCGAGATTGAACCTTTTTTTTTTTTTTTTAAAACTTCATTACCTGTGCTCCCTTCTCTGAATACAGCTTAGCATTCCTTTTTTTTATTTTCTTAATATCCACCACTGAGGTTCACTTCCTGCAGCACTACCTCCATTTCAGAGCTACTTAGGTTTTTCTTATGTTTGAAGTCTGGTGCTTCACCGTCTTCAGATCCTCGTTTGACTTCTGTCTCAACTTTTCTTTTGAATTTCTGTGTGCACACGTCCCTACGTTTATGGGGATTGGCGGGGCATTTACCTATGCTAATTAGGAACAACCGGCAAGCCCTTTCAATTTACGAGAACAATGGGATTCATCATTATATGACCACAGGTGTGAACCATGAATTTGATGTTGACCAAGAACAAATACAAGAATAAAAAACACTTCTGTTTGTGTGGCATCAAATCATCTCTGTGTGATCCATCACAGCACATCCTGTTGAAATCTGATCAAACGCTGCCCTGGGACGGTTGACATTCATCCATTACAGAGAGAGAGAGAGAGGCGCACACACACACAGAAGCAGAGTGTCCTTCAGTATTCAACCAACCAACAGATTGTTTCCTCTCATGTTTGGACTTCTGAAGGCAGAAACTTCATAAAAGATCCCCTGCCAACCTGCCTGAGGACACAAGCACACTCCAACCATGCTGCTTCAAAGGCTCTCTCAGTGTGTGTGTGTGTGTGTGTGTGTGTGTGTGTGTGTGTGTGTGTGTGCGTGCGTGTGTATCAGTGCGCGTGTGTGTTCTCGCCTCCGTGTGAGAAATACAATTTTTCTTGTGTGCATATGCTGATGAGGGTGTGATCCTGCATATAAGTGTTTCTGTGTGTGTGTGGGTGCGTGTGTGCGTGCAAACAGGAGTTGTACAGGAAGTAGTTGTGCTAGGTAAACAGGAGTGCAGGCTAATCCTGTGAGGAATTGGAATTCTGCATTAGCATTTGAATAGCGCACAGTGCCATGAGTACTGCTGACAAAACTAACACACATCCTCAGCCGTGGCTTACACACTCACACACAAACACACTGCATATATTCAGAGGGTTTTTTCATGTCACTTATATCTTCACAGGATCCTTCAGAGGGAAAAAAATAACTACCTGCTGATTATTTTTAACATACTGGAGACGTATCCGCTCGGGGCTTCGGAGCTACAATTTGCTTCATACACACCTCGGCATATTCTTCACCTGCAAGCTGTCCAACACAACCACAGGGTGCATTTACATGCACATTAATAATGTGATTATACTGTAATTAGGCCAATAATGAGGGTAAGAGCCCATGTAAACAACATCTGATTACATGCAAGTATGCATAATCACAGAAACATATGCTAGTGTCTGCATCAAACATTGGTTTTCCAAATATTATTACCTGTGTTACCATCCAATTATAATTAAGTTTTATCAGACCTGAAGGATAAAGGTCCTTTGCTCTGGCCTTTCACAGGAGCCCTTTTAGTAACTCAGGAGGTTTACATGTGTGTTACCCCCTGAACCATGTTTCAGTTTTGGTTTTTGGACCCGGCTTCAAAGGTGGAGTCAAGAGCTGTAAAAACATGTGGAGCGACGTTTCAGTTCCTGAGGCTCATTAGCTGCTGGTATTATTTGTTCAACAACAGACGTGTAAGAGCCGGGACTGCTGTACTCAACGACACAACATTGGAGACTGCTTTTATGTAGAATACATTCAGACTGCAAACAAGCACTTGGGAGCTATAGTGGATTATGTCATCATCATCATCCTCAACATCATCATCATCGTCATGCAGACTGTCACCGCTATGTAGACACAGAAAGAGTGTAGCGTCAGTTCAGCTCAGTAGAAACACCTTAGAGAAACTTTTGGTCCTGTTTTAACTCATCTTTGAATAATATAGCAGTGCAACAAAAACAGCCAAATTTTATTTATTTTTTTGTCATTGTAGGAACAGACTGTGTTGGTGGTAATGATGATACGAGGCGGTGTGTAGCTGCTGACAGATCCCACAGTTTTACACTGGGTGTGAAAAACTGTGGGATTAAGTTGGCAGCTCTGTATCTGGCACAGGTATTAGCCGAGGTGTGTTACTGCATGTGTGTCCTGACTTGAAGATGATACACTCTCTCATTCTCTCTCTCTCACACACACACACACACACACACACACACACACACACACACACACACACACACACACACACACACACACACACACACACAGATTGCCCTGCTGAATGAACACAGATTCTCTCTCATTCGCTCGTAGGCTCACATCTCACAGAACAAGTCGACACAAGACGCAAGTCTTTTTTCTTCTTCTCCTGATCAGCTAAGTGGCTGCAGCTGTTTCTACCCCTTCTACTGAAGTACTTTAATTACATTTCAAATTTCATATCTGAGGCATTTAGCCGAGGATCTTATCCGGTCAACTTACAATGAGAGCAACAGCAGATTAAGCTTCAATGCCTGAATTATCCACCATTTGAGCAACACCTCCTACTCACACAAATTTAAAGCGAGCCTCAAAATGAAGACAAAGTGTGGCTCTTCTTTAAGAATTGTTGAAGTCTTAAGAGCTTTGTTGACACATAATTACCATACTTTTATTTTTACTGACTGGATTTTCTATTTTTCCCAAAATGCAGTTTCTCCAAAATGGCAATCACTTTAATAAATGAATATTTTATGTTGAGGGCATTTCTTCTTAAAGCAAGCGCCATCATCATAACTCACCCCCTCTGATCTTGTTGTCAAGGGATTTGACACAAACTAAAATTTCTCACTTCAGATCTGCTCTTTGTTACCTGTCCACTAAAGGCCACTGCAGTATCTCTCTTAATTAGGAGACGCTTCACTCAATTTCACCCAAACAAACCATCCGCAATCCACAGATTTAACTTTTAAACTACAGTTTTAATTGCAATCCACTCATCACTAACGTCCAAAGTAATGTTGAGTCCAAACCACAAATTTCATTTCCAAAAGTACAAAGAAAAAGATATTGTAAGATATTTGGAGTCTATAGCACAATCTATACACCGTCTTTATGAGACTATACTTCAGCACAGCGGTGGTTTGAGTTAAATACTACGCTCACAACTCATAGCCAGTTTAATGTTTACTACTAAGTATAGCTGAGAACGGTGAGAATGGCTAGCCATTAGACCCACAGACAAAAAAGTTTATTTTGCAAATGGATGAAAAGTCAGGGGATCACCAAAGTAGTCCATCCATCCATCCATCCATCCATCCATCCAGCCATGCTTTATCTATAACCATTTACCCTCGGAGGGTCGCGAGGGGCTGGAGACGATTCCAGCTGTCATTGAAGAAGAGGCAGGGTGACCAGTTCATCACAGACACATCACATTACAGACACACAGGGAAAAACAACCAGTTACAGACCAACTGACCTGTGTGATTTTGGACTGTGGGAGGGAAGCCGGAGCACTGAGAGGAAAAAGTCATCATTCAGATCTGTTACAGATCTGTTTTATGACTGTAGCTCTAAAACTACAGCAAACACAAAAACATGCTTTTGACTGCAGGTGATCTTACACAGTGATGTGTTTAAGCTGTGTACTCTAAAAGCTTTCATTCAGTCACTGATGTGCATTTGCATTTTTACATTTCATCCATTTAACTGACGCTCAGATCCAAAACGACTCACACTGAGACAAACGCCTGAGTAAGTTTCAGCTCTTACAGCTGATCAACTGCATCACAAGCAGCCCGTAACAAGGAGCTCAGGGAGGTCAGAGGCTAAAACATGCTGCTGATCAATATAACAAATGATCTTGTGATACACGAACATATATATCTGGGAAACAACAAGGGACACAAAGAGCTGAGTGGAGAGCTATCAGATTTTATATGCAGCTCTTTGCAGCGTTTATGTATTTCTGTTGTCTCTACATAAACTACTTGTCACCTTGACACAGACTGCTGAGTCTCGGTGTGTGGTGGAGGAGCTGAATATGCAGCAGCCAGCAGCCCTCACACACACACGCAGAAATCCATTGCACACACACACTGATTCAATGGCCTTTCAATCTAAAAATCTTTTGTCGTGATGCCTCCGAAATACTCATTAAATTTATGCCATTAAAGTACACTGAGCTGGATGGATTCTGCCTTTAGTGCAGCGGGACGCACAAATAAAGCAATAAATTTGGATTCGGGGCAAGTTTCATTACTCAAATGAGTGGCAGCAGAACACACTGCTAACCTTCACCTTCACTGTGTGGTTAATGCGAAATCTCATACACTTAAAATCACATTCTTAGATGGGCTAATAACGTCTCTAGTTGCAAAGACTGACTTTATGGATTCCTATTATATTCATCCAATATTCCTGTAAGCGCACAGAGTCTCTGTAATGCAAATTAAGTAGAGTTTATACTACTTTATATTTTTATGTCCTCTCATCTCACAATATTCACAGAGAGAAGCGCTTCTTCAAAATGTGTGCTGGTCATGTCTAGTTTACGTGTGCATGTGTGTGTGTGTGTGTGTGTGTGCTAGTAGCTCAATAAAACAAGGCAGGAGAGGATGGATCAATACAATTTATCCCACCAGCCACAGTTAACATGCGGCAGGTCTTTTGCATAACAGACATCCTGCAGTGCACGCTAGGCGCAGATGTGAAGCTGGGTCGAAAACGAACCTAATTATCTTCAAAGGAGCCATAACAATCTGATAATGATTTTATACAATTATGAAAGCCCCTATAGTGAATGTATGGGCATATTATTAGAGCGTTATAGGAAAAGTGCATATACTATTATCAGAGGAAATAAAAAATAGCAAGCCGAGTATTAAATCATCATGTATAGAGACAGGAATATTATAGGATTAAACAGGAATATCCTGTGATGGTGTAGAAGGTAAAAACTTTCTGATACCAAAGATAAAAAAAATAAAGTTTTAAAGTTGCAACATAGTTGATTTCCTTTAGTTTGCATTGGGAGCTGACAGAAGAGGAAATAACTCATTTACCTGAATGAAGCTCTCAGGTTTTTTTTTCACGTTATATTTGGTGTTTTGTGAGATTTCTTAACTTGACTCGCCCACGTTTCAGAAGCAAATATTGTACTCTTCCCTCGCTGAAGCAGACATTTTGCCATGAAATATGAAGGTAAACACAGGTGTTGCCAATGATACATTAAGGTTACATTCCACTTATTGCAGCAGACGTTCAAGTGAGCCAACATGCACATCAGCAGCACCCTGACTCTGTTTGACCTTAATTAGTATCACTGGTAACACCTACTATTTCATGTCAAAATGGCTGCTGTGAAAAATGTCTATTAGCTGCATATTAAGAATTAATCATCAAAAAATGAAAAGTCTCATAAAATATGAATCCCTGCAGTTTAAACTACTCACTAGTGTCAATTAGTTGTACTACAAGCATTAAAATTTTACTGCTAATTAGTTTAGTGTCACAGGAGTTTTACTTGACTTTCACTGTGGTATTTCTACTGAAACTTTTTGCACCACTGAATGTCAAACTATCCCACAAGTTTGGGAGAAAACTACACGGACATCACAGACAGACTAGCAGGGGTGTAAACGCCACTATGAAGTCGTTATTGGCGCACTTTAACACGCGACATTTTGGGTTAACTACAGGACATTAGTCTGAGTGACAACTGTTAACTCCACAGCCACGCTCAAGTCTCTACGGGGATATCATAGCGGTCCGTCTTCGGACAGCCAGTAGAGGAAGTGGTAGTGTTTCTACTTCACCTGGTTGTACGCTGTCTCTCCGCCTCCTGCTGCTACTCCTCCTCCTCCCCCTGCTCCTGCTCCGGTACCGAGCTCTGGCAGCTTCCTCCGGCTCAGCACCAGCAGGTAAACCAGCGCCCCCAGCCACACCAGCACCGCCACGGCCACCGCCAGCCTCCGACAGAGACGCTTCATTTTTCGGTCAGGAGGAGCCGGCGGCGCCCGCAGCCCGGCTTCTGTCAGAATCGCATTTTAAATAGAAGCGAGGAAACAAATAAAAAGCAACCGCACCAAGCAGCCAACCGACACCAACTAACACGCACAAGTCTGCCCGGTCCCGCTGACGGTAAAACACTGACTACAGAGCGCGCGCTGGCTCTCACTCTCTCTCGCTCTCAACTCACAGAGGCTCGAGCGCTTTTCTGACACGCCTGACAGCCGTGTGCGCGTGCGTGCGCGAGTGTGTGTGTTTGTGAATCAGTGTGTTTCTCTGAGGGTGTCCTGGACCCTCCTGAAGGTTTGAATTGGAGAGCATGGAGCTCCACCTGCCGACATCCACAACTACTCCACTACAGTAGAATAGAATAGAATAGAATAGAAGAACAGAGCAATCACAGGTAAAGAGAATGGGAAAAACTGATTTAATTAATTAACAATTCGGACTGTTTTGTCTTTTTTTTAACCAAATGTGCCAAAAGTCTCTGGGAATAAAGAATGAACTCTGAAATTTGTATTCTACTGTTAATTTTTGGATTTTGGGCTGTTGTCCGAACAAAACATGTAAACCAAAATCTGAATCTCACTATTTCCTCGATCAAAGTGGTGAATCAAGAAAAAATAAATCAGGAGATAAAAATTGCAGATAGTTGCAGCCTCAGACAAATAATTCTTCATACTTATATTATAGGCTAAAGTACCGCCCCAGTTCAGCCATCCTTCGAACCAGAACCTTCTTGCTGTAAGGTGACAGTGCTAATCACTGCAGCACAACGCAGCGGTGCAGAACTTAAGAGTAAAATTAAAACAGGACAAAGACAGCTTTTTACCACACAGGCACCTTAAGACCACTTTAAACCTGACATAAACAGCCACAATAAATGTCCAAACAACTGTTCTTTTTGACGTTCATATAAAGACATTTAACCATAAATACAGAGAGATGGAAAGAGCTGACAAATAAGAAAACATAAACTAAAAAACACACCAAAAACCATTGGTCCAGTGTGGGTTAATAAAGCACAGATGTAATACTGTATCCTGTAACCATGGGTTGTCTGATCCAGTGTTGGGTTACTAGATCAAACAACCTCTTTGTCTTGAGACCAGAAACCAGAAAATGTAGGAAAGACGTGAGAAGAAAAGAGAAGAGAAAGACAGAAAGAGGAACACATGAGAAAAGATGAAGAGAGGAAATGAGATTTAAAAAAGATGAGGAAGAAGAGTAGGAGAGACAAAGGGGGAATATTGTTTTTCTGTTGCAGTCAAACGAACAGATCAGTTGACAAGAAAACCTCATCAGTTATGACACATTTTGTTTCAATAAATTATCAGACACACCACTGAGTACATCTCAGCGTTATTAATAAAACAAGTGGAACAAAAACAAAAATGATCCTTCCGAGGCGATGAACCCGAGGAGAAACCACATCTTCACTGTCTTAGTGCACCACCTAGTGTTGATGTGTTGAAGTCACATTACACCCATGTTGTGAAGATATTTTAATTTAAATAAAACATGTCTAAAACTCAGCATCCCAACAGTACAGTACATGCTGCAGTGGCAGCTTCACAACGTGCTGTTACTTCACTAAAATCTACTTGCAGTAAAAGTACAAAAAGTGTTGAATTTCACTGCAATAAAAGTTTTAGAAAGACCACTGATATTAGCTTAACACATTTCAAACAGGGAGAGTTCAAGCTCTATTATTTTAGGTGGGAACTGAAAGCCGAAGGCAGTAATTAGAAAAAGCCAACCGCAGTTTGATACAAACATTGAAGTGGCTGAAGAGTGAATTTCATTAATAAAACACCCGCAGCACAAGTTTTGATAAATAGTGAGTCACAGGGACAATTTCACTGTTTATTTGTTCAGACGGTAATTAAAATGTTCACGAGCCTCCTAGTTGTAATTCCAAGTAAGAGATATCAGGAATGTCTGACAGCAGTGATATCTCCCACTCTGTAAAAATAAACTGCAGAACTGGGGTGTCACTACTTCATTATCAAAATGACTGACAATCCTCCCGTTACTTACAGTACTCATTTGTTGTACGTGAGCTGTTGTTGCAAAATACACTTATGCCATTTGGTGACCCTTCCTTTTGTTTTTGTGTTAAACAGTTTGTTCCCAAGGTGAAATAAGTTATTGTTGTCACCTTTTTAATACATTAATTGATGTTCAGCAAATGGCCTAAGTGTTGAATATCCAAAAAAAAAAAACATATGGTGGTTATATCACACTCAAAATGCAAACATCTTGGAATACTGTGCAAACACTTCCAAGTCGGAATAACAGGAGGTT
This sequence comes from Sciaenops ocellatus, assembly GCA_033000465.1. Lineage (NCBI taxonomy): Eukaryota > Metazoa > Chordata > Actinopteri > Sciaenidae > Sciaenops > Sciaenops ocellatus. Next base: position 22,651,526 of record CP136886.1, read on the forward strand.
TCGCTGCTCTGGCCCATCTGCCAGCACTGCCTTAAAGACATAGTAACCTACCGTAGATGGTGGTCGGCGTGGTCCCAGTTTGGAGAACCAGACAGATGCCCTGGCATGGAAGTAGAGCACAACTCTGTGTGGACAGGGTCAGCAGAAAAACATATTTCAGCCACATAACTGACAAAAATGTTGATGATGTTCTAAATGCTCATATTTCATTGCTAGAACAACAACCTACTTGTTCTCATATCTATTCACTATTGATTCATTTAAAGTATTTGCACGAGTTTGCAATCATAGAAACACCTGACTTGACTTTGTAAACTCATACAAGTAGTTCAAACAAATGAATGTTGATTATATTGTTCTTCTGTCAACAAAATATAACCACTTTCAATAGAACATAAACTTACCAAGGTGTTAACTGAACAAACTGACCTGCCCAATGCCACACGAGGGAACATATATAGAGCTTTGAGCAGACCAAATAACACACAAGGGGTAAACAAGACGAGCATAAACTACAACTAAAACTAAAAGTAAACCAAAAAGTCAGAACTAAAAGTCAGGCATTAAGTCATAACTGGGTCTATAAAATAGGTCATAGAAATACAACCATACTCAAGACAACAGCAAATAAACAAGGTGTTAACTGAACAAACTGACCTGACTAAATGACACATGAGGGAACACCCTGGTTTCTCAAACAACGTCACATTCAACAATTTGTGTCCTCAACCAGTCCTTGCCGCTTTGCCAGCAGCTTGTTTCTAATCACTGGGGAGGAGTGCTAGAACTTTTTGTCCAAGGTTGAAGGATCTCTGTGAACATACCAGGACTTCTGCTGTTGCTGGGTCTCTGCCATGTGTGATTGGGAAGCTCACTCATCGCCCGCTCATCTGGGATACAACACAGGATGAGCGATGAGCACTACAATGGTAGCTAAAATGAATGAACTTGTAGCTTCACCTCGACAACCGGCATTATAACTGGAAAAAAGTTCTTATTTTATGATGATGTCATGACGATTCTTCTTCATAATACATAACTATATTACCCATAATCTTACAGAACAGCCTCAACCTTATAAATAGGCCCTGTATTTGTTCCATTTCAGCTTGTTCCTTGGTTGCCACAGTATCCTGCAGACCCCATATGATGTTCGCTGTGCATATATATCTATATTTATGCAAATATTGATATATATACACACCTTTTAAATATGTATATAGTTATTTTTTATGTTTATGTTTCATGTTTTTTATGTCATGTTTGCGCCCAACCTGTCATGTCCCTTGTCTTTTAAACTGTACTTATGTCCATACCTGTATGTACAATTGAGAGCACAGTGAACCGGAGTCAAATTCCTCGTGTGTATACACACACCTGGCCAATAAAGCGATTCTGATTCTGATTCTGGTGTATAGACAAGTCCCAGAGGTTGCTGGCTGGAGCCGGAGCTGCTGTCGGTTGCATACGTCCCGGCTCCAAGGCTGAGCTTGCCTGAATAGACCTCCATTCAGCCAACAGGCACCCTGACTCTGTTTGACCCGTGTTAACTGTGAAAAAGGTCTATTCAAACTGTAACCTCTATCCTGTTTTTTCCCTCCAACTCAGCCTATAATAATTAACAATGTTCTCATGCAAAAAAAACACTTAAATTGCCGAATAAACCGGGCTTATTTCAGTTTATCCCGACTCATTTTCACTTAATTTGGTGCCATGAAGCAAATTCAGGCTCAGTTACTATGGCAACTTAAGCTAGGAAGCTAATAACCCTGGTCCAGGGCAGGCTAATTAAGTCAACTAAATTGAATTTACGACATAACTGGTCTTGTTTTTGTAACATTTCACGTTTAAGATGTTTAGAGGACACTGTATTAATTAAAAAATATATTGTTTGGGGGGGGGGGGGGGGGGGGCTATTTAGCACCGTTAAATATACCCCGCTAGCACGTTAGCTAAATTCCAACGTCTCTAACGGCTGACCCTTACGCCACTTTAACGCCCCGGAAGTTTAAAAACGTTGTGTATTAATAAAAGTGGTACTTTCAGCAAGTTACACAACAACAAAAAACACATTTTCTCAGCCTCCCCTGATAAACTCACTCGTTCGTTGTTTGTCAAAACTCCGAACAGACTTGTTAATAATACCACAGACGAACTCCTCTTCAGATTTTTGTCACACTCTCTCCCCAACGTCTTTATTCGAATGCAGACGTTTGGCCCCGCCCAGTGCTGTTGACTCAACCAATGGGATTCATCCTCGTTCGACAGGTGGAAACCATAGCAACAGCAGCTGACGAACTCAACAGACACTTACTATCTTAAGTTTTGACTGTATCACATGGTCTTCAGGTTGTGTTAGCTCCTTTGACATTGAAGTATAGATGTAAGAACGTCCCAGCATTGTACTATACAGTACTTAGGTACACATTTGAGGTATTGTAGTACTTTAGGACTATGTAATACTTTTTTACTCCACCACAATTATCTAACAGCTTTCAGATTAAGATTACTCAGCACTTAGTACTTATAGTAACTAGTTACTTTCCAACACCGTTTACTTATTATTGTTATTAGCGACAATAATCTAATAACATGAAGGCGAAATAGCACTGACAGGGGCATAATGAGTACTTTTATTTTGGATGCTTATGTACTTGTACTTCAATAAAAGACTAAATGCAAGAGTGTTTCTACGGCACAGTAAAAGATCTGAATACTTCAGTGTTGAATTTCGTATCATATATCTATACTAATATTTTCATACATTTCACTGTTAAACCTTGGAAACCACAGCTGACCGATCCATGGTGCCATCATTTATACATTTGCTTGCTCTTGAACTTAGCACCACATTACATGGTGCTCGTGGATACTACAATAATGTATCTCTGGACGACTATAATAAATGATTTTGTATTATGTTATAATGTATTAAGCAGTTTTATGTATCCATTTTTAGAAGCTGCAATGACTAGGCTGACTGTATATTCACATATACAGTATATGGTTTTAATATCAAAATGTAATGTAATGCAGGAAAAACCAAACTGGTAATTTATGATCATGACCTAAATGAGATTCAACTCTGCGTGACATTTTAGCTCATAATAACAAACTGATGGATATTATGGTATTTCTGCTCATGGTTTATTTTCACCCCGTTTCAAACAAATGTTAAAATAGATTAACACACACACGCACGCACACACACCACATCCTCTAATCCAGTTTATTTTCCTCAGCAGAAAATGGAACACGATAAAATTAAAGGAGAAAATAGGACAGAATTATGTTCTTGCTTTTTTTTTTTTTTTATACATTTAACTAAATATGCCACTCTATGCTAGGGTGTAAGTAACTCAAACTGATATAAGGTTAAATAAATTTTTTCTCTAAAAAGGTACAGAAAGATATTCCATTTCTTCCATTTCTCATTAGCACTCCAAAAAAAAAAAAAAAAAAAAAAAAAAAATTAAAAATAAAAACAAAAACAAAAACAGGAACACGTTTTTCAAAATATCAAAATAAGAACCAGCCAAGCTCCCTTTATCCTTCGCTGTGTTCTCATTAGAAAAGACAAGTGGGATGGGGAGAGGTGACGGAGAGAAGAAACAATAACTTGTGCATGAGGATTAGCATAGTTAAGTGGTGTCTGGTTACAAGGGCTCTCTACCGGAATCAACTTTTCTGATGTTAATTTGCAAAAATAAAAAATAAACGGACACTTTCTGATTTTCCTGCCATTCAAGGAAATCTACAGCTTCATGCTTCTTGAAAAAACAGTAATATACAATTCAACATCATCAAATTGCACCTCCTGTAACGCTGCAAGGTTCATTTTAATGGAGAATCCGTACCTGTATTGAAAATGTCACAACTTCTATTGCACCGAAAACGTGCCAAACAGACGACGCAACTTTAAATTTGAAGAAAAAAGTCAGCTTGTGCAACGGCACAAACAAAAAAGTTGATTTGGGTAGAACACCCCCTTTTAGAAGAGGAAGGAGGAGAGGTGTGTAACTGAACAATATGCACAGCACAAAGTCCAAGCAGTCAGACTGTGTAGGCTGAGAGAGCCGAGGGGAAGGGGTATCGGAGATGATGACAAACAATGACGAAAAAACGTATGAGGAAAAAGGGGGAAACCACTCAATTTAAGGATTCACGTGTTATTTCTGCAGCTAAAAACCAGCCGAGACGCTGCAGACAGTTTGAATCGGTGACGTCAAGAGATGTACGACCACGCCAGGGTTCGACCGCTGGTGACCTTTCAAGTCACGTATGATCTTACCTCCTAAAAAAGGTTAATTAATAGCACAGAAGAGAACCAATCGGGGTTGATTACTTTGCCAAAATGGCGAGTTCAAGAGTCCGGCCATGTTAAAAACTTATCAACGCATGGCTGGTGTTATTTTATCAACCTTGTTTGTTAAAATTTTCACTTGTGCTGCGCATCAATGTGACGTCACTGATTTAAATTTTGGGACAAACTCGTCTCTCTTCTTCTGCTCAGTAGCAGAAATGATCGATGTAAGACAAAAACAAAAAAGAAAAACATTTCAAAGAATTATGTTTCAAATAGATATCCCCCATCTGAAAATGAAATGACACCTAATTCTACCCACAAAACACAAAGTAAGAAATAAATTATAGAAGGATTTAAAGGGGTAGTAAGTAATTTATGTATTGGGTTTAGCACTCTACTATAGAGACACTCAGTGATGCACTTGGGGTAATTGTTTTTTATAAATGAATACATGGCGTTTGGCAAAAATAATACAGAATACAAAAATTCAGTCGTATTCCCCTTTTATGTAAAACAACAGTACTACTCAGTATATTGAAAAGAGGGGAGGGAGAAGAGGGAGAAGAGGATCTGCTACACAGGATTTATCCAAGTGACTCATGTCCATTAGTGTGGTTTTTATTTTTTTTTTGTATATTTATTTGTATTTTTCTTCAACAGTCCATGTGAGCAGAGGCAGGGATTGGCTGTATTGTCCTCCACAACGCCGTGGTTAAGCAGTAAAAACGGAGCTAATCACCATGACGGCCACACGAGAGAAAAAAAAGAAGAAAAAAAAAAAAGGAAATCAAACCATGACAGCATCCTTGGACTGCCTCACGTTACCACACTCACACCTGCACAAATACACCGTCGCAGGTACCATGCACGAGCAAAACATGGTTAGTGATGCTGCACATGGACCTAAATGTTGTTGGAAGAAGAAAAAAAAAAAAGACGAAGGAGAAGAAGAAGAAGAAGAAGAAGAAGAGGAAGGCGGGGTTACAGGTTTGATACTCCAACCCCTTCGATGACGACCTGAGGAGTGGTCGTGGGATAGAGCTAGACCCCTCACCCGCGACCAAGAAATGGGAAAAGAAAAAGAAAAACCTTGTCGAATGACAATCCAAACGGATCAGTTCAGCCGATCGCTACGACAGTTCGTCTTCCGTAACTTCCTGTGCTGCAAAAAAAAAAAAAAGGAGCGTGAGCAAAGAGGAGGAAACCGTGGCGAGAAACAGCGGAGCTGTGCGTGATGTACGACTGACTGGATTCGTCTCTGCGGCGTCCTTCCTCTGATAACGGGGGAGGTTGGGTTAAGGCTGTGTGTGTGAACATGCGATACTGGACGTGGCTCCGCAGAACAACCACCAGGCCCCCCTGTTGGCCCCCCAACCACCACCACCACCTCCACCTCCGAACGGCCTCGTCCAAACAGACGCTCCACGCAGGAAATCAGGACATCAACAGGGCGGCGGTCAAGCTCAGATCCAGAATTGTCAGGTCAGATGCAGAATGTTACGACCGTGCTACCTCCCCTCCTCTTCCTCCTCCTCTTCTTCCCTCCCGTCCCCCTCCCTCCCCCTCCCCACCCCTCACCCCCCCCCCCATTTGTCATTTCTCCTAGCTCTCCTTCCATCCTCCACCTCCTCTTCCTCTCCCTCCTCCTCTTTGTAAGCGCCTCATCTCTTAACTCGGATGGCCGGTCAACGTTGTGGCCGAATCAGGAGCACTCCTCCCCGATGCGTTGGCACGAGCGGCCCACCTTGCGGTCCAGCTTCACCATCTTGAGGACGGCCTCCTCGCGCCCACGGCCCAGATGGTCGAACAGACAGTCGTGTTGCTCGGGTAGACGGTGGAGCATGCAGAATACGTAGCCTGGGAGGGAAACAGAAAACAAAGTGGTGAGGGAGGAAGTGACCCCGATAAATGCTCTGCTGTTCCCACTTTGTATGACGTCACATCAGTGGTTTCAGCTTTAGGAGGGTTTATTAGCAGGAATGGAATACAATATTCATTCGTATGTTTCCATTAGTGTATAATCACCTGAAAATAATTATTGTTGTGTTTTCGTTGCCTTAAAGTGTGAATTTTGTGGCGTGGGAGAGTATTCATTTGGTTGCAATCTGCAACTTCACCACTAGGTGTCACTAAATCCTACATACATACTGGACCTTTAAATTGTTGCCTTATTATTTTTGTTGTTTTTTGTGTGGACACCACCAGGAAGGCTGACGACCATTTTCATGGAAGCTAATGAGGATATACATTCATGAACACACACAGCTGTGCTGTACAGCTTACCTGGCATTATTCAAAAGCACGGTGACACAGTGCACCACCCACCTCTGATACATATTGAGGAATATTTTGACACCAAAACACACATTTATGTGCCTTATTATAGAGTTAAAATAAGCATTTTTTGGAGTTTCTCAATTTTTCATAATTCAAAATTGGCCTGTCTACAAAAATGACAACATTTAAGAGCAGTTTAGTGTTCAGTGATCAGCTTTAAATTATTAGCAGGTTAAAATCTGTGCTTTATTTATGATGGTTAGTGTCCCTTTCTTCACATTTAGATCACGGACTATACCTTTAAAAGTAAAACATTTACATTTACCTAAAAGCAGGGGCTGACATGCAGCTCTAGAGTCGTATTTTATGTATTGTCAGTGTTTTAGCTCAAACTAAAAACACTACAGCAGCTGACTTTGTCATCTTGAGCCTCACACACAGTGGGAGAACCGAGTCATTGAAATTAAAAGCAGTGGTTTGAAGGTGGAAGTCAGCGCAAGCCTTTAATGAGGACACGTGACTGATGTGCTGGTACTGACCACAGCGGCAGGAGCCCAGTTCCTGCTGCACCAGCTCTAGTTTGGTTTGGCAGCGATAGCAGCGCCGGCGGTTCTTCTGCTTGGGCGTCCCGCGGGCCTCCTCGCTGCCCCCCTCCTTCTCGTCTGTCCGTGGCCGTTTCTCTGGCGTCGCCTCACTCTCCGAGCCCGACGCTGTAAAACAAACGGGCGGGGTTTAGCGCCTTGAGCGCTCAAAGCGCGGCGTGCCACGCAGAGCTGCTGGCAGGAAGAAGAGGCTGACTGTACCTGATTCTCGTGGACGTTTTGTGGGTGTGCAGAGTGTGCCTTGGGCTGTTTCTGTGGACGACACGCCTGCAGACAGAAAATGAAGACACGTGTGAGACACTGAGTCTTATTGAACATGGAACAGACGTCCATATTAGTTCCACTTGTACATGAAGACAGACAACTTAATTCAGTACAACTGGAAATGTCACATATATAAGGAATCTTACATTTGTGATGAACACTTGAGGGTTGATTTATGTATTTTTTATGTCTAGAAACACAGACGCCATCTACTCCACAACAGGAGATGTCAACTAACACTTTAAAAATGATGATTTAATGCCAACACTTTCCAAAGCAGTTTAATCTTTTCGAAGCCTCATAAAATGGCAGAGTAAACGCGTTCATTTGAAGTGGAAATAAGCAAATTGTCCTTCCCAATCAGCATGTTTTACTTTCCAATTTCAGAACTCACAAATAGACTAACCCCCAAATTCCACCATGCACAGATGTGACACGTTCCATGTAAGCCGCGGCCGTTGTAGTCGATGTTTCAAACCCCGCCAGCCGTTCAATTCAGAAGCATCTCAAAATGCGGCTGTTCTATTTTTTGACGGACACTGCGAGCAGCCCACGTCAATCTACACAGAGCAGCTGAAGCTGGCAGGAAGTCATACGCAGAAACAACAGAGAGAATCGGACCGATTTTCAAAATAAAACACCCCGTGCTGGTCGTAAAAACAGCCGCAGGGAAACAATTTAACTGCGTGGCATATTTACACACCTAAACCAAGAAATTAACCAAATCTGAGCAAGTTAAAGTCTGGCAGGCTAAACACTTCTCGCGTGAAAGACGGACCAAGACAGCGTCACGACCGCAACGTGACAAAGACGTGTCTGGTGGGGTTTTGGGGTAAATGATGACGACTGGTGACTTTATAAGATGGTCCGCTGTACAGGGATGTACAACAGCTTGTACAACTGAACATACGGGACATTCAGATGTAAAAAGCTAGATGCTTTCACTGAGAAATGTGCTCTCTACGGTGTATTGTACATCTTTCACTGTATGTGAGGTCCTGCGCTTCGAAGAGAAGAATGTGCATCTGGTCCAACCTCAAAGACCTCATACTACTGATATCTATAAAGAAATACTGCTGATGTGGTCTTGAGCTCAGCAGTTGTTGGGAGAACTGCAGGATGAAGTCATTTCCTGACTTCTGCAATGTACTTCTTATTAAATTATGCTTCCTCGATGCGAGTAGTTGAAAGGTCAGAGCTTCATCTTTGTCCTGCTCTATCTCACTCTGTACTCTGGATTTAAAAGATAGAAAGGATGGACAGTCCATTCTCCATCAACAGCTTTTTGTTTTCCTTCACGTGGATATCATTGGTTGTCCCAGCTTACCTTCCCTCGTGCTGGGAAACGTGGGCGAGGGCTCTTCGGTTGACGGCTGCTCGGCGCTCGAAGGCGGCGACGACAATAGGGATTGGCTACTGCTACTGCTCGTCTCGCTACTGAAAACTGGCGATTGGCTACTCCCGGTGCTTTGGATAGGCTTGGAGGTGCAGTCCTCCCCTGGCTGCTTCTTCTGGATGTCTGTGGTCAAGGACAGCAAGTAAGCAAGCAGAGAGAAAATGTAAAAATAGGACAGGGAAATAGATACAGACAGAGAGGGAGGAAGAGGAGGGGAAAAAAAGACGACACAGAAAGAGTCTCTGTGAAATCAGAGTAAAATCTGGACTCATGCGCCGTTTATGGTGTGAACTAGAGATGTAGCCACAAAACCCAAACCTCCTGACTAAGTCTGTAATGACATGTTATATGTAGTAAGTGCACGTGTAGAAAATAGGGTCTTGTAGCCACTGAGCAGGCTAACATTATTGATATTTTTATATAATAAAGATGTACCTTGCACAGCGTTTATGTATGGATATATTTTTTGACCCAAATTGAACGGTTGGTGAATTTTTGTGGATGGTTTCGTTGGCCACAGGAAGTGATCAGTTCAAACTGAGCAGGCCTCTCCTACGTTCTCCCTGGACTCTGTAAAATGGCTGCTTGTAAATGTCTGTACAGTTCCATCATGTTACTGCGTTTCTTCCGCTTTTAGCGAAGACATGAAACTTGGTTGGGCTGCACCTAACGATTGATTTCATCAGCCAATTGTTTTCTACATTTGATCGATTAAAAGTTTAGTCTATAAAATGGCAGAAAACAGTAAAGATTTTAATCCCACTTTCTTCAAGATGATGTCTTTAAAAGTGTTGATTTGTCTGTCCAAAAAAACCCCAAAAACTCAGTCTAACATCAGAGAAAACACCATATTCGAGAGCCAAGAAAAATCACTTTGACAATTGATTGGTGATTAAGTTTCCATCGAATGATTAATCAATTAGTCTGCTAATCATTGCTGCTCTAGTTGAGATAGGGGATCCTTGTCTTCTGATGTCAACATTAAGTCACATGCCAAGGCAGCTGAGAAAAAGTCAAGGAGGCCCTTAGCACACATGGATTATTTGAGTCGATGAATTCATCAGTCAACATTTTGATGAATCATTTAAGTAATTTTTAAACAAATAGGAGAAAAAGTCACAGGTTCTAGCTGGTTAATTTTGTCTTCCATGACAGAAAATGGAATATCTTTGGGTTGGGCTGTTGCTGATCCCTTGAGCAGTTTTCACAACTGTCATCAGTCTGATCAAGATAAAGAGGGGGGGGGGGGCAGACGATGTTTCTGGGCCTCCAGCGGATATCCAGTAATGTATACGATTATCCCGACCAAGACTTCCTCTGCAGTCTGAACTTGACAATCAAGGAACACAAGAAAGACAGATATCTGCGTATGAATGCAGATTTTTAAGCCAAATCATTGTCAGATGATAGCCGATGGGTTCCGAGATTTCATTTCACCCAATGCATTCTGCCTCTTTTCCTCTACACATGGAAAGCTTACCTGCATGCAACCAAACTGTTCAACCGTAATCGGTCAGCGCTACTTCTACTTCTTAGATATTCAAGAGTTTTCTAACCGGTTCCTGCACAGAACTTTCCCAAGGGAAACATTATTTGGTAAGATAAAGACATGATCACCTTGGACGAGTGAGCTGCACTTCAGATCTCTCTACATAATGATAATCTCGGACCATATCGATCCATGAGGGTATTGTCTTTACCCTCTCCCCTCCGGGGAGGGTGAGGGAGGTCAGCCTAGATTTGAGTTTCTCCTCTCCACACGTGGAATAACCCACTTCTGCTTCAGCCTCTATACTCATGTGTATTGAGTCTATTCTGAGCCTTAGCGCTGTCTGTGATGCTAGACTCAAAGCCGGACCCTTAGGTCCTCGCTGTCTGCCATACTCGCTGGTTGCCATGGCCACCGACAGGGCTGCAGTGCACCCACAAAAACCCATCCTCCCAAACTCAGACTGGAGGAGTCATTGAGAAAACTTAATGTATAGCTTGACATTTTCAAACTTTAATTGGGCATTTTTCTTTGTCAGATACTTGTCACATGGTGGTGGAGCAAATGTTCTACATTTAAGAGGCTTTCATAAAAAAATACTGAATGAGGTAACCAGACTAAGACTCATTGGTCAAATCCCATCTTCCTTAATATATACAATTACCTTTTGATTTAACCAATGTTCATCTCCAAATGTTGGATATATATGTTGGTATGAGACTCTTCAACTTGTCTTTCTGTTTCCCTACAACGACTTCTTGGCATTGTTAACATTCCTAACTGAAATCAGCTGGCACACCTAGCCTCGAGTTTCAGGTCTACATGCCAAGACGAAGCTTAACAGAAAAAAACAAACGTGAAACTGTTTTCTCTGTTTATGTGACAAGTAACCAGCTGAAAGTAACCTCTTAAAAAAACAACATCAGAGGTTGGAAATATGAACTTCAACGTCGCCTTCTGCTCTAAATATATTATCCTCATAAGCATGCACAAATGTGGTACAGGCGAACCTCTCGAGGCTATTGCTGCTCGATTACAGCAAGCTGAATAGAAGAGCAAACAGCAGTAAACAAGTAGCATAACTTCTTAAATGACAGTGTGACTTTTAGCTGCTTAGCACATTTGTTAGGGGGGGTAAGCCATGAAGCAACCATGTGGTTCTAATCCGTGACTGTGCCATGAGTGGAAATCATTTTTGGAGATCACAGTTGCACCTTTTGCTGTTTCTGTTTAACCACGTCTTTCTTAGTCAGTTGCTCTTATCTCTTTGCTGTGGGATTATATAGAAGTCCCACAGGATAAAATAAGTAACGTCATTTAGGAAAAACTATATCGAGAAAAAAGACTTACCGGCAAAACATTTGGAGCAGAGATTCATGGTTTTACTGGACCTGAGGAAGACAGGTGAGAAAATGAATGTCATTGACCTCCTCAGATATCCAAGCTTTGCCTCTATAAAGTTTATGGCATGAAAAATTAAATAAAAACAAAAGACTTAAAAAGGTCCAGTGTGGCGAATTTAGAGACACCTAGTGGTGAAGTTTCAGACTGCAATCAGCTGAAAAACCATCACCTCTCTCTCTCGGTTCAAGAATGAAGTAGAAACTACAGTGGCCATGAAACGTGAAAAAGGTGGAAGGTCCTATGCAGAGCCAGTGTTTGGTTTGTCCCTTCTGGGCTGCTGTAGAAACAAAGTGATTCAACACAGTGGACACCATGGAAGAGGATCCGCTCCCTCAATCTACGGCAATAAAAACGTAACAGTTCTTATTTTCAGGTGATTTTACACTAGTTAAAATAACATTTCTGTCTGTCAAAAGATAAATATTACACACTGGACCTTTTAAAAAATGAAGAAAAAAATATACACGAATGAAACATGATTATCAGAAATCTGAGATCTGTCAAAACAAAACAGTTAATCTCTCTTTTGTTTCCCCATAATCCAATACCTGTATCAGTTTTATGCAGAGCGGCTAAACATGAATGTGGAAGACAAAAACCTCCGTAACACACACACTAGTAAGACTTTACCCCTTGTATCAATCTCTCAAATGACAATAATATCACATCCTGAGCATCAACCACAACATCTTCCATAATCGCTCCTAATGTTTCATCTCAGCGACCCTCTTCTTTGTTTGTCAGTGTGGTAACTGGGCCTTTGTGTCAATGAATTCAAGGGAGGATGGCAGGAAATCACAGAGGACGGCGGGAAGCAAACGGCTGTTACGGGGACACTAAAAATCACTTACAGAAGGAGCATATGCTTGTAATAAATTATTTCACTATTGTTAGTCATTAATCTCCTGTCAATAGAGACGCTACATGCAAGCAGAGAGGCCAAAAATGTCTTCTGGGGGCAAATCAAGTCCATCTCCTGTTACGTACTGGCGTGGATTACTCGGGAAAGGTTTAGCTCTAATGTCTAATGTTAGGTTCAGCTTACATCAACATTAGCTACCCTGATGATGATTTAACGCCCACGTACAACACCTGGATATGCAAACATATATTTGGAAATTAAAAGTCTAAATCAAGACTGCGAACGTCTCCACCTCACGAAAACAAGACGCCAAAACAAGACGAACACGTACGCCGCCGAGGTTACGCTACACTATATTCAAAATGCTATTGGCCGCTTTGTGGGTGAGGGGGGGGGGATGTGTAATGGATGCAGGTTTCACTTACAGAGTTGGGTCCTGCAAAAGCCCAGAGTTGTTTGTCAGTCACCTGTTTCAGTCATGGCTGCACAGTGAGCCAGCCTACTTAGAGAATTTTCAACAGAAACACAGTAAATTTTAAAAGACGTTTTCTGCCACGGCGGGCAGTGATTTTACTGGTGGCAGAGAACCACGAGGACACAGGGAAAGCATTGTCAACACACACTTTAATAAGAACACTGCTAAAGATTAAGCATCCTGCGATACGTCCCGTGCACGCGAAGTTCAACGATTCATTTTTAGACCCTCCAAAGACAGCGGGCGCTCTCATCTTGTCGTCTTTAAACGGGGATTTTGGAAACGTAGTCATCTGTCTCCTGGTTTTCTTGGTTCTACCTTTTTTCCCCAGGTATTTCACGTCTTTCCCTCACCTTCTGGACTTCTCTTTAATGTCCACGCCACCACAATGCAGCCATTCCTGTCAGCTGTGAGCCCTGTCAATGGGTGCACTCCATTGACAGAACTCCGTAGGGTATTCAGATCATTGTTCCTACAGGAGCTATGTGACTAATGCGGCAGGACAAGCCCGCACAGACTGTTTTGGAAGGAGGTTTCACCTGTTACAGTCGCTGCATCGGCGTGTCACCGAGATATGTCACCATCTATAAATGGATTCCTCTGAAATTTGGGAGAAAGACGGGCCTTGGGCAAAGCAACAATTGATTAGACGGTGGCGGTGACCCCGATCTGCCACGATACATATTTGCTATGATTACACTACTGAAGATTTAGAGACTTAGAAAAGGTGCTTCTTCCATTTTGTTCACCCCCATTTTTTGAGGCGGACAGAATATTAAATATGATTGTACAATCCACTATAACAGCCTCGAGACTCACCAGAGAGCTGAATCAACAAACTCTGACAGAGTCAAGAAAAACTCAACATGCAGGGCGAAACGCTAACGTTTAAAAGAGGTTGCCAGGTTGGAAACCATGTGTCGCTTCTTATCTTACATATTGAGTTATTAAAGACATTCTGCTGGTCTCAGTAACTCACTGGTTGCTCGTTCATCCGTTCTGTCCCATCCAAATTTGCACATTCGTTTGTGATGTTGACGGATTAGTCAAACAACTTCATTTGCTTCACTATAGTCTCTAAAACAGATGCCAGTGTGCACACACGGCGCTGTCTGGTTCAGGTTCTGACTGTAACATTATTATTTTAATATCAACAATGCAACAACAAAGGCAACCAAACCCCATAAATTGGTGCCATTTTCTCAAAATGCAACTGGCAACTGTTAAAGTCGAAGCCTGACATGATGATTCACAAAGATCACGTTCATTTCAGGGATTCGCAATATGCATCAGGGCGATAAGTTATTGGATTTGTGTCTATAATAAGAATTTATTTTCATATATTTGTATATTTGCAAAGTCTTTTGACGTACTTCACTAGAAAAAAATAAATGAATGAGCTGTTCTTTGTTTGTCTTGTGTTAACAACAGTGATGCCAGTTAGATTTGGTTAGGTCAGTGATGTGAAATATTAAATCATCCACTCTCACGTTCAGATGAGCATAAAGTACAGGTTATGAACTTAATTATCGGTTATCTTATCTGCATCGGCCTTGAGAAGCTGGTAATTATCGGTTATTAAAAATCCATATCATGCTTTCTATAGTGGAAACTGATAAAAAACCATGAAGCACTGCAAAACAAACTCAAACAGAACCATGTTGCAGCTCCTTAAGGGGAGCTAGCTCAAGGTCCAGTGTGTAGGATTTAGTAGCACCTAGCAGTGAAGTTGCAGATTGCCAAACCAAATGAATACTCTCCCACACGCCTCACCCTCTCCTTCAAGCATGCAGGAAAAACTCTGGCTGTGAAATAAACATAAAAAACAAAAGTCCACATCTAGATCAGTGTTTGGTTTGTCTGCTCGGGGCTACTGCAGAAAAATGGCAGTTCAAAATGGCGGACTCCATAAAAGAGGACCCCTCTTACTGTAGATATAAAGGGCTCATATTAAGACAACAAAATCAGAGCAAGGTGATTATACACTAATGAACATTCCTGCAGAGAAATACTCTTAATAAATCATACACACTGGACCTTTAACACCAGTTAACCGATTATAGTCTACGTGTTGTGTAATCGAGTGAGCTGAAGATTTGTAACACTTAAGTAAGTGCCTTTGACAAGTATCTGGATGATTCTGGGCTCCCAAAATCAACAGCGTTGAATCAACCTGCCACTCGCTGACTTTGAATTTAGTAGAAAAACTTGAGAATGTGCCGATATGCAACCATCTTTTTAAAGTAAGCAAGCGTGTCCCTGAGCTAATACCTTAAAGGCTCTGTGTTTAACCGTGTGTTGTAGCGTTTTGCAATAGAAAACTGTGTTGATATCACATAATGGAGCTGAACATGTATCCACGAGCAGCACAGAGGGTCCAACTGTCTGTCTGTCTGTCTGCGCCGCCTCTCAAGCCAAGCGAGCGCTCCATCCCACGAACAAGCTGCATTCACATACAACGTAAAGTGAATTTTAATCATAGTGTTCGTGCAGTCTGTGCCTTTTGGCCGCAAACTGTCAATGGACAAGTTCCCCCGGCGGACGTTTGCTGTGACAACAAGAACCGACTGTGTGTGTGTGTGTGTGTGTGTGTGTGTGTGTGTGTGTGTGTGTGTGTGTGTGTGTGACAGCTCAGACTGACTTATTTCTTTCCAGCACGTCCAGTTGTTTCATTTCTGTTTCCTCAAAACGACTTTCCGCTCTCATCTCTGTTTGTGGAGTCTTTTTATGCCTAAGCTTGCATCTCTCCATTCATTTTGAAGTTATGCTGCGTAAGTGTTTGGAGGATGTTAGTACAACCAACTTCAGACATTTTGCCTTCATCCTAATGAGGACGTCATCATTCATTATTCTTTTTTATTAAGAAAAAGGATGCTGGAAAACAAAGTGATTCATTTGTTCTGAGAAATTCACGAGCTAAACTATTCTGAGAATGGTTTCTTCATATTTTATGTCCATATTTGTCCAAAGAGCAACAAATAAAAGGAAGTTTGTCACTTGTCGTCACAAACACAAACTGCCAACGAAGCGAACATAACAGCGACCAGATTTAAAAATAAAAGTCTCACATTAACAGACAGATCTGGCCAACTCAATATCCACATGCAAAGCAAAGCAAATGTCGAGATCCAAAGCTTAAAAACAATGCTACAAGCCAAATTTATCCAAATAAGGTGACCTAAAAAAAGCTGATGGCTGACGAGAAATTAAAACTCATTTGACCGTCATCTTTCCAATACAGGTAACACTCCAACCAGGAGGCTATGGGGGGGAATATTTGATTAGGCCAACAGAAAAAGTTCCACAGTCAGGTCAAATATCTTGTCGAGGTGTTTAAAACACGCCGGGTTCATCAGATAGCAGCATGCAGAGCGGAGAAAACAAACACAGATAAGACGGAACAAAAAACAAGCCGTCAACCTTGAACCCTGGAAAAGGACTGAACTCGGACCGCAAGGATTTCCAATATTTCTCAGATTTTCTTGGATACATCGTTCGATACTGGCTAACTGCTGATATATCTGTACCGGCACACGTGTCAGCGGATATACAAGTGCGAGAATTTCAAAGATACGTTTGACATGATGCAATAACAGTGTCGCCGTTACGCTTTGTAGACCAGAGAGCACCGACAAGTTCATTTTACAGCTGTCAGGTGAGCTACTCAGCACATAACTTGGTCATAGTTCTTTAATAACCAAACCGAATGCACCATAATCAAAAATGTTAATGTGTTCCTGTAAAATAAAGAATAAAGTGTCTCATATATTGTTGCATCTCAATAATCTGCCTCAAATATGAGTCAGGCATTACCGCTAACGACCTTAACAAACCTCACATGGATTTCCAACACAGAGATTTCATTTCTCATTAATGTCTTCCATCAAAGCGAATTAAAACAGTCAATCCTTAAAATTAAATATGGATCCCAGATCAAATTAACGTTGAAGGGCCTTGAATAACGACCTCTGTGATGATAGTGTTATGTTAAACGAATGTATCTTTTGTTTCTTCTCTCAACCTGATGTTTGTGAATATTGATATTCATGGATTGATACACCAATTCACCCAAAGAACTAGTCAATGAAATCACCTGGTGTAGTCTCTGATTGGACACGTTCAGCATGTAAACCTGGTCTTAAAATGACCTGAGACATCTTAAAAACAGTCTGAATGATTGTCATAGAACAAGTCAATTTGTAAGATCGACTCCTAAAAAACAAGTATTAGCACTCTGCGTCAGTCAGACCTTATGCCGTAACGCTGCTTTAATCACAAAAAACTGCTTTTAGCGTTGGGATAACTGTGTAGTTAACACTGCCGGGGTCAGAGGCTGCTTGAAATGCAAAGCCTGAGCGATACTATGAATTTTTGCCCTGGAATGAAAACAGAGCTTTTCCATGTGGATTGTGAACAGATATGACCGTGCACAGGTATTTAGACGGCTGCTTTATTAATGGATATTCCAGTTAAATATCATTTAAAGGTGCAGTGTGTAAGATTTGGGGCCTTTATTTTATGTAATATAACATTCATAACTATGTTCTCATGCATGTAAAATCACCTGAAAATAAGAATCTTTTTGTTTCTGTTACTTAAAAATGATCCTTTTATATCTACAGTGGGAGCGGGTCCTCTTTCATGGAGGCCGCCATATTGAAACACAGTATTTCTACAGTAGCCCAGAACAGACAAACTAAATACTGACTGTAGACACGGCCTCTCAACTGTTGTTTCTCCTTTACACTAGTAGGTGAGGGTGATGCGAGGAGATTGCAATGCAGTGATTGCACCGCTAGATGCAACACACTGGACCTTTAACACGTTAAATCATTTAACGTATCCCTTTTCTGCGTATCATACGTAACGTATCCTCTCAGATTCTAGTCGACATTGCCGATAGTTGCTCGCCAGATCACTCTGCTGGATAAACTTTGTTATTTCTACATTAAAAACAGTTGGCACACTCGATACTGATGTGTCTACAATATGCCGATATCGGTCGGGCTTTAAATTCAATCCCCTAAAACGTGAGATGTTTTTTTTTAATGAGGCCTTGAGTTTTTCAGTGACATGTGTGAAGAGCCTGCATGGGACAGACAGGAGGGGAGTGGGAGGGGGGGTGAAGAGTCAGAAAGCCCCAGGCCAGGTGTTATTCTGAGCTAAAGGCAGGGCCGTAAACACACACACACAACACTGCCATTTGTGTCACCTGACATTGACAGGTGGGTTACTGGTTCCAGTTTGAACCATGAAATGAAGGCAACTGGGGGATGGGGGAGGAGGAGGTAACAAAATGATCATATGACAATGTAGTAGTGATAACACATCCAAGCCTGTCTTACTGACTGTAATAGTAGTAGTAGTACGTTGCCACATTAATATAATTCATGTACTACAGGGTGCATACTGTAACAAGATAACAGCAGTCTTATGTTTTGCTTGTTTGGAGCAACACCCTTCAAAAGAAAAGCACACAGTCATGTCTACATGTAGTCTTTTTTCCTATGGGGTAACACAGGAGACATCAGTGAATCACATCCGGTATGCAACACACATCCACCACTTGACAAGCAAAAAAAAAAAAAAGGGAAGGTGTAAAATAACTAAAAAACTGGCTCACGAGCAGAGCTCAGATTGAGGGTTTAATCTGATCGTTTGATTGGCGATAATCTTTCGAGGAGGAGGGGGATTCAAGAAAACAGGGCAGGTTTAAAAGGAACCTGCTGGCAATAAATCATGCTCTGCCTCGGGTACGTCATCTCCTGCTTCACCAAATTGCCTTTAAAAACACGATATAGCACGGTTAAAACACGGTGCCCGGCGTCTGAGGCGACGAAGGCGGCTTCACGGGGGTGGAAAACGGCGGAAATGTGGCTGGTTTTCAGGCTGGGAGGTTTATTTATTAGCCAACTTCCCAACCCCCCACCCTCGGCCTGTACAACAGAACAACAACAATGGGTTTGGACTAGTTGAACCCGTTGAGCATATTTCATCCGGATTTACCTTTTCGAGATAAGACAGCAGGTTTAATCTAGTTTATATTAAAAAACTCTTACCCCCAAAATCCACACGGACACCGGGGAGGTAGGCTCGGAGCTTTGCTTCGTTCACTTGTGTCTCCCATGACTTCCAACACACACACACACACACACACACACACACAAAAAAAAAAAAAAAACCCGATATGGGAACGCGAGGCTGGGGATGAGTCCGAGGCCTGGTCGTTCAATGAAGGAAGGGAGAGAGAGAAAAAACCGATCCAACGCTGGAACTTAAAACAAAAAAATAAACGTCCCTCTTTGTTTTTAAGTCCACAAATCGGTGAAAAAAAAAAACGGTGGCGAAGTTGGCCACGGAGCTTCCGTTAAGTGAAACAAAACGGCTCAGTTTGAACGGGAATACATTGAACGGCACTCAAAGCGATCAGCTGGACGTTCAGGACCGACAAACAAAAAAAACAGAGGGGGGGTGTCCCGGTGTTTCACTCGGCACCGAAAAGCGTCGAAAACCCGACGGCCGTCCACCGACACACGTTAAATACACTCACAGCGACGGTAAATACGCGACGGGCTCCGTGAAAAGGCAAAATAAAGAGATTGAGGAAGGCCTTCCCCTTCTTATCAGCTCATGACCACCCCTATTCACACGTCGCTAGTACGAAGTATGCTGGGCCGGAAACGCGTCCATCATCAAACCAGAAATGTCAATATTGCCCCAGCGAAATGAGGAAAAACAAAGTGACACGTAAACGCACCATTATGACACTAAATCTTAATGAAATGATGCAAACTTATTAAAATATTCACTTTAAATGAGCACAAAGAGAGAGAGAGAGAGTGTGGGGGGGTTTAACTGTCACTATAATCCGTTTTTACCCGATTACAGTGAAGACTTAAAGGTCCAGTGTGTAAGATTTATTTTCAGAATAAGACAAACATGTAATATCATAACTATGTTTTCATGCACGTAAAATCACCTGAAAATAAGATTTTTTTTACATTTTTGTTACTTAAAAATCATCCTTTTATATATAAAGCCCGACCGATACAGGAGCCGATACTATGAATTTTTGCCCTGGAATGAAAACAGAGCTTTTCCATGTGGATTGTGAACAGATATGACCGTGCACAGGTATTCAAAAGGCTGCTTTATTAAAGAATATTCCAGTTAAATATCCTTTAAAGGTGCAGTGTGTAAGATTTGGGGCCTTTATTTTCAGAATAAGACAAACATGTAATATCATAACTATGTTTTCATGCATGTAAAATCACCTGAAAATAAGAATTTTTTACATTTTTGTTACTTAAAAATTATCCTTTTATATCTACAGTGGGAGCGGGTCCTCTTTCACGAAGGCCGCCATATTGAGAAACAGTATTTCTACAGTAGCCCAGAACAGACAAACTGAATACTGACTGTAGACACGGCCTCTCAAGTGTTGTTTCTCCTTTACACTAGTAGGTGAGGGTGATGTGAGGAGATTGCAATGCAGTGATTACACCGCTAGATGCAACACACTGGACCTTTAACACGTTAAATCATTTAACGTATCCTTTTTCTGCGTATCATACCTAACGTATCCTCTCAGATTCTAGTCGACATTGCCGATAGTTGCTCGACCACGGGATTGTAAATCGCAGATCAGTCTGCTGGATACACTTTGCAGTGCAACAAACATGTTTTTTCTACATTATTATTATTATTATTATTTTTAATGTTTCACATTTTAAGCCTGGCCTATAATAACTTTAATATTTACTGTATTCAGCTTTTATTTCACCTTATTAACCTATTTACAGACTGGGTTATTAGCCTATATGTGTTTAGAATTTATTAAAAAAAGTTGCATAATTATTGTTTATGTTTTGTTATTGGTTATTAAATGCCAAGAGCTGTGCGTCTTCTGACATGTCCACTGATTAATCCAATTGTAGCGCAAATGCCTCCGCTGTTTGTAGTTTCTCAATGATCTGCACCCTCACATTCGCCATTATTTTGGTGAAAATTGTCAATTATTATGACAAAAATTGGTGGACTCCCTGGAGTACCTCTGCGGACCCCCTAAGGGTCATGGACCCCTTGGCTGAAGACCCCTGTATTAATCAGTTTGTGGTTGTTTCAAGTTTCATTAAACCACCAGCATTGGTTTTATTGAGCAGCACAAGCTGTAAACACAACTGTGACATATTATTACTTTATGAAGCTGATATGTTAGAAAAGAGTTGACATAAAGCTAGGTTAGCATTTATTCTCAGGTGATCCGATGAACAGAAGTCCAATATTCACTGTCCTTTTAGCTCAGATTTGGTCTCCACCAACTCCTGGGCAATATATATGACATTTTAGCTGCTAAATGCTTCACTATGTTCACCATGTAGTCACTAAATGTGTGTATTTGGTAGTGTACGATGGGCTTATTGGGGTATTTTCTCTAAAAACAGCTGTCTGCTGCAGCTAGGAACCAAAACAACGGGCTGAAAGACGCTAAAAGGCTCAGTAATGTTGTTATGGCTAATGTAAAAATATTGATCAGAGCAGATTTAAGTACAAAATGTAAGAATGTTTGCTATGTAAGTACAGAGTAAAGTAAGATGATAATGGCTTTAAAACTAGACCTCATCCCAGGGCCCGAGTACAGTATTACCAAAAAAATTTACAGTTAATCACATTACAACTAACACCACGTGGTGAACTTGGATTCTACCTGTAATCAGTGATGATATTAGACACAAAGCTTAACTGAGGTGTGAGTATTTCCATATAATGCTCATCAGTTTAATATGTAAAGGTGGGTTTGTTGGGCTGGGATCAAAAAGGCACTTATTTAAGGGACGGAAACAAGACAAAAATGCTATCTGAGGTTCAAAATGAGATGTTTTTTTTTTTTTTTTTACATGTTTCATGACAATAAAACAGCTCATTGGGCAGCATTACACATCAACATTTTCTAAATAGCTACCAGATCGTCAGTGCCTGGAGCACGATGAATACTTGTTGACTGATCAATCACCACCGCTGGTTTGTAACAGAGGCTCTCGAGGCTAAACAGAAGATAGAGGTCACTGTGTATTGCTTGTATCAAAGACCCTCCACTGCGTTTAACAGCAGCGATTCAGGCAAGCAGACGGGCGTGACCCCTCACAGCGATGAACATTAATGAACAATGTCAGTTGTTTCCATAATCACATTTTTGACAGGCATTGTATTGAAAAAGAGGCAGTGAAATGCAATCACACATCAATGGTCAAAACTAATATATATATTAAGTAAAACTATACACATACATAAAGGTAGATGGGGGATGGGGAGTGCGTTCTTTACATTACAATGTAACCTGAACAAAGCCCTATTTCATTTCTATGGTTAGTTATTAAGGAAGACTTCATCCAACTATGGGTAATCTTCTAAAATGTCGATGGGGATGACTAAAGAATCCTTGAAGAAACATCAGCGGGTCACCCAGGGTTGTTGGGTAATTTCAGGTTACACGACATCAAATAAAAGGATTGAAATAAAAAGGAGTTTTTTTTCAAGACAAACAACTCAAAAGTGCAACATCAGGACAAAACAGAAACAAACAGGAACACAGCACTAATAGCTTAATTTAAAACAAACCTCCAAAAAAAAGAACACATGACACACAGCTCAAACCTGACAGATCCAAGAGCGAGGAAGTGTTTAAATTAATTCAACATACAAACAGAAAGTTACCAAATCCACAACTTCAGTACTCTACTTCAGTCAGAAGACCCAAGCTGCAACCTTTATTTCTGTGTATTTGAGTAAAATAAAGTGCCGATAGCAGCTGCACGTTGATCTACGGTATATAAACTTTCTTCCCTGCAGCCCGAGTGCATACATAATTTGGTCCGAGTCCCTCAGCCCCAATTTTAGCCACAACCTAATTGATTCCCCATAATCATTTGTGCTAAGCTACTCAAGTGCTTAAAATACTAAAAATTAAGACACTTCATTCAATCTAAGTTTAGCTTTCGTGAGGTTTTGTTTTTTTTCTTGAGGTATGAATTTTTAAAAAAGTCACACCGGGTAAGAAGAACCGCTGATTTTGTTTTTTGTTTTTTTCGGGTGTGAAAGCCTGTCAACAAATACTCAACAGCTATTACTTAAATATGCAAATGCATAATTGGATTAAGTGCAAATTGCATACAAATGCCACAGAATGCGTTAGCTCCACAGCTTTGGCAACCGTTTGATGAATTTAATTCCAAACTTTTTGAAAAATACTCGACTGCTACTCCGTTAGCTTGATGGTATGAAAAGTGAGTAGAGTCGCTTTTAAGACAGTTTCTTAAAAAAATAGCTTGTTTCAAGGATAAAATCCGTCTCTTTTGGAAATATTAACTCGTAAAATTCAGATAGTAACCCCCCCACCACCACCACCCACCCTGGTCTTACTGCTCTTTGGTGGTACAGTATAACCACAGTTCAGTGTGTGCCTCATCTTTGGAGAAGTAAAGATTCCACTTTCATGATTTTGGAAAAAACTTGAGTCTTAGTAGCTAAAAAGTACCTTCACAAAAATGTATGAGCCAGTGGATGTAATACCTAACTTTCTGCTTCAAAACCGGGAAGACTGGAGCCCTAAATACTGCTGCTACAGATATACCAGTCTCTAATGTTGCACTTATGACAGACGAACCATGGGTTATGACAATGAGACGATCGCCTTTAGCAGCGTTGTAGCAGTGCAGTCTGGATGATGAAGGCTGTGCAAAATGGCATTCTGAGGTCTCCCTTCCTCTCAACACCTTCCAATAAAGGGGTGGGGGTGGGGGGGCGACGGGGCTCTTAATGATGGGACTGCGAGGACGAGGAGGAGGAAGAGGAGGTGGGCTGGGAGGGCAGCAGGCTGTGTGTGCGTGAAGGTCGCTGGGGCCGCGGCTGCTGGGAGGCGGTCCCAGAATCGGAGGAGTCCAGGCCCGGGCTACCTTCATTAACCTCCGTGTCCAGCTGAGCCGGGCACTCGAAGTGAACACAGTGGAACACCTGAAGAGAAATCACACACACAACGCTGTTTAACAACAAGTCTGCCCGTGGCTGAAAGTCAGTCTACTTTACCAGACTGTTACGATGGAAACAACCAGCAAACAAATATATATACTATATTATTCTTCTATTAACACAGTTTATGTACCTGACACTTTCATACTGACACATGTATTGTTGTGTTTTCACCTCATTAGCAGTGTTGTGAGTCCCAACGATACGTATGAAGGAAGCGGGCTGCTTATCAAACTTCAATGTCTGCCATGATCTGTAAGAGAGGACGGTATGAAAAATGTCAAAACAAAAATATGAAATGTTCTGATTGTATTTAGTTAAACATTAATGTCTGTTATTATGTTTTCCTCACTGGCATGGCACCATTTTGGAGAAACACAAAGGAAACTAAGCAGTGCACTACTGTAGACAGGGGCAGCAACAAAATCTATTTTAGCCACCTAAAAACAAATATCGGTTTAACTACATGCTATATTTACAATATTTTCCCTGCGATACCACGCCACCAGATTGCCCTTTCTCCAACAGAAGTCTGACATCACTGTCTCCTACCAGACTCCATTGACAAAAATAGTAATTTTAGCTCGCAGAACACGGGAGTTGCTGGACCAGCAACTCCTGTATTCTGCGAGTTTTGAAGAGAGCATAGACATTTCAATTTCCTGTCTGACAGCAAGGTAAAGTAATGAAAATATTGTAAATATAGCATACACTTGATATTGATCCTTTTAGGTTTGTCTTTTATTAGGTGGCTACTGGCCCGTCTACTGTAGATAATACACTGATTATGGATAAATACCTCATACAACTTCACTTCAATAAACCTAAATGTGCCCAAAACTGAAGACTTAACTTCCATTTCTTGCATTTTTAGATCAGCGTGTGAAGTTATTCAAAATGTCGACATCCCAGGTTCCCCTGGTAAAATTCAGTGTTAAAGGAAGTGACTGAGGAGGAAATGTGAGCCTCACCGACATGCCACCCTGGTGCGGTCGACCACCTTCGTCCACTGCTGCTGGTTGGTGGAGACTTCAATGTAATAACTGTAGGAGCGCTCGTCACAGTCCCACAGCAGCAGCCTGAACAGGGACAGGAGGTGAAGGCCTTAAAATTCACTGCATACAAGATTTCAACGCTATTTCAGATTCAGACAACGAGGGACAACTTTTGACTCATCAGCACAGCAGCACAATTATGTCACCAGATGTTGAGATTTCAGGGTTAATGACGAGCCCGGCTGTACCTCAAGGATCTAATGGAGTAAGGCTGAGCCAGCTGGATGACGATTGCTCCAGAGCCCAGTTGATGGCAGGTGTAGCCGGAGTCCCAGTCATAGTTGCGCGTGTCGCCGTTGAGCAAGGCGTTTCTGCTACGGCTCACACCCTCGATGACGCTGGCGCAGGACGCGATGGTCGCCACATTCTCACCGGGCACTGCAGACATTTTTTTTAATTCTTTAGAAATTCTTCAGATTACACAGATTTTCTGTTCTGTGTCTCTTTCTGCGGCTTACCCAAAAGGCCGTTCTCCAGGGTAAAGGAGCGGTTGGTGAACATGCATTCAAAAGCCACGAGGTGGAAGACCTTGTTGACCGTGTTGTGTGTTCCCACAATGCGAACGTACCTGAGACACAAAGAGCAACGTCAGATGTTAGTGAGCAGGAAAACCAAACAACAGTAAGCCAATCATTAAACAATGAGGAGAAACCTTCAGGTGTGCTAAATAAACTGGTAACTGAGTGTATAGATGCTGTTTTGGGGTCATCCTGCGGAATGTTGCTTGTGTCTGTATGATGGTGCGGCACCATTGTTGCATTCCTTTGGGCAAACGTGAGTCACACCTTCTAACATCCATTTGGATGTTTACACAGCACTATCTCAAACCAGGCATGCCCACAACACATTATCCCAAACCTCTGGTCTCCAGCCTCTCCGACTCTGCAGGCACCGAAGTACTTGACTGAAATGTGTTTGTCTGTCCTGTGCCAAGGAAACATCTGTGTGGTTTGTAAAACACTGAGAATGTAATCCAAATCAACTAAAACCAACAATCTCAAAACACAGTGTAATTGCTACGTACGCCAGGTTAAGGCAAGTTATGGCAAAGAGCAGGCAGACAAGCCCTTCATGCTTGGCATAAATTACAGATTAAATCAGATTTGTTTTGACTCGTCGTGCCACCAAATTCTCACCAAAAACATGTTGGACTAGGTTGAGTCAAGGTTTAAGAAAAAATGCCCAAACTCTGAATTTCAGCCTCTCAAATGTGAATATTTTCTCTCTATGACAGTTAACTGATAATCTTTGGGTTCTGGAAAAAAACAGCATATTTCAGGGTGTCACCTTGGACGTTGAGAAACAGCTAACAACTGATCGATTAGTCAAGAAAATTCTCGACAGAATAATCGGTAATGAAAAGAATAGCCCGGGTGTGCTTGTAAATAAGCATAAACAAACTCCACAAAGACAACTTGTCCACAAGAGCTCCGGTCTAGAAATTTTAACTGTGGGTGGTAATGTACCTGCAGACTCGTGGTGTGAAGTAGAGATTCTGCCAGGAGCGGCAGAGATACTTGGAATGGTCCACGACGCGCACCCAGTCCAGCTCATCCATCGATACCTCGATGTAGTAGGAGTAGGACCTTGATCCAGAACGACATTTTAAATGAGTGCACAAACCAAGTCCATCTAATGAGGTTCGTTAAAAAACTTTGAAACAGAAAAGACAAGAAAAAACACAGTGATTATCTGAGTTTCTTTTTATGTAACAACACTCAACAAAAAACCCAGATAAGCTCTCTTATGACCTTGCCAACACAGTTTGCACACTCCCACTTCAAAAGTTTGAATCACTTGTTGTATCGATGTTTGTCTTCTTTCCTTCAGTAATGTCTATTTTAATTCTGACACCACATGTATTATTTACATTTGAAATACTTCTGGCTCCAAAACAAGAAGAATGAAATGATTAAAATGTCCATTTAGTCGATGTCCCCACAGTGTTGTATGACCAGAATAGCGTAACTGACCCGAGGTCGTTATTGAACCACGGCGGTGCCTCTGCAGTCTACTCCGCAGTTCGACTGAACAGTTTTAAACTTATCAGTTCACACCTGATATTCCCTCATCGAGTTCCAATAGTCCAAACCTCAGAACAACCTTTTATTTTGAATTTTGAAGAATAGATTTGCTAAAGCAACACACCTCTTAATTCTAAGTTATTATTGAGCACTTGACACTGAAACAGGAAGCTGTTCCTAAGGATGCTAAGCTTCCAGTCTCTTTAACTGTTGCTTAGAGTGTTCTTTCTACAACCTAAAAAAATGACAGAGCATTCAAACATATAGAGCAGTCCTCTCAGCCTTCTAACTGCACTGACTTAAGCTTTTGTGGCAGGCGATTCCAAACTTTTGATTGGTAGGATGCACAAAAAAAAACTATGTTTGTTTATAAGTTCTTTTTTTGTCTGCATTATCAGGATGAGACGAGCTTGTCTTACCGGCTGTCTCTGTCCCACAAAAGTAGGCGGACGTGATTGATTATGGACGACTGGCCGAGTTTGACCTGGATCCCCGCTCTGCCGTCCTCCTCGATGGGATGTCTGGAGAAGCCGTGGTCCAGGTCGTAGTTCTGGGTGTCTCCGTCCAACAGCGCCGACTTAAGCTCCCCCTTCACCACCTGAGCGCCGTATTTCATGGTGGCAATGTTCTCCTCTGGGACTGAAACCCGAGAAGATAATGCATGAAAAACGCAGAAATAAACTATATTACATTTTTGATGGAGTCAGAGTCATAATAATAGCACTGACTGAGCATGCCGCGGTAGTTTAGGTCCATGTTGCGGCTCTCTGAGCGGGTCTTGATGGCGTCCAGCAGGTCGTCTGGGCTCAGAAGGCCGGACGGTCGCACCACATTCAGCATCTCTGTCAGAGTCATGAGGGGCAGCCGCACTGCTGCCATCACTTCCTGGGTGTCGGTCCCGTCCACGTGCTGCCGGCACCAACGACACAAGGCCTGGAAGATTTCCTTCTCACTGGCAGCAAACGAGTCCCGCCTGACCACGGTCAGCAGGGCGGTCTGCACACACACAGATTTTAATCACAACAAGATCGAATCAGCTGTGCAATAACAAATAAACACAGCAGAAAAACACCTTTATCTGGACGTGCAAAGTTTATGGGACTGTTTTATGTCACTGTCTTTAAACACAACTCTGTCACACTGTCACTACCTGGCACCAGAGGTCACTGTATCTCAGGTTTATATGACACCAAAGGCACACATGAGATATCTGTGTACAATGTATGGAGAATGAAGGCTCCCCCTAACATGACACAAACAAGAGCAAACACCGTTACTGTTATCCTGCAAACTCTTACCTTGGACAGCATGAGGAAGCCGTCCGAATTCAAAACTTCAGGTGCGTGTCTGTCCATGTAGGCGCAGCAGGCCGCACTGAGCGTGCTCAGAGAGTACAGGCTGGCCACGTCGAAAACCAGGCAGACGTTGTTGGTGTGCAGGATGGTACGGAGGAACTCGGAGGTGGAGTCCTCCAGCGGCTGGAGGCCGTAACGGTGAGCCAGGCCCAGGAAGTCCAGCAGCACCTCTTCCCGGGCGGAGCTGAGGCTGGCCCGCCCCGTGTACAAGTAGTTTAGCAGCATGGAGAAGGCTTCGGCACGGGTCTCCTCGAGACACACCTCGGCCTGGGGCTGGGACTCTTTCATGCCACCGTACAGCAGGGCCCTAGAGGAGACACAAGACGGAAGCGATATTCCCAAATAACAAAGATATTCAGCTTACTGTCACATAAAATGAATAAAAAACAAACAGTGTTCGTACAGACAGGTTTACCAAATGTCCTGTACGTTGTGACAGAGTGACTGGAAGCAATGTTTCGGACATTTACCTGAAATAGTGACAGCGAGCCGCCAGGATGACCCGGTGCGCCGGGAAACGCTTCCCCTCCACGATGAAGGTGACATCGCTGTACTCCTCGCCGAGCACCAGGGCTCCCAGCTGCTCCGACAGCAGGTGGATGTGGTCGATCTCCGACACGGAGGCCAGAGGACGTAGAGGGTGGCTGTTACTCATGGTCGACGGCGGCGGCGGCGGCGGGAGCGGCGGCTGTCACACACGGAGTCACATCTGGACACAGCACACAGCTTGCTAAATGCTAAAGGCTAACTAGTATGCCATGAAAACAAACACACGTGGAGGTGAAAATAACAGGTTTCAAATTCCGACATGTTTGCGGTCTGTTGCTCATATTCCAGTAAAATAAATAGAGCTGGCTGCTTTAAAACACTCTGCAGGAGACTGTGATGGCGATAACTGAGCTAGCTTACGCTCTTGTTTACAGCCGCGGACATTCGACACCTCAACAAACGTCACTACCGTCTCCTTTTCCCGCTTCTTTTCCCGCTTTAAACTTACCGAGCGGCTCTCGTTCACTCCGATGTTTGAATAAATATGATTTCCAGAGCACCGCCGTGGATATTTGGTTATTTTTTCCACCGTGGGGAGGAGAAAATATTCACGGTCCTTCCAACATCACACCGACGGAAGACAATTCTAGGTCAACGGACAGGAACTTCCGGTTCGAGGGACAGCTTTTCAAAATAAAAGTCGCCACGAGCCATCTTTCAGCAGGTTGTCCGCGCGGAGACTAATTAACACTTAAAATCGAGTCCCATTTAACGTGGATTAGCTAAAGTGTTAATGCAACTGATTTATTGTGCAATTGCAAACAAATTTCAAATATCTAGATGGTAGTAAATATTCAAGTACTCAAGTAAACATGTAGCTATAGTTAATATATTTTGCAGAGCCTACGATGATTTTTAGTAACCTACAACCAGCAGTGTGCATATAAAATGTACACAGTAAGTTAAAACAACAACTATTATCAAAAATATGTAGATTTAGCTCCACAACAAACATAAAGAAGCTGCTTACATGTGAGACTTTTTCTAGAATTTGAGTATTTTCACACTGTGTTGATGCTTCAGGTATCAATCCTGACAATTCTTTGGACTTGTAAAGCTTTCACAAATAGGAGGCACTACAGCAACTGCATGAATTTAATTAATTTTATTACGTTCATGTGCCAAAGGCCACATTTAAATTTACATTTTCATATTTTCCATTAATCATGACTGACATCAGTCACTCCAACTTTTGAATTCACAGTTTTCACTCATTCGGCTGGTTTTAATACGACTTTCAAAGGTGACATCATGTATACAGTTTAAATAAGTCACGTCACATCCCACCTCTTTTCAGTCTGCTTTGAATATTTTGACACCAGAATCTAAAATGCGAACTGAACAAAGACATACATGGTTAAATTATTGCATTTTAAACAAAAATAGATTAAACTAAATATAAAAACATAAAAATAAATGAATAAAATGTTAGCACGGATAAGCAAATTCAGCAGTGAGTGCATGACAGCAATTGCACCAAGCCAAATGTATCACGTTCTATGCTCTTATATGCTATTTATTTTAAGCAACCACCCATGTATGCTGGGTTACTTCTCCTTTACACATTCTAGCACTAATACTGACTTCTTCCTCTTCTGAATAAGGAGCTTTTTCCACTAATCTACCCAGAAAATGAGCATAAAAAACAGTAAGAGGATTAGGAAATATCTGATAACATGACTTCGGTTTCTTTGGTTAGTTGATTCTAGCGTAGAGGCTGCTGGGATCAGTGGAGGAAACTTTCACGGCCATGTAGGTCACTGCATCATCTTCATCATCTTTGTTTTTAGTCTGAACCTGGCAGGAAAATGTACAATATAACTGAACAAACAGGAAATGATAAAGTCAGATGACACAAATAGAAGCATTGGTCTAAATAATAGTCAAAAACAATGTCAAAAAACACAAAGCAACATCAGAAATGTGACAGAATGCAAAGCAACATTGTCACACTTTGTTATCGACATCTCACATGATTGAAAACCCTTTCTTCATTCACTTACATCATCATTACAAACAAACAGACAGCTTACCTGGCCTTTACTGTTGGCCTTCTTGGTGTAGATGACAGAGGCGTAGGAAACACCGTCTTCAGGATCAGCCTACACAGAGAAGACAACATGGCTGCTAAGTAACATGTGGATTCATATTAATTCCATTCAGTCTTTACATTATCTTAAATATTTTTACGTCTACCAAAGAGGTCAGCAGGAGCGCATGTCTCTTTTTTTTCACTAATCACATGTTCTCTTCTGGTGTAAGTCAAGTTGCATCATCTAACTTCCCTGTTTTATCATTACTGCATGTTCCCACACTCTCAAGATAGCACAGAATGTGCTGCAAAACACAGTTATGTTACAGAGAGTGTAACGTTGTACTGGGTGTAGTGGGATCTCACCGTGTCCTGGCTGGTTTCCGGAGCAGACTGAGCCACTGTAGAGTTTGAGGTCAGTCCCTGGACAAACACAGTCTGGTTACATTTAGTCAAAAGCGATAATGTACAAGGGATGCTGTGAATGTATGCAGGATTCAAGTACAGGTTGTGTGATGGGAGGGTCAAAACATCTTCAAATCTACAACGGCAGTCCAGTAGATGAATTCAAAGTGACTTGAAATGCAACCAAACACAACCAGCACAAATACTGTCTCTATGAAGCTCCTAAAGTTCAGTTTTCGTTGATTACATGCAGCATTACCTGATTTTAGTCAACATTACTCAACACAGTCAGTACTGTTTATCCTTTCTCAGCAACAGAATGTAAATTTATACTGAAAAAATGTTTTTAAACTCACGGCATCGTCATTCATCCGTGTGTTTTTCCCTGAAAAGACAAACAAACAAAAAAGAGTCGATTTCAGCTTCAAAAGAAAAAATCCAGTTTCATTAAAGCTGTAAATCTGTGCTCTCACCTGTAGCTCTCTTGCATCTGATGATTTTCACAACAGTTATAATAAGTGCCACTAAAACCACAGCCACAATGATGAACAACCACCACAAATCTGGAAAGACAAAGAAAATATTTGGAGCATTTTTTGGTTGCAGCTTTTCTGCTCCGTCTAAAAGTGAAGAAGCATTTCAAAAGATGCAGCCTTTTACTAATGAAACAAAAGAAACTGTAACTACCTTTTAGTGTTCTTAGAGCATCATTGATTGCAGACGCTGTCGTGGTGGTTCCTCCTTCTATGCTGCTTTCAGTTGTTGTTGTCGTGTCGTCACCTGAACAGATGAAAACAACAAACTGTTCAGGACAAACTTGTGTTGTGATGTAATATTCAAACTTCAAATCCATAAAATAAACAAATATTTCAGGTAATTATTCACGTCAGTCTGAAGTGACTTTAAACAGCTCAACATATTCTCACCTGGTTTCTCACCTGAGGGCTGAAGTCTGAAGGGAAACAGGTGCTGCAGTTTGTTACCATCAGTCACTTCACACTTCAATAAGTTAGAGTTTGATGTGTGAATGAAATGAGAAGACTGAAAGGTCACAGAGGCAGAGCAGTAAGACTGTGATGTCTGCAGATCATTGTTATCTTTATCCACATTGTTACCGTTAAACAGCCACTTCACTGTGTGTGGACACGATACATCATATGGTGACACAGAACACTTTAACACCACCTGATCATTGTTCTTGCGTTCAGTCACTGGTGAAGATGGAGATATTGTGAGAGAAAGACAACAAGAGTAAAATTCACTTCATCACTGTAATCATAATTATTGTGATGTTTCACAGTTTGAGCTGAAAACATGATGATGGAAATACTCACTGGTAACAACAGACAGATAAACATCAGAGTCTCGACCTTGTTTCTGTTCTGATTTGTATTGTTGACAGGTGTAACGTCCAGCATCTTCATCTGTGACCTTCTTTATAACCAGAGAACAGTTCTGTGTAACATTCAGTCTGTCTGATTTAAATTTGGCATTTTCACTAATCTGTCCAAGTCTAATCAGCTCTACTGCTGCTCTCTGACTTGAATCAATGAAGAGCCATGTTGTACTGTCACAGTTTTGCTGATCGTCTATCACATTTTCACAAGGCAAAGTGACTTCCTCTCCAGCTCTGACAGTGAAGTAGCGGACACGCTGTCTGCTCGCTGCTGCTGTGAAGATGTGAGCGAAATATAAAGAACAAGACTTCACTAAAGACATCATTCACCTCATGGGAAAACAAACAGACTATTGCCTTCCTTAAATGAAGGTTAGGTCATAAAGTAACATTAATGACATTAATAAATTAGTTTTTTAATGTTGATGTTATTTCTATGAATGTTATATGTATTCTTACCTGCAGACTGCAGCACCAGCATCAGAAATAAAGACATTTTAATCCGTCTGAATTCAAACATCGTGCCTCTCTGTCTCTCTTTTCTCTCTTTTCCTGTAAGTGTCTAAACCCAAACTTCCTCTAATCTGAAGTGCCACTTCCTCATTGTGACCCTAATCTTTCTTTTCTCACATATGTCAGTTGTTGCTTTAATATAGAAAGACCACATCAGCTGTTACCTTCCTCCTTCACTTATTGCGGACGTGTGGCGAAATAATAATTAATAAAGTGCATTTTTAACTCTGTTACACGTGCATGAAGTTGACACTGACCTGAAGTATCTGAATTAACAGCAGTGAAAACTGAACTTTTGGGTTTCCACAGTTTCCTCTCATTCAGCTGTTTAATTCAACTCTCAGAAGTGACTCAGTCAAGACGAGCGTTGTCTTCCTCTTTGCTTTAATCACTTTATATATCAAATATAACCTGAGCAGAGATGTTCAAATGACTGCATATCAAACAATAAGAGGAGACACAAAAATAACAGTAAACACATCTTTAACTAAAGCCAAATATTAGATGTATACATAGATATAAATATACAGTTTCCTCTTGGACTACATGATATTAAAACAGCCAACAGAATATAAAGCAGTAAAATGTAACATACACATTAATGCAGCAGTAATATTAACCCATAAACATCATATATAAGAGTAAAACACTGACAGGGACTAAGTACATTTGGCTGATAATACTTACATACTTTTACTTAAGTACAGTTTTGAATGCAGGACTTTGACTTGTGGAGTATTTTCACAATGTGGTATTAGTACTTGTACTTAAGTAAAGGATCTTTTCTTTTCAAATTCTTTTTATTGGTTTTTAAGCAAGTATTGACAGATGTGCAGGATAATCTTTAAAGGTAGTCACAATATTCAACCCCATCCCACGCAAAGGAAAATAATAAGTAAATACATAAAATAAGAAAATAAAATAGGAAGGGGAAAAAAAAAACAATGCAGAGAGAAATACAACTGTTATTTAAAAGCATATATATGAATTAATCCAAAAAACAGAGTTGTTGACGAAAGCCCCCAGAAAAGCAGCTTTCCAAAAAAAGGCACTACAAAATCAAAATTAAAACATTTAAATAAAAAGGTTTTCTCTGAGCTCTATGAGAGCAGCCATGTCTGAATAGGAGGCCTTACCAGCTGCATATACCAGCCTAGTAACAAAATTTAAATAAATTTAAAAAAGGGGGGAAAATAAATAGTGCTGGTAAGACCGCCCAAACTGAAAAATGTTCCCGATCAGGAAACAAGTATAATCAACTAAAAAGGGGGAAAAAAGAGGGGATGGGGGGAAAGTAAGATAAGGAAGAACGAATTTTGGGTTCGGGAGGCAGACACGGTCAACACTTTTAAGAGCAGACTTAAGACTTTCCTTTTTGATAGAGCTTATAGTTAGAGCTGGCTCAGGTCATCCCTTAGTTATGCTGCTATAGGACTAGACTGCCGGGGCACTCCCTCTCCCTCCTTTCTCTCTCTGTCTGTCTCTCTCAGGGTTATGCCTGGTTGAAGATGTAGTCACATCTCCCTTTACTGAAAACTCTACTCTAATCTCTCTCTCTCTCTCGCTCGCTCTCTCTCTCTCTCTCTCTCTCTCTCTCTCTCGCTCTCTTTCTATCTCTCTCTCTCAAATTCAAATTTGCTTTATTAGCATGAATGTCACACAGACTTTGTTGCTAAAGCATAACGAGTAACTGAAACAAAACAAAAATACACTTCATAAGTTAATATATACATAAATAGAATAGAACTTAAGGATAGAATAAGAAAAGAAAAGTGTGTGTGTGTGTGTGTATGCATGTCTCTGAGGGTGTGTGTGTAAAATAATAAACAGTAAAATAATAAGTGATAATGAGAATAGTGATAAGTAGTAGAATAGTGGTAATAGTTTTTTTTAATCAAAAACGATAAATATTTTAGCAGAAATAAATGAGGAACAGTCTTCCATTGAAACATTTCTTAATGCGTGACATGCAGTGATGTATTCTCCTGCCAGTTCTACCGTAGAGCTGTCTTCTCCCAGAAGGATTGGGATTATTTTGTTTTGTTGGAGGGTGAGGAAGTCTGGGATTTTTTCTTTAAATTTGGGAAATAATTCTTCTCTAATTTCTTTGTATTTGGGACAATGTGTGAGAAAGTGGGTTTCTGTCTCTACTTCTCCTGTGTCACAGTGGATACAAATTCTTTTTGTTCTTTCTAGCCATTTGTTTTTATGGCGACCAGTTTCAATGGCGAGTTTATGGTCACTGAGTCTGTATTTTGTAAGGGTTTGTCTTTTTTGGGGATTTTTTATTTGGGTTAAATATTGAGCCAATTGGAATTCTCTGTCCAGTAAATTATAACATTCTAATTTATTGATTGTTTGAGTTTCTGTTTTCCACTGTTTGCAATATTTTTGTTTATTATCTTTGTCGATTTGTTTTATTTGTGAGTATGGAATTATTTTTATAGTGTCATTTTGACTTGTCACTCTGATTTCCTCATTTGTCCCATTCCAGGTATTATTTTCTGGCTTTAGACAGACCTGCTGCTCCAAGTATGCTCTGTGCTGGTATGAGTCTAAATCAGACTCTATCAAGTGGTTCCAAAATTTAATAGTTCTCTTTTTAATTCTGATTTGATTCTCTCTCTCTCTCTCTCTCTCCCCATCACCATCACCATCTGTAAACATACATGTCTCATTAATGCATGTTAATGCATGTTACTAACTAAACTTCTTCCCCAGAGTTTCTGTGCTCTCTCGTCCAGCAGGTTCTCATGGATCGTGGCTGCTGCTGTGGTCCTGCACGACGTCCACTACTTATATTATTACTGTCATTATTGTTACCATATCTCTGTGTACTCTGTGTACTGTAATCATTTTATCATTCATTGTAATTGTACAATATGTCTCTGTTGATTTATTCTGTACATGTGACATCTATTGCACGTCTGTCCGTCCTGGGAGAGGGATCCCTCCTCTGTGGCTCTTCCTGAGGTTTCTTCCACTTTTTTTCCTGTTAAAAGGGTTTTTGTGGGCAAGTTTTTCCTCACTTGAACCGAGAGTCTAAGGACAGAGGGTCTAATGACAGAGGGTCTAAGGACAGAGGGTCTAAGGACAGAGGGTATCACTCCCTGTACAGATTATAAAGCCCTCTGAGGCAAAATGTGTTTTGTGAATTTGGGCTATACAAATAAAATTTGATTTGATTTGATTTGATATATGTAAATAATATAGTACTAAAACACATATTAAGTAAAGGATCTGAATACTTCTTCCAGCACTGGTCCTTTTCCTTTTTACACTGTGCTGCTAGTTAACCTACTCCACCCCCTACTGGACAAAAAGCCTCTTTACAGCAATAAACCCTGAAAATGATCATCTGATACAAAAACACAGCCAAACATGACTCAGCATCAGTTATCAATGTGAAATAAGTGTAATGATATGAGCTGTAACTATACTGCGCTCTCTTATTTGTTTGGTTTGTTGATGGTGGCGTAGAGAACGTGACTATCAGCAGAGGCTCCAGCAGAAGAAGAGGAAGCTTTCACAGTGACGTAGGTCACTGCATCATCATCATCATCATCTTGACCCTGAACCTGTAAAAACAGAACAACACATAAATTACAAAACGTGAAATGTTGCAGAATAATGTGAGTAAATGTAACTTTATGATGTCCAGCACCACATGAACACAACACGATGCTCAACAATGAAACAGCAAACATGTTTTTCGTTCACCGCCATCATCACTATAACCAAACAGACAGCTTACCCGGCCTTTACTGTTGGGCTTCTTGGTGAAGTTGACGGAGGCGTAGGAAACACCGCCTTCAGGATCAGCCTCCACAGAGAAGACAACAACATGGCTGCTCAGTAACGTGGATTTCATTGCATTCTGTTCTGTTTTATTCTGCTGTTGTCCTGCTGCATCATCACAATCTCCACTTCTTCTCTTGCAGAAATAAATCAGACTCACGAGTCACTGTGCGTCTCATAGAGCTACATTTTGCAGAACAAATCTAAAAACAGTGAGTGTAACTTTGCACTGGGTGTAGTGTTTGATCTCACCGTGTCCTGACTGGTTTCTGGAGTCACTGCAGGGTTTAAGCTCCGTCCCTGAAAGAGAGAAAAAAAACCTAAATCTACTTACATTTGGTCAAACATTGGCTCTATGATGGCTGACGACACTACCAGAAAGAAATTTGACTCCACGGCCGTAAAACTCACAATGTTTTTATCCGTCTGTGTGTTTTTCCCTGAGGAGACAAAAGAGAGTTGACTTTAGCTCCCACAATAAAAATCCAGATTGATCAAAAGTTTCACGTGTGGTCGCTCTCACCTTTAGTTCTCTTCCATCTGATGACCGCCACAACGATGATTAAGAGCGCTGCAGCAACCGCCAACGCAACGATGCTCCACCACCGACCTGGAAACAGAAGAAAAACATGAAACACTTCTGACTGCTGCTTTTTGTTCTCTTCAGAATGATGCAGATAAGAGGTCAGCATCCTATTTCATGTTTTATGTTACAAAACAACATAATCAGGTTTACACTACTTTTTAGATTTGTTGAGTCATCATTGATTGCAGACGCTGTCGTGGTGGTTCCTCCTTCTATGCTGCTTTCAGTTGTTGTTGTTGTTGTCGTGTCGTCACCTGAACGATGAAAACAACTCAACAAACTGTTCAGTACAAACTTGTGTTGTGATGTAATATTCAAACTTCAAATCCATAAAATAAACAAATATTTCAGGTAATTATTCACGTCAGTCTGAAGTGACTTTAAACAGCTCAACATATTCTCACCTGGTTTCTCACCTGAGGGCTGAAGTCTGAAGGGAAACAGGTGCTGCACTTTGTTACCATCAGTCACTTCACACTTCAATAAGTTAGAGTTTGATGTGTGAATGAAATGAGAAGACTGAAAGGTCACAGAGGCAGAGCAGTCAGACTGTGATGTCTGCAGATCTTTCTGATCTTTATCCACATTGTTACTGTTAAACAGCCACTTCACTGTGTGTGGACATTGTTCATTATATGTCGACACAGAACAGTTTAACACCACCTGATCATTGTTCTTGTGTTCAGTCACTGGTGAAGATGGAGATATTGTGAGAGAAAGACAATAAGAGTAAAATTCACTTCATCACTGTAATCATAATTATTGTGATGTTTCACAGTTTGAGCTGAAAACATTATGATGGAAATACTCACTGTTAAGAACAGACAGATAAACATCAGAGTCTGGACCTTGTTGTTGTCCTGATTTGAACTGTCTGCAGGTGTAACGTCCAACATCTTCATCTGTGACCTTCTTTATAACCAGAGAACAGTTCTGTGTAACACTCAGTCTGTCTGATTTAGATTTGGCATCTTTGTGAATCTGTCCAAGTTCAACCAGTGTTCCAGTCGCTCTGTTTCTTGAGTCAACAAAGAGCCATGTTGTGCTGTCACAGTTTTGCTGATCGTCTATCACATATTCACAAGGCAAAGTGACTTCCTCTCCAGCTCTGACAGTGAACGAAGGGGGAAGTTCTTCAGCTGCTGCTGTTAAGAAGACGAGAGAAAATGATGAAAAATAAAGTAAAATGAGAAAATGTCTGTTATGTTCATAGTTAGTGTGACGATTATTTCTTCATCCTTGTTTCCAGGAGTTCACTAAACTCACCATGTTAGAAACAAACAACAGATTTTGTTGTCTTGGTTCAATAAAACTGAGCTCATAAAATATCTTTAATAATATTGATCAAGTTATTTTTAATATATGTGATATATGTATTCTTACCTGTAAACTGAAGCACCGCTATAAGAAACAAAGAAATTTGAATCCATTTGAACTCAACCATCGTGACTCTCTGTCTCTCTTCTTCTTCTGTCTCTTGAGTGTCTAAAGTCGTGCTTTAGTAGAGAGCTGCTGCGTCTACTTCCTGTGGTTAGTGTGATGTCACTTCCTCATAGTGACTTCATATTTTTGTCTTTATGAGAAGTTCACACTGTGTCTGGTCCCACGGTCTATTTGTGACAATGACGTGTTTCTCAAGGTGAAGAAGAAGAAGGGGAAGTTGAAGGTGTGAAAACTTATTTTAGTTTAAATGTTTGCATGAATGCAGCTTGTTTTCTTTAGATAGTGTTTATTAGAAAACAGACAGGATTCATGGTGATGTTTGACAGCACACATGAACAGACAGGTGAAGAGTCAAACTCCTCGTCCACCACAGTTTGACTCTTGATGTCCATAGTGCAACATGTTGATGCTGTAGCAGCCTCTTCCATCTTTGCAGTCCTTTTTCAGAGACCTGAACGGGAAGTGTTTTTTTAGAATGTGGTTAAGAAGAGCAGCAGAGCTCTGACCGGTTAACACCCTCGAATGATGAGCAGACAAACATCAGAAACACATCCAAAGATGGGCAAAGATGTGGAGCGTGGGTGGAGCTGAATGAAGCCTGGTTGCTCAAACAACGTGTGACGGCACCCAACTGTCAATCAAACCTGCTATGCTCTTAATTCTGCATCTTTAAGTTTAAGCTTCATCTTTTTTGTACCAGGCTGTAAACATGTTTATTTCTGCTGTGAAGTTTTAACATGGGGACTCTTGACTCCAACCAGCTTCAAGTGGACGTTTGAGGAACTGCAGTTATTTCTTGGCACTTCCTCTTTGTCGTCACTTCACAGTGATGGAGGTCGCCGCTCGACCACAAGCTGTGTGACTCAGTCAGACTCTCTTGGTGTGCAGCAGTCTGCAGAGAAAGCACAGGAGACACAATCAGAGCTGCAGGATAGGGAGCAGAATGTGGAACAGGATCAAGCTGAGAGTGGAAATAAAGTGGTGCCATCAACCTGTGGGCCCACCATCTGCAGGGATAGGGGTGGGGTGAGTTCCCAGCCAGGCAGAAGCCAAAGATGGGGTCCTGGGCATGCTTTTTCCTGCACCGAACAGCAGCTCAGATTACCCGGCCTTCCTGGAGTCTCTAAGTGGTGTCCTGGAAAGGGTTCCACCTGGTGACTCCATAGTTTTGCTGGGAGAAATGCATAAGTGTACTTGGTACCAGAGCACCCTAGGGTGCAGATCAGATGATCGACTTTGTGGTCGTGTTTTCAGATCTGCACCTAAGTCTTGGACACTCGGGTAAAGAGAGGAGCAGAGCTGTCAAATGATCACCATCTGGTGGTGAGTTGGATCAGGTGGCGGGGGAAAATGCCGGACAGACCTGGTAAACCCAAATGTGTAGTGAGGGTGAACTGGGAACCTCCGCAAGGTCTTCAACTGACACCTCTGGAGGAACTCCATGTCCTCAACCTCTTTGGTTCTACCATTAGATGACTCGGGAAGGGGAAGCAGGGCTTGGCCCAGGCTATGTATAGCCAGGATGAAGAACTGCTGATCTGGACTGGGCATATTGTTGGCTGGTAGAAAGAGCACTTTGAGGAACTTCTGAACCTAACTAATATGTCCTCTGTGGAGGAGGCAGAGCCTGAAGATTCTCTGGTAGAGGTCACCAAGGTAGTCAGAAAGCTGTGGAGTGGCAGAGTGGCGTGGTGGTACTCGTTTTCAAAAAGGGGGACCGGAGGGTGGCCTCCACTTATCGGGGTATCACACTGCTCAGCCTCCCTGGGAAAGTATATTCCAGGGTGCTGGAAAGGAAATGCTGATTCCGCCCTGGTTGTGGAACACTGAGGGAGTATGCAGTACCGGGGCGGTTGGTACAAGCTATCCGGTCCTTGTACAACCAAAGTGAGAGTTGTGTCTCTATTCTCGGCACAATGTCAAATACGTTCTCAGTGGGTCTTGGACTCCGCTAGGGCTGCCCCTTGTCCCCTGATCCTGTACGTGATATTCTTTGACCGGATCTCAAGGCGTAGCCAGGGTGAGGAGGGTGTCCGATTGGGGAACCTCAGGATTGCATGTCTGCTGTTTGCATATGACGTGGTTCTGTAGGCCTAATCAGCCCGTGGCCTTCAGCACTCACTCGGAAGATTTGCAGCTGAGTGTGAAGTGGCCGGGATGAGAGTCAGCACCTTCAAGTCTGAGACTCATGGGTCTCTGCCGGAAAACGGTGGAATGCTCTTCCGGATTGGGAGTGAGTTTCTGCTCTAAGCAAGAGTTCAAGTATCTCGGGGTCTTGTTGAGCCTGAAGGCAAAGCTCTCGATTTTTTTCAGTCCATCTACGTTCCAGTCCTCACCTATGGCTAGTGACTGAAAGAATGAGATTGACGATACAAGCGGCCAAAATGAGCTTCTTCTGCCAGGTGATGGGCTCAGCCTTAGAGATAGTGTGAGAAGCTTGGCCATCCGGAGTGAGCTCGGAGTAGAGCCGCTGCTCCTTCGCGTCGAAAGGAGCCAGCTGAGGTGATTTTGGCACCCAAAGGGAGGCGCACGGTGGGTGTGCATGTCCAACTGGGAGAAGACCCCGGGTCAGACCCAGAACTTGCTGGTGGGACTGTATAGCCCATCTAGCCTGGGAAAACCTCAGGATGCTCCAGGGCGACCTATAATGTGTTGCTAGGGAGAAGGGTGTCTGGAGTGCCCTGCTAAACCTGCTATAAACCCCCTGCTGGGCAGATTCACAGTACTCTGCTTGAACACTGGAAACACTGTCTGAATGGACATGAATGCCCCCTGTTGGATGAATACAGTAATGGTCTGATTGTGCCTCATGTAGATGATCCTTTTCCTTGTTCAGGTATTCGTCCCAGTTTTGGTGCAGGGGCGACTCTAGGATCAGAACTAGAGGGGGCCTCAGCCCCTCATGAGAATGTGACATGTATACGGTGCCTTAAAGTCTTTAACCCTCCTGCTAAATCACTCATTTCATTGGACAACAATTAATATATTCATTTAATATTTTTCTTTGTATTTTTCAATTCACAACAATGCTTTCAACCAAAATGTCAACAGTCATTTAAATCAGAGGCTCTGATCCCGGGGGACCCTGATCCTTCAGGCCCCTGTGCTTGTGCCCTGTTGGCCCGTTCATTAATCCATCTATGGCAAAGAAAATCCACGTTCCATTAAGAAAGCCATGACACAGTTAGTACATTAAGAAATCACAAAACACAGTGTAGAATTGAATGTTAAACATTTCTTTATTTGTAGATTATATAATTATCATATAACATAAAGACAAAACTCTGAGTGAATCCATTAAGACGCAAAGCTCATTCAAGCCAAACACACATTGGACTC
This sequence comes from Sciaenops ocellatus, assembly GCA_033000465.1. Taxonomy (NCBI): domain Eukaryota; kingdom Metazoa; phylum Chordata; class Actinopteri; family Sciaenidae; genus Sciaenops; species Sciaenops ocellatus. The sequence goes on from CP136886.1 coordinate 22,694,121, forward strand.
TTAACAAACATGTTAACAGCTACAAAAAAAAGCTAATAGGTGAATTTAAATGAGTTCATCTTGAATGAAGACAAAACTGATCAGTTCATCTTAAAGTCAGGACTAAATTATTTGGTCAGAAGCAAATTTAAGGAAGTCAAATAAGAGTTAAAAGCTCTTTCCAGTTCAAACAGTTCAAATCCAGCTGCTGTGTTCTGAACTGACTGCAGAGGAGAAAAGTTTTTACAACAGATGCAGAAAAAGACAAAAACTAAAAGAAGTCTCTCTAAATGATCTTAGGATGTTTGTGTGATTTCAAATCTTCATCTACTCATGTAAAACATGCTGAGCTGATGTAGAAGTTGTTGATGGGTGGAGTCTGATGGAGGCAGAAGTGTTGGTCAAAGTCAAACAGAAGATGTGACGTTCTCATAGTTCACTGCACCATCATCTTCATCATCACCCACCTGTGAAAAACAACAGGACACAATCAAAGCCTGAAACACTCTGAAACACTCAAACTGACAACTGTCCAATCCCAATCCCACTTCTCTGATCTGCAGGGCGGCTGGAGCTCAGGACTGTCTAGTAATCAGAGGACCAGCTGAAGTGTCCTTGAGCAAGATATTGAACCCCGGTGTGTGAATGTGACTGTGCCCTGAATGTATGGGTGAATGTGACAAGTGTTGTAAAAGTGCACTGAGTGGTCGCTCCATAATGATTCAGTGAACATCTGTAAAATAACGCTGTTTCTCCGCAGAACTGTTAGTATCATCGCTTTATTGAAGGTGTTTGATCGTAATAATTCAGTAAAATAACCATGATTCTCTGCAAAACTTTGACTGAAATCTCAATGAATGTACATTTTTGACATTTATTTGAATTATGATATTTTACTTTAATTTTACAGTCATTTGACCGTTTCTTTGGATTGTTTTTTTAACTACAAAAACTCACCACGTTTTCATCCGTCTGTGTTTTTCTCCCTGAAAAGACAAGAGAAAGATTCCACTTTAGTTTCCACAGTGAAAATCCAGATTCATCAAAACTTCTTGTTTCTGAGTTTCATCAGTGAAAGTTCTCACCTTTAGTTCTTGTCCACATGTTGACTGCCACGACGATTATTATGAGTGCTGCTAAACCCACAGACACAATGATGAACCTCCACCAACCTGTAAAGAGAATGAAAACATAAAAGTATTCAGCTGTTTGAAATAGGAGAGTAAAAGAGAAGTGAAATATGTGACATATATACATTACACACAATACAGAAGTGTGTCAGGATGGAAATAATCTGTATAAAAATGTTGAGTCACTATCCTTTAGTTTTGTTGAAGCATCAACAAACTGTTCAGTACAAACTTGTGTTGTGATGTAATATTCAAACTTCAAATCCATAAAATAAACAAATATTTCAGGTAATTATTCACATCAGTGTGAAGTGACTTTAAACAGCTCAACATATTCTCACCTGGTTTCTCACCTGAGGGCTGAAGTCTGAAGGGAAACAGGTGCTGCACTTCGTTCTCATCAGTCACTTCACACTTCAATAAGTTAGAGTTTGATGTGTGAATGAAAAGAGAAGACTGAAAGGTCACAGAGGCAGAGCAGTAAGACTGTGATGTCTGCAGATCTTTGTGATCTTTATCCACATTGTTACCGTTAAACAGCCACTTCACTCTGTAATAACACCATCCATATGGCGACACAGAACAGTTTAACTCCACCTGATCATTGTTCTTGTGTTCAGTCACTGGTGAAGATGGAGATATTGTGAGAAAAAGACAACAAGAGTAAAATTCACTTCATCACTGTAATCATAATTATTGTGATGTTTCACAGTTTGAGCTGAAAACATTATGATGGAAATACTCACTGTTAACAACAGACAGATAAACCACAAAGAGATAACCTTGTTGTTTTCCTGATTTGTATTGTTGACAGTAGTAACGTCCAGCATCTTCATCTGTGACCTTCTTTATAACCAGAGAACAGTTCTGTGTAACATTCAGTCTGTCTGATTTAGATTTGCCATGTTCAGCAATCTGTCCAAGTCTAATCAGCTTTACTGCTTCTGTCTTTCTTGGCTCCATGTACACCCATGTTGTACTGTTACAGTTTTGCTGATTGTCTATCACATATTCACAAGGCAAAGTGACTTCCTCTCCAGCTTTGACAGTGAACGAAGGGGGAAGTCCTTCAGCTGCTGCTGTTAAGAAGACGAGAGAAAATGATGAAAAATAAAGTAAAATGAGAAAATGTCTGTTATGTTCATCGTTAGTGTGACGATTATTTCTTCATCCTTGTTTCCAGGAGTTCACTAAACTCACCATGTTAGAAACAAACAACAGATTTTGTTGTCTTAGTTCAATAAAATTGAGCTCATAAAATATCTTTAATAATATTGATCAAGTTATTTTTAATATATGTGATATATGTATTCTTACCTGTAAACTGAAGCACCGCTATAAGAAACAAAGAAACTTGAATCCATTTGAACTCAACCATCGTGACTCTCTGTCTCTCTTCTTCTTCTGTCTCTTGAGTGTCTAAAGTCGTGCTTTAGTAGAGAGCTGCTGCGTCTACTTCCTGTGGTTAGTGTGATGTCACTTCCTCATAGCGACTCTTAGTCTGTTTTAGATTTTCATCTCTCTGAATTTCTTGTAGACGTACAAACCGCCAAAAACTCAACAAAACATTTTTGAAATGTAGTTTTCTGTCAGGAAAAGAATCTGTTTCTGCATTCATTGAGCCGATCTAACGCTGCAACAAACAAACTATGTGCAGACTCAAGTTCACACTGTGTACGGTCCCACGGTCTATTTGTGACAATCACGTGTTTCTCTAGACGAGAAAAAAAAAGAGGAAGTGGGCTATGTGAAGATTGTTAGTTCAGATAAATGTTTGCATGAATGCAGCTTGTTTTCTTTAGATAGTGTTTATTAGAAAACAGGATTCATGGTGATGTTTGACAGCACACATGAACAGACAGGTGAAGAGTCAAACTCCTCGTCCACCACAGTTTGACTCTTGATGTCCATGGTGCAGCATGTTGATGCTGTAGCAGCCTCTTCCATCTTTGCAGTCCTTTTTCAGAGACCTGAACGGGAAGTGTTTTTTTACATTGTGGTTAAGAAGAGCAGCAGAGCTCTGACCAGTTAACACCCTTAAAATAACCACATGAACGTGCAAACATGCAAACAGACAGAAACAGACAGTTTGTAATTTGTAATTTGTAATTTGATTTATTTCAAGACAGGGACAGCGCACAATAAGACATTAATCTTGTTCATTAGGACATAAGATAAAGAGCCGTTTATCAAATTCTGTTGAAAACTACTTTAACTTTGCACTTTACTTTAAAAATGTAAGATTACATAGAGGTTCATGTGGTGCTGTGGTGTCTTGTGTTGAAAGAAGGTCATGAGGAGTTGGTAAAGAGGCTATGAATGAAATGAAACACATGACGTAGGACATGTTGAAAAACACAGAAAAATCCATGTCTCTCAAAATGTTAAAAGAAATAAATTCACGATCTTACAGGATTTTATTTAATTCATTTATTTAATGAAGCATATAAAATGGTGGACTGTGGTTAGTGTGATATCACTTCCTCATATGACTTTATATTTTTGTCTTTATGTGAAGTTCACACTGTCTGGTTCCACGGTCCATTTGAGACAATCACGTGTTTCTCAAGAAGAAGAAGAAGGGGAAGTTGGCTGTCTGAAGATTGTTAGTTCAGATAAATGATTGCATGAATGCAGCTTGTTTTCTTTAGATAGTGTTTATTAGAAAACAGACAGGATTCATGGTGATGTTTGACAGCACACATGAACAGACAGGTGAAGAGTCAAACTCCTCGTCCACCACAGTTTGACTCTTGATGTCCATGGTGCAACATGTTGATGCTGTAGCAGCTGGGAAACAACACAGATAAGATCATACTTTACTGCTCTGAGACCTGTTGGTTCTTCATTTTATCTTTGCAGACATTTTTCTCAGAGACCTGAAGGAGAAGTGTTTTCGTGAGTATGTGGGTTAGTGTTGTACTGAAGGGTTGTGTTTGAGGTCAGGGTGGCTGTGGGGTGACCAGGGAGGTGCAGGGCTCGCGGAGGCAAAATCTAAGAAGTGGAGACAGAATGACGAGACTGGGCTGGACGTGGCAGGTAAAAATCTCAAGGAGGAGGAAAACCACGGTTAGGAACAGATGCGAGCACAGAAAAAGACAAAAAAAGAGAGACAGTTCAGCTGTAGCGTAGCTTACCACGACGGCGACTGAATGCTCAGGCAGCACATAGGACATTACGCTGGTCTTTTATCCTGTGCACACACAAAGGGGAAGGAAAAACACAAGGAAAGTACATCGACGATTGTGGTGACAAACTTTTTACAACATTTCTTTCTCATCTTTGACTTGCACTCAGCAGGAGGAGTGAAGAAACAACGTGACAACACATGAACACACCATCAGATACTTTCTGCCACTGAGGAAGTGTTTTTGTGGTAATGAAGGGCATGCAGAAAAAAACAAGAATATACAGAGCGAGTGAAGAAGAAACAGAAAGACAAATTTATTTATCTTTCATTTCAACATTTCATCTTTCATAATCTCTCTGACCAAACTACGTTCAAGTTTTATTGACAAAACCTGTTGTGTTTTTTTCATGTTACCTTGGTAACTGTGTTTCACCATTAAAGTTTACCGGCAACTTTAAGGAAGTGCTCTGAAGCCGTCGGAGGTCAGCTGTTTTCATTGAGAAATTTCTTTCTCACACTTTTTTAAGAACTTGGGAAATAAAAGTCATTTTTTACAGGATGATATGAAGATTCTTCCCGCTCAAAAGGACACAACAATTTATTACAAAAAATTTATAAGAAAGGATTTAACATGTTTCTCAGCAGATCATATAATGAGTTACAATCACAACATTGTTAATCAATTAATTGAGAATTAATTGCTTTCTCCCCAATTTCCTGTCTGCCTTCAGCTGTCGCTATCGGTAGAAAAAAATGCATTAAAAAAAACCCAAAATAATCTGATTAAAAAAAAGGTTGAGGTCTGTACAAAATGACTGCTTGCAAACTGAACTACTTTCATTAAAAAGGCAATCAGAAAAATCATGAATCAGTGGATTCATGGACGCTGTAAGAATCTGTAAAGATCAAATTTGATGCATGAAAAAACTAAATGTTCTTGAATTTACAGCAAGCTCCTTAAAATGAGATAAACACATCAACTTGAACCATGTCCTAAAACCTCAAAATGAGTTTGAAGTTGTTGATTCAGACAGAAACAGAAGGGTCTCCGACGTTTTCATATTTCACTGTGCCGTCAAATCTGTCTCCGTCATGATGCACCTGAGAAAAACAACAACACACTTTAGTTAGAATCGCCCAAACCGCCACATTTCCCCCCAGATGAACACAGTTTACAGTCAGCAGAACCTGAACTTTACCTGACTGCCTGCTGCACCTGAACGCATCTCTCTTTGTCTTCTTGCTGAGTTTGAAACCTGCACAAACACACACAGTGAGACATTCACAGTCCTGCATTCCAGTAACATGAACAGTTACCACCAGCTGACTTACAGTCCCTGATGGTTCACATACAGTCTGAATTTTACACATGGGTTCACTTCAGTTTTAGTTTTGAACTCACAGTGTTGTCTTCAGGTGGTCTCTGGTTCCCTGGAAAATAAAGCACAGAGTAACATTTCAGCTCTAAACTTACAGTTTGTGTTCATCAGTCTGAACAAATGTTGCTCTGAATGTTCTCACCTCGAGCTCTGATGAGAAGAACAGTAATCACAGTAATTAGGAGGAGTTCAGCCACACGCATAACCAACATGACGTAGTCCAGAACAGAACAATCTGCACGAGCTGTGGATCAGAAAAATAATGTCAGTCATAAAGTTATCATCAAAAATCAGAAGCACAAAACAAGAGGCTGTGAAATGAAGTCCCAAAAACTGCAGTTCCTGAAATGTCCACTTGAGACCTTCTTCAAAATGAGTCACTCTCCATAAGCCCCCATGTTAAAACATCCAAAATCAGCACCATGAACATGCAACTACATCTTTAACTACATCTACAGTATTTATGTATGTATAAATTACATTCAGACTCTGATTTGTTTCATGTTGAATGCATATGAAGGAGCTGCTTTGTTTCTCACCTTCTTGTGTTGTTGCTGCCGTTGTTGTTGCCAGTGTGGTTGCATCACCTGACAAATAAAAAAAAAACCAATAAAAATGTTGAATGAAAAAACTACCTCATGTTTATGTCTTAACATCTATCAAATAAACAAAATCAAATATAGTTTGATCCATCAGTCTGAAGTGACTTTAAACAGCTCAACATATTCTCACCTGGTTTCTCACCTGAGGGCTGAAGTCTGAAGGGAAACAGATGCTGCACTTTGTTACCATCAGTCACTTCACACTTCAATAAGTTAGAGTTTGATGTGTGAATGAAGTGAGAAGACTGAAAGCGCACAGAGGCAGAGCAGTAAGACTGTGATGTCTGCAGATCTTTGTGATCTTTATCCACATTGGTACCATTAAACAGCCACTTCACTGTGTGTGTACAGCTTCTATATGTCAACACAGAGCAGGACCACACCACCTGATCATTGTTCTTCCGTTCAGTCACTGGTGAAGATGGAGATATTGTGAGAGAAAGACAACAAAGTAATTCACTTCATCACAATGTTTATAATTATTATAACATTTTGTATTATTATAAAAAGACTGAAAACATTATGATGTAAATACTCACTGATAACAGTGAACAGAATCATCTCGGTGTCTTTATGTATTCCAAATTCAAACTGTCTGCAGGTGTACTGACCAGCATCTTCATCTGTGACCTTCTTTATAACCAGAGAACAGTTCTGTGTGACGCTCAGCCTGTCTGATTTATTAGCTCTGACCTTTTTACTAATTTGCCCAAAACTAACAAGCTCAACTGATCCTTCAGGAAAAGTAGTGAAGATCCAGCTAACACGGTCGCATTTGTTCTGATCCTTTCTCACATTTTCACACGGCAGAGCGACTTCATCCCCATCTCGGACAATGACGCTGGCAGACCGTCCAGCTGTAGCTGTGAAGGAAATGTGAAAGAGATATTATGAACATGAATTGAAATAAAAATTGCTTGTGTTACGGCAGCAGACATACCGACGCAACCTCTCTTACTTGTCCAGCGAGGAGCGAAAGACGTGTTGGAATGTAAATGATTGAGGAACAAACATACATTCAGATCACTGACAGTATAAAATATGGACGTAATATAAATATCCAAAAAGCTAGACAGGCTGAAACAAGCCACTTGTAATAGCACCCACCTGTCAATCAAAGCGTCCACGCTCTTAATCCTGCATAACTTTAAGCCTTAATATAATCTGAACAGGTGAGTTGTATAAAAATTCACCCTCAGTACAGTTGTCATGAACGGGGAAATTAGCTATAGAGACCAAAACTGTTTTTTGTTCCAGGCTGTAAACATGTTTATTTCTGCTGTGAAGTTGGACATTTTAACATGGGGACTTATGGAGACTGACTCACTTCTGGAGCCAGCCTCAAGTGGACGACAAGAGCAACTGCAGTTGTTGGCACTCCTGCATTGGCTTCACTTCTCAGCCACAAAGTTGCTGCTTGATGGACTTTATGACCACTTCAAAAGATAGTGGGCGGTCACCATTGCTTCCATCTTTTATTTACCATGCCGGTAAATCTGAATAAAATAAACTTTGTATATACTTTTCTATTTACTCACAGTTTCCCTAAAATGAACGATTGAACCGAAAAAAGACGCCTTTAAAACAACCAAATCTGTGGGACAAATGAACAAAGTCGCACAAACAACCAAAACACTGAATAAAGAATAAGTTAAGATTAAAAATACACAGCAGTCTCCACGTCAAAGGTCTCTTTTGATGCTGGCACAGGACCATTTAAACATTTCACAGCTTGCTCGTTTAACCAGGTGGGCTTGGGCAGAGCTAGAAGACGCCAAAGGAGGAAGAGGCACAAACAGCGCAGGGAAACACATACAGCCGTAACATCCATGTTGACGAAAGTTCAAATATTTATGTGTACGCCCGATCAAAGCAACTCAGAACCCATCAAGAGGTTTTATACATCCAAAGAAGTTGTATCCATCCCCAGACTAAAAGGCACTCAGCCTTTAATTGAGGCTCAGCTTTTAATTAAAGTTTTACGGTAAATGACCATAAATGTTGGAATAACTGCGTCTTTAAATATTGTCTTACCTGTCAAATGAAGCAGCATCAGAACCAGTGAAATCTGAATCCGTCTCAAACCGGACATTCTGCTCTCTCTCTCCGTCAGCGTCTAATGAACTGCTGATTCCTCAAACAGGAAGATTTCTTTCTTTGTGGTGAAATGTGTGTCACTTCCACCTGGTTGCTCAATGTGATATTTCTGTCACTGAGAGAGAAAATGTGATTTAAACATGCAGGAAACAAAACACAACCAAAACAAAAAAGAAATGTATTGAAACCACGACTGGTATGAAGCTTTAACGTGATGATGTGCGTGTCGGTGGTTAGCTGTCAGTTGAACAGAAGGTTACTGTCCTAGCAACAATCTTAAGACTTGCAATTTCCTTTCTTGTTCCCTTTTTTGTCCACTTCTCGTCTTTGTTGTTCTTCAGAGTCACACCTTAAATTTCTATCATAGGAAGTGTGATTCTGTGTTTTCATCAAGCAGCAAACTCTGTGGCTGTAAAATGAAGACAAAAGCGCCAAAGACTGCAGTTCCTCAAACGTCCACTTGAGGCTGGCTCCAGAAGTGAGTCAGCCTCCATAAGTCCCCATGTTAAAATGTCCAACTTCACAGCAGAAATAAACATGTTTACAGCCTGGTACAAAAAACAGTTTTGGTCTCTATTTCCCCGTTCATGACAACTGTACTGAGGGTGAATTTTTATACAACTCACCTGTTCAGATTATATTAAGGCTTAAAGTTATGCAGGATTAAGAGCGTGGATGCTTTGATTGACAGGTGGGTGCCATCGCAAGTGGCTTGAGCTTCATCTCCACTTAAAACGGTGGGTGATATGTGACGTCACAGAGACTACGTCCATTGTTTTGTACAGTCTATGGTTATCACTTCATCCCTTCACTTTTCATGCAGTGCTGCCATCAGGTCCAAATTTTAATTTGCACTTTTTATGAATTTTTATGAAAACTTATCTCAGAATTTTCAGATAATAATTTAGAAAAACATAACACTTCTTCAACTGAACGCAATAAGCTTCGATACATATTCCCTTGATACTTGTTTTTATATTCTAGTTTTTATTAAGATTTTTTTAAATAAATACAAATAAAATAATAACATCTTAACTTTTTGCCTCTGGAGGAAATATCTTTCATATCTAAGTTTTTTTTTTTTTTGTCTGTAACGAGAAAAACTGACATTAACTAACTTGTCTGGACATGCAATGAACACAAGAGCACCGTGTGATAGGGGTAACCAATATTTTAATATTATTTTTTAATTTAGATATGAAAGGCTTCATAAAATAAACAAATTTTTTCCCCAAATTGTGACATGGAGATGTGTTGGTAAGCATATTCTCATGACTGGAATGAAATCATTTCAAAAACACTGCAATAAAATGGGCAGTTTTCGCTACAGTAATACAATTTTCCATTCGCGTGACGTCACAGAAGTCAAGAAACAAGATCCAGCAGCTGCCTGCATCCACAGAAAACATTCAAATAAAAAGAAGAGGAATAAACGTGACACACACAGGTCATCTGTGCCTAACTCAACACATACTGTACTCTCGGTATACACTGATGTGCTTTAAATATCTTGGAGTGTTGAAAAGGTAAAGAAGAGGTATGTGAAATGAAAAACAGACAAAGTGAGACTACGTCCACGTGTAGCCGTACGGACAGTTTAAAACGCAGCGTACGTATAAAAACCAATGTGCGTCTACAGTAACGTTTTTGTCGTTTTGGTAAAGATGTCTGTCCACGCTGAAACAAACAGCCACCGCGGCCGACGTCTGGGGACGAGGAGTGGGACAAACATTTTGCTCTCTTCTGTCCCGTCCCGCTCTCCCGTGATCATCTTTTAATACGCTGCGTTCACTTACCATATGTTTATCTGCTTCTATTGCCAGACAGAATTAAGTAAAGCTTCAATAAACTATGGTTTCATCAGCGATTAATCGTTTCGTTTTGTTCCACAAAATACCAGAAAATTGTTTAAAATGCCTCTTATGATAAGCGACATGTTCAAATGTCTAAATCCAAACATAGAGACTCAAACAATTGTCATAATAGTTGTAGATATTTTTCTGGCAGTCGACTAATCATGACCTCTTCTGGCAAACACAGGTAAGTGACTACAGGCGTGCTGATGATCACAGAGAAAAGTTAGAAGCGACAGAAGATTGTCTGCCACACATTCTCCAGGTGTGACGCCGAGCCCAAGTTTTGAGATTTACCCACTTCTGGAAATGTTTGTCAGTGTTTGGAGTGGCGGCGGCGGCGGCGTCTCAGTGTGGACAGACTAGAAGGAAAAGACAAAGCGCTCAGTCTGGATGCTGGATACTGGCTTTGTGCAGCAGCTGCTTGTGAGACTTTTCACATTGTCATCTTCTCTTCAGTTCTCCGAGGCTTCAGCAGCCTCACAGTCCCTGATTTCGACTTTTCCCACCGGCTGGACCCGTTTTCAGGGAAGGGAAAGAACTTCAGCCAACCGGCTGATTCATTCTGGGCCGTGGCTTTTTGATCTGTCCGCTATCCCGAGCCATTTGTTTCAGAAGGATCTGGAAATCCTCTCGTGTGCTCTAATGCTGGCTGGTGAATTCATCATAGTGGCCGGTCAAGCTTTGGGACGTCCCTCCCTTCCTGATTTTTAATTTTCAGTGCAGATCAGTAAGAAAAGTCTTTCTTTCGTCCACTGTGCCTCACGCTGACTGAGCTGGAACAAAGTGCCTCAGTTCGCAGGGGACTATTTTTTTTTTTCTTTCTTTTTTTGGAAAAAAACTCAGTAACAAAACTAGAATCTCAGTTAAAATACCAAGGAAAAATATACACAAATATATGCTATATGTTCATAATATATTATGTACATTTACACAAGCACTTTAAAAAGTCGATCGACACGACGCTGCCTTTTCAAAAGTGTCCTCACAAAGTGCCGTCGTCGCTTCACGTCACGTGATGAGCGTGAGACGCCGAGCGTGCTGCTGCTGGAGACGTCGACCTCGACCCTCCTGATAAAACACCTCACAGTTAGTCTGCTCACAGATTCAATCACAACAATTATTATTTTCTCTTTCCGCTGCCAACAACGAGGCAGGTATGCTGCATATCGGACAGACCTCCAGCAACAACACGGCTCCGAAATGTCCACAAATGCAGGCAGCGTGTTGAATTACGGGAAATTGTACTACAGCGAATAAAAACTTCTTCCATTGTATTGCAGTGTCTTAAAGGCCAAATTCAGTTGAAACTAATAGTAATTTTCCAATTGTTGGCGTTCAGTATGAATCAGATGTGTCAGACTGTGGTCATGACTTATCCTGAACCTTCAGCAGCGACTTTAAGTGAACAGTCATTTGCTCTCGGCTTTGGTCGCTCTGTTGAGGCTCGTTTTCTCCGACCCAGTGACTGGGCGGTTTGGGTAAGACACTGGGTGAGGGCGGCTCGCTGAACTTAGGTCCAGCGTACACCTTGTCGCCGTCTTTGAGGTATTCCAGGGGAGCTTCAGCGGGCGGCGTGTTCACGATCTTCACGTTGTTGGAGACGTGGAGGGGCTTTTTCTGCTCTCGAAGCGGAGGCTGGTGGAGAGGAGGGGGCTTGTTGGGGCTGCTGTTGTCTTTCTTCTTCGTGGGGTGAGAGGCGGCGGGGGTTTGGCTCTGCTTGGGCTTGTGGCTCCGTGTGATCACGTTCTGGGTGATTTGATCGTGTCTGGGAAGGTTGCGGGCAGTTTGGCCACACGGCTGCATGGTCCCTCGCTCCAGTCTGCCACCTTTGGATTTCAGCAGCTAAGAAGCAGAAACAAAGTCTTATTAATCTGATTTATATTATTATGTTTATAAAGAAGCAGAGTACCGTATGAAAAGCGGGAGTTATCTTAATGTGTTACATACATTTGACAATCTACAGAACTGTAGTGTATTGGTGTTATAATAATCTATATAAATAAGCGGTATACCATATATAAATTAAAAGTTATCATACTATGAACATTTTCTAATCTACAGCATTGAATCCTAATTTATTAGTATTAAAATACAGAATTCTACTGTATTAGTGTTATCTTGGAAAAATGACTGAATTATATGCCATTAATGTTACATGTGTGTTGTATACTGTATTGGTGTTATTATAAAAAATGACAGAATTCGACTGTATTACTGTTATTTTAGGGACATTAATTAAAACTATTAAATTCTACTGTATTATTCTGGGAAAATGACTGAATTACTGACATTACTGTTCATAAAACACTACTGAATTCTGCCATATCAGGGTGTATTTAAAAATATATGCTGTGTTCTGCTGTGTAAGTGTTATTTGTTCTTTTTTAGTATTGAGGATAATTTCATATAATTACAGTAAATTCTGCTAAAATCCTTCAACCAACCACTTCTGTTTTCATTCTTTAAACTGATAATAACTGTGAAACCACATACATGTATGACTGTATGTCAGCGCAGGCCTCACAATAATTAACGAGACAATAATCTTAATTATGTGTTTCATTTAAATACATCAGGAAACTTCTTCTGAGTGTCGTGAACCTTGCACAGTTTACATCAGCTTCCTCTACTTTCCTCTTTGACAGACGAGTCTGCCAACAAAGTGAAACCTGTCAGCGGAAAGAGGAAGGCAGGCGGCTTGTTCACCGCACGTCTACTTTCACTTCTTCATAACAGGGATTAGTAACTGCGTCACTTCAAACTGCCTCCGGCACTACAGGAGATTTAATCACAGTTAAATCCACTTTAATTCAAGAACGTGTGATCAGATTACTTGTTTGATTGACTGCAATAGTTTTTATGAGACTTTATAAGCACATAGCTTCAGACAGAGATGTAAACAGGGCTGCAGCTGGCTGTTATTTTAAACTGCTGATTGTTTTCTGGGTTCACAGAATAAACCTAACGTGTCATAAAAGATCAGAAATGGTGGAAAATGCCCTTTTAAAATTTGACAGAGACCAAGCTGAGGTCTTTAAATGTCTTGTTTAGTCCCGTTAAAAGTACAAAACCTACAAATAGTCAATGCATTATCATAAAAAACAGCATTCAGATCACATCTGCCAACATATTTCACTGTGACATGACTATTTAAATAATAAACTAATGTTTGTGTCTGCATGTAAGACAGGAAGCTGCCATTAAAGGGCACATTAAAGGAGATTTTTGGTAATAATTTCAAGATTTTATTGATTAATAATAAAAGCTGAGTCATCATTATTGTATTATAATCGTGTTTATCTCAGTGGACAGCGGCTGCCTGGCTGGTAAACAGTGTTGGAGTCACCTCTTTCTTGGCTCCCTGTTTGAGATGATGGAGGGTCAGTACCGTCTGTGTACCGGCAGGGAGCTCGGTACCGGGCTGAGTGTGGCTGGGTTTATTAGCAGACGAGGCGGTCAGCTGGGTGTTGTTGTTGTTGTGGTCGTTCAGGCGGACGTTGGGGCCGTTTTTCGGGGGTTTGTGTTGATGCAGCGGCGCCGTCGACCGCAGCTTCCTCCCCCCTTTCTTCAGCAGCGCCTGCTGCCTCGCTTTGTTGCCCGCGTTGCTCACCCCATCGCTGCCGGAAATCAACGATATCGGGTTGTTGTTTTCGACGTTGCCGATGTTGGCCTCATCGTGGTGAGCCGGAGATCCGTCCAACATTTCTCCGAGCTGTCGGAAACATAAACAAGCCCGTGAAAGTTGGTTTAGCCGATAACGTCACAAGCTAACAGTTAGCACACTGAGCTAACTTCTTCTTCGCGGGGTGGATAGTATCCAAGTTGCTCGCACGCGGAACGACTTCCTTAACGAATATAACGTTTTAACGTCGTCTCAAAAGTTGCTGAAAGTTAACGTGTTGGTTTTTAATTATTTGTGCTGCTAAAAAAGTCGATGGACGCCCCTTATTGTGAGATGGCGTCGGCGGCAGTGAGCTCGTTAAAGCAGAAGTAGCATATCAACCCAGAAAAACACGTGACTTCCGGTGAAGTATTTCAAAATAAAACTCCCTTATTACACAGAGATGCATTGCTGAATGTGAAGTACATGAACCTTTCTGTCCAGACACAAGACTGTCTTGCATCATGGGATCTGTGTAGGGTTAATACTGAATAAACATAATTAATAATCCGTTTAAATCTGCTAAACATCCAGACATAGGAACATTTTTTCCCCTGTGTCTGTGATGAACAGCTAAAACCGGACTCAAAATGTCTGTAAATTATAAATTATTTATGTAAATGTCATCACTACACTCATACTGTGCATACTGTATATTTATTACTTCATCCTTGCACTATGTTCCATTGCACTATTTCATTGCAGATTCCCATTCAGTGTAATATATATCTATATCTATATATATATCTATATATATATATATATATATATATATATATATATATATAGTTTTAAATAGCTAACTTTAAAGATAGATAGATAGATAGATAGATAGATAGATAGATAGATAGATAGATAGATTTATATTTAGTTTATTGATCCCAGAAGGGAAATTCTTGTGTTGCAGCTGCAGTAATAAGTATTACAAACACAGAACAGGCACAGGCATAAAATACATAAAGAAAATATAATATGGATTCCTGTAGTGGTCCTTTTTAAAGTGGAGCTGCAGGAGTCTGAATCTATTTCGATTGACTCTAAAACTACTTATAAGCATATTAAATATATATAATGTGTTTAAGTTTTTATCTGTACAATGTAAGTTCCCTCCAGGACACATCCTTAGTCATAATAATAATAATTATATAATTATATAATAGTAACGCTGTCGCTGTCTTAAAAAATGCACTATTGTTATGTTTTGCTTTGTTTAACTGGGGCGAAAATGTTAAAAAATAGTAACATTACAATTAAAATTAATTAAAGTAGGCAGTACAGCACAGTAAATGTACTCAGTTACTGCACTCTTATTTTGTAGACAAACCCTCCCAACCTCTGGTAATATTCTGTTTACCTTGACAAATCCCCTCTTCCGGGGACTCTGCTCCTTCCAGTAAGGGGCGTTCAGACTGTCTTCCTGTCAGTGACGTTTTACCTTCTTACTTGGCTGCACTTTTCAGAGGCGGAGAACAATTAAAACATGAAGAATTTCAATAAAGCCTGGTGAGTTCACTGACCTCATGAGGCTTTGTTCTTTTAAAGGTGTGTAAGATTTCAGTGCAAACATGCCGCATTTGGAAAAACCAAGAGCGTGTGTGTGTGTGTGTGTGTGTGTGTGTGTACTCCCGTATCTTAGTGAGGACCAATTGATGTTTACACTTTGGGGACGCTTTTGGAAAGTGAGGACATTTTGGTCATTCCTCAAAAGAGTATAAATTTAAATAAAAATAAACTTGTCTTAATACAGTCTTAATTATTGCCACTGTTTGACAGAGTATAACCTTTAACACAAATCGTTCTTTGTGTTCATATAATGTTTAAGTGTTCACGTTTATGCTGTAGTGAAATTGAAAATGGCTTTGTGTTAAGGGCTTCTTCACTGTGATCCGTGGAGCGTGGGCGACCCCTAATGGCAAACATAGCATTAACTGCAGATGCAAGTCAAAAGTGTCACAGTGTGTGTGCATCAGTGAACTAAACCAGCTGATTTTTACCTTGTTGGTCTATAAAACACAACCAACAATGTAACATAACAGCTTTTTTATTTTAACCCATATTTGAATGACTATCTTGTTGCACAATTAACTGGACCATCTCTCTAAATTGGTCTCCAGTCTGCACTAAGTTACTTTGAGTTGTTATGCTCTTGCTTACTAAAGCAGCCTTATTTTCTTTTTAAATATCGATTGTTGCATCTTTATTATGTGAAAACTTTGTATGTGAGCATAGTTTTGGCTCTCCTTAATGTCTCTGACAATCATCAAGCGTTCATCAAGCAAAAATATCAAACACGGGTCAGTTCCAGCTTCTTTTTTAAAAAGAATTTGTTGCATTTCTCTGTAAATTAAATTCATTTTGGGTCTTGAATTGTTGGTCAGACAAAACAAGCAATTAAAGACAGAATACAACACTACATTTTTACTTCTTCTTTTTTGTATTTCTTTTTTGGAAATTCTCTTCTTTCTTTTTGTTTGTTTATTTCTGTCTGTAGATTTATGTAATTAACATTAATTTAACTGTAAATGTATGGTGAGCATATATAACAATATTTTCTTTGTCTTTTTCATCCCACCTGTGTATTTTTTTTAATGTTATTGTACATTTTATTCTGTTTTGTTTTGCTTTATTATATGCACAAATAAAGAACTAAAAAGCAGTTTAATTTAATTTAATTTTGACATCTGGGTAATTAGCAGTTTGTACTATTTTCTGAATTACTGATTAGTTAATGAAAAAAACAAAACAAACCTGTGTATGGACTTCCTTATGTAAATCAGGAGCCTTGCAAAATAATAACTTGTATTGATGCTGGTTTGAAATAAATGAACTATGAACAAATATATATTCACAGACACTGAGCTCAGGTTTGGTATCACACAGTTTTACTGTAGAAAATGTGATGCACAGTCGAACACTTTTTGTTCACAACAGACCTCAAACTCACCTTCACCTTCAAAACATTCAGTAAAATGCACGCTTGTGTGTGTACGCTATCTCAACTACGTCTACATTTCAGCCCTATTTTTAGAACCAGGACGAACCTGTTTGAGAAACACTGACGATAAATTGGTGGGCTGGTACGTTTGTAAGTGCACAAAAGTCTAAAAAACTTTTAAGAAGAAGTGAAAAACCACAGGCGCTTTAATCTACTACATAATTAGGCTGATAATTATTTGGCAAAGAGAACCAAGAAACTTAAAGGCAAATCTGAAACTCACACGGGAGGACATGTTAAAGGTTTGTTTCAGTACAAAAAATAGATATATAAACAATATACAAATACAACATAAACATCTAAATATCCATCCCTGTGAGTGCGGTACATATCGTTTGTCACCGTGAAGGCAAATCAAAGACACGTTGAGGGTCCTGGAGGCGGCGTCAGGGTTCAGGGCTGTGCCTCAGCCTCGGGATCGTCGTAGATGTAGCTGCCGACACCTCCGGTGTTTACGCCTGAGAGAGGGCAGAACACAGATCACTTCATGCAATATTAACTAGTATGAAACATTATATAAATATTATATTATTTTAAATTAATTTATTTCATTTAAATTTTAAAAATTGCTCCATGTACCACTAGAGGGAGCTTGCGTACGTTTGAGAATCACTTTCTCAAACGTACAAGCTTTTATCCGAGCTTCAATCTGACACTTAAAGGCCACAAAAACAGTTTTTTGACCTTCACCCACTGAGATTTGAGTCAACAAACATAACTCTGGCTCTGATAAATATTTGTAGATCTAAAATGATCGTCTGCAGACTCTTTATTTTTGGGTACATGGTGAGTCAATCACTGTTTCAAGGACAGTCTATCTCTGAGCACCAGCTGAGCCTGCTGCACTGAGAGACTTCATACCTTTGGGCCCAAACAGCACGGCGTAGCATGGTTTGTGGCAGTATGGCTGTCCGTCATGCTGCAACAGAAAGACAAAGATATTCCCTTAATCCCTCCTGATGTGGACTCATAACATCCAGCTTTATGAACGCCGTGCTTAGCTCTCTCACCTCTGCATGGCTGCCAGGAGCCAGAGTCTTACTGCATCTCTCACAGCGCAGGCAGGGCCGGTGCCAGTTCTTACCGAGAGACGACACCTTCTCAGCTGCACAAACACACACACACACACACACACACCGTCATGGAGACAGTCACTATGGCAACCAGCCACCTTAGTCACTTAAGGCACATTCCAACACCAATATAGTGCATGCAAACTGAAAGATATGAAGCAGTCAGCTTACCGAAATAAACCGTCTTGTTGCATCTGGGGCAGATGTTGGGTCCTCCAGAGAAAGATGAGAAGCTCGCAGCTGAAAAAGTCACATCGAATTAGAATAATGTAATATATAATAATATTTGCTGTGGAGAAATGTGATAGGCAATAAATTATTATCATTATTATGGCATCTTTACAACATGGGACTGTAGGGACACACAATCTCTCTTTCTACCTATTCTCATCTCCCAAACATCTTCACATGATTACTTTGACTCAGACATCTTTATCTGCATCAGTCCTCTGCGGGTTTAATATATCTTATTCTTCTACTTCAGCAAGTTAATCACAGAGCTAAACCAAAGCCACCTCAGGCAGACACTAAATTTCTCTTTCCAACATATGACAGCTTTTCTATTTATATATATTTCTCACCCTTCACTGGTCCCCGTGCGGGGGCTTTTCTCTCCTCTGGTTTGCCATCTGTTTCCATAGAAACGGCAGCAGGGGCTTCGTTGACAGGATTGTCATACACATAGGAACCAGCACCGCCGATGTTCACGCCTGAAACACATGCAAACGTCGCGTTCACTAACACTGAAAACGACCAATGTGGAGTTGATACTAAAGTGTAAACAACAAAAAAAAAAGAAAAAAAAAAAAAGAAATGACACCTTTTGGCCCAAAGAGGGCAGCGTAGCAGGGCTTGTGGCAGTAAGGTTTCCCATCATGCTGCAAAACACAAGAATGAGAGAAAGTAAGCAGAGGCATCCATCTCTCAACAGAGTGAAACTAAAAGTCCAGATTCTTGCTGTTCTGATCCAGAGTGGAGAAGTTTAGTTAAACACATTTTTTAGTCTGTTTGGATTCACAGAACAAGTAACAAATGAAACACGACTTATGCACAGAAGTTTATGAGACTTGTCAGCTCTTTGTTATTTTTCTGTTCACAACATTTATAGCGCATGACAAAAGAGCCAAATATGAGCATAAGTCCATTCTGTGGTTTGTTTACTCTCATTTTCTTTTATTATTATATGTGTGTTCCCTGTAAAATGACACATAACGCTCCTTTTGTGAAGTATGCATCGTTTAAAGCAAATAAAGACTCATGTGTCCTTTCCCGAAAAACATCCTGAGCTTGACTCTTCATGTATGACCATTTTCAGGCATAAAATATTGCCCGTTTTATCTAAAGTTTTTTGAATTAGACATGTCTGGACCGTTTCTGCCATGTTCATTCTTCTTGTCTGACTGAACATTCAGCTTCTTTTTTAATAAATCCAGGTGCCACCACAGGCTGAATAAAGGCACTCGATGTCTCAGGCTGGAGGTGTTCAGTGCACAACCGGATATAACAAATATCTTTAAACTAAATCTACTACACAGAATTATCATTGTGCGTGACTGATCAGTAGCTTTTAGCAGTGAAGCTCTGCCTGCTGGTAACTGAGCTCAGTCTTGTCAGCTCAGCTGTGATTCACAGCACGTTACGTCCTTATTAGGAGGTTATTAAAAGACTGTGAAAGCCAAAGAGACGATTATAATCTGATAACTCTGTCACAAATGAAACACTGCTACCTTTTGAAGCTCATGTTCAGTGCTTGTATCGGATAGATTTATACTGAACTGAATGTAACAGCTCCGACCTCAAATAAAATGAAAGCACTGCTGAACTGAGGACAGAATCACCGCTGAATGCCTAATGAATGATGACGGTTCATTTGCTGCTGTGTGTACTGAAGGACACTTGAACGGTGATGCATTCACTTACACAAAAGTTTGAAATCATCATCCACAAAAGATTGATTCGGTACAGCCAGATGGTGAGAGGAGTACTCCACATTTTTGAATAGTTTTTCATGCTTTCAGGTCGTAGAAAGACCTCTTTACAAAGAGATGATGTTTTGTTTGAAGGGTTTGTAAAAAGTTAATGTTTTTAAATGGAGAACACAGAGTACAAAGAGACAAAAGCACTTCTATACAACAGTTAAATAAGAATATAATGAATCAAAAATAAAATGGAAAATTGGAAAATCTGTGCAGAACAACCTCAGGTTTCAGGCATGTTTGTTTTTAGCAAATATATTCTTTAAACTTCAAAATATGAATAGAAGTTTAGTCTTGGATTAGCACCTTTGGAATTGGATCAGACGAACGTCATGATAAAAAATTTAAACCTGTTTAATCAAGCCACTGAGTGAACTGTGCATCAAGGGTCAGTTACTATTTTCTGGTCTAGGCAATAAAATCAAAGCTATGTTGAGGGAAAAACTGATGTGCAATACTGTGAGGACGCTGAATAAATGGATGTTTTTAAACATTTAATTCTTCGTTTGGGGACAAATTTGGTTGGTTTTTATATAACCAGGAGGAGGTCTGTGAGCTAACGTGCTGCTTTCACAACTGATTTACGAGTTGGGTGCTCTCTGGATCCGACTTAGTAAGATTGCCAGAGAAAACCTGCTGCCTCTCAGATATCCACATTCATCTTTCAACATTTTTTATTATTTACACTGGTTTTATGACCCCTATGCTCCAGAACCTTCAGGTTCTGTCATGCACTACAGTAAGTGTTAAAAAGAACAGACTCAAAGATGGTGTGAACAGATTCCCAAGCTCAGGCAGATAAAAAAAAAAAACATGTTTAGCTTTTGGTGACAGAGAAAGTAACCTCAACAGGAAGTACATGTGGTCTCTTTGTGGTTTTTGTCATAACTGTTCTGCAGGATTCACATGTGGTTAGAAAGTCAATAGAGCAACTGTTCAGTGACCACAATGAAACCACAGGACTTCCTGCTGAAGTCAGATTCTCCTTTTCAAAGGCCAAAACAGTCATATTGAGATATTGTTCTCTTGGTTTTAGTGTACATTCACACCAGGCATATTTGAAACCTGCAACTGCAAGAAGTTTCACACACATCAGTGATTATTTTTCTCATCTTTCTGTTGCTGCACTTTCATCTCTCTGTCCTTCATGATGAGACAAAAATTGAGAAAAGCTTATCCTAAAGTACAATAAAAAGCTCTTAAACATGGTGACCCTGGGCCACTACATATTAAGGATGACACAGAAATGGTGGAATAATACTAATATGTCTAACTTCATACCTCGGCGTGGCCTCCAGGGTTCAATGTCTTGTTGCAGCGCTCACATTTCAGACAGAACTTGTGCCAGTCTTTCCCTAAAGACGACACCTTCTCCGCTGTGGAAGAAGAGACAGAAATGAGGAATTTATATAACACAGTTTAACTCCTGTTGATCTACACTGACCTGTAATCAGGTGGATGGTGTCTCTGTCATTCGTACGTCTGTTCTCACACTATGTAACTTTGGGCTCCGGGTCGGGAGAAGTACGTAACGCTTTACGGCACTAAGTCACACACCACCAACTATTTCACTGATTTTGGTGAAACTGGATCATATTTTATGGAGAAAATGTTTTCTGGTTTTCCCTCTGATGTCCTCCGGCTGCTCCGCCTCAACTCTCTGTGATTTACAGAGTTTCCTGATGGACAGTGAAGTAAACTGCTGACAACTGGAGCTGCTGTTAGCTCAGTTTGTTAGCCAGGCTGCCTGGACTGTGAGCTCAGAGCACCAGGGGGCGTTAGTGTTTGTACCACAGGCGTTTTGGACTATCTGGAAAGATCAGTAATAACATAAAGAGAGGTGGGGAGCCTTTCAATTTGTACAGAAATGCAGGAACGTAAAGGAATAACAAACACAAGGCAACGTTCTCAAACTGCATTGAACACCTCCCTTTCATTGCATATGTAATTCGCTGGCTTTATGTCTCCAAACAAGATGTTTTTAATGCCAGATGTTCCAGAGGTCAAGTGAAGTAAAAATGCATTTTGAGCAGTTTGTTCCCCGATACAGAGGACCGTTACAGTGATAGAAGACACTTGACAGGCACTCAGGAGTTCATATCAACCTAAAGCACATTCTTTCCGCTGCGTTTGGAAGGAGACCAGAGTGACACAGAGAGATTCACATTTTGTTGTCATATTACATAAAGCTGCTGTTCCCCCATCGCTCTAACTCTACTAACACTAACTCTTCTGTTCAGAAGTTGCTGGTTATTTTTATGCCTCATTTGACCTCGCTCAGTCTGGATGTCTGCGGCAGACGTTACTGTCTGCAGGCTGCAGTGGTTTCATTTTTAAGACGCTCCAAAGTTAAGGCTAAATTTTGACAATGGAAAAACTAGCACAGCCATTTTCAAAGAGGTCTCTTGATCTTTCACCTCAAGATATCTAAATGAAAATAGGTTGTATGGGTACCACTTTACAAACACGCCCAATTCATACTAACCCCATGCAGCTTTGTTCAAATCCGACTCTTGTGGATTAAATGAGTCTAGTTGTGTTCATGTGTGAAGATGTTAGTCCCCATAGAAGCCATTTCATTAGTAGTGGTGAGAGCATTTTTTGAAACTCAACGATGTCTTGGATAATCACAGCCTGATGAAACTGTTCAACCACAAACTAGAGGGTTTCTGAGTAATGCTCGCCACCCAACTGGCAAAAAAATTGCAATTCTTACAGAAATGTTTGATACCAAATCACAACATGAATTCTTTTATGGTGCTCCTCAAGGTCTTGGTGCCTTAATGTGGCATTTTGGAGAAATCTCTGATCATTTTTGTCCATTTTTAAGTCGTCCAAATGGATAAATTACGCACCAAATCTGTGCAACAAATGCCATTAATGTACTAACCCCTGAACAGTTAGTCTACCCTTCCTTCAGTAAAAAGAAAACCCTCAACCTTCACCAACCGTCACCCTATAAGTCCCTAAAGAAGCCTTTGTTCGAGCTACTCAACAGTTTCATTTGCACAGACTGTTGCAGAAAGGACAGAAGGACAGACAGAGGGACAGACATTTATCTGTTTGTCCTCTTCCCAGAATATCCCAGCAGATACACTGAGGCCCTGATACACCATGACACTTCCTGTTGACACTCACTGTCAGCCTGTCGCTGTGATACATGACAGTAAGTCACCTTGGCACACAGTGAGCGCTGAACAACGATGAAATTGTACCTGTATTCCACTCATGCTCCTGTATTTTACTGCTTTTTGTCCCGTTTACCCCGTAAAACAGCTTCCTTTGAGTTTTAAGACAACTTTGAAGTTCATAAATCCAAAAATAGATGAAATGTCTGAGCTTAACATTTAGAAAATGCATTCCATCAAATTCAATTCCCTCTGCAGCTACAAAACAACAACTCACACTGCCAGAGGAAACATATTTCTGATAATATAATACAATCTTTTTCGGAGCTTCAGATTTACTGCAGACTTGAAAGAGCAGCATGTTTGGTTGAACCTGCAGGGTGGGGTTTTTTTTGCTGCTGCTCTCCAGAGAAAGAACAAAAAGAAAATCTATCCATGCGTCGCATGTGCAATCGATGAATTATTTACACCGCCATGTGGTGTAGCTCCAACATGAAAAGAAGCTGAAAACTGATATATGCTCACTAAACTCACTGCTAAGTAAGACGATATCACCTTTTTTTTTCTCATGACAACAATGCTGCTTACAGTCGGAGAAAATAAACTGATGTTTAATCTTATCAACACCAAAGTGTCCGGTAACCAGAGAAATAAACTCATCCTACCTTAATTTAAAGGTGGACGTGAATCTAAAGATGGTGATTTGTCATAAGCGGTCAGATAACATGGTTTAGGCAAAGAGATAGTGAACCAACTATAGCACAGTCTGAGAACAGAGCTGTTAGCAGCAACATAGTCGGGGAAAAAAAACGAGGCAGACCAGACGTTGGATAATCAAAGTTGGAGGGTTATTAGATCAGGAAATTGTCTGTTTTTGTCCCCTGTGGGGCATTTCATGCTGCTACAGCCTGTCTGTGTTTGTTGTATTACTTAAGTTTTATATTCTGGGGAAGGGGTGTGCCGGTATACTTGCTTTACTGAAGCTCATTTAACTGCAACAATTAACTGTTGCGTCTGGAGGCCACGGACATAACGGGCCACAGCGTACAGCACTGCGGTCATGGCCTGCTGGGCTAAATAAGATAGTCATCCTGCTGCTGAGGCGAGGCCAGTTTAGAGGCGTTAAGTGACAGACAACGTGCAGTACAAAGAGAGGAAAATCTCAAAGCAAACATGGTGTGAAATAATTTTGGTCATGATGTCCTGATTTAACTCCCCCAGCCGACTGGGGCCTACGCTAAAGTCTGCATGTTCTCCCCATGTCTGCATGGGTTCTCTCCAGGTAATCCGGCTTCCGCCCACAGTCCAAAGACACACCGTTGATAGGTTAATGACTCTAAATTGCCTGTAGGTGTGAATGTGAGCATGAATGGTTGTTTGTCTCTGTGTGTCAGCCCTGTGATGTGTGTGTATCCCGCCTCTCACCCAGTGTCAGCTGGGATCAGCTCCACCCCCCCTCCCCGTGACCCTGATAAGGACAAGCAGTTATGGAAAATGAATGGAAGATAATATACTATACATCTACATCATCTACAACACAGCTGAAACAAATGTTAATTTTAACAATTTATTAAAACATTTTACTGAATAATAGTGTAAATATTTTTATTTGACTAAAATAAGAGAATTTGCTGCTTTTCTTCTATGTTTGAACTGATGGTGACGAGCAAAGCAAACTGACATTTTTAAACCTGCGACAGGAATTTTTCACCATTTTTTATACATTTTATTGACCTAAAGATTAACTCATTAATCAATAAAAAAATGAGTCATGGGTTGCAGCCTTAATCTTCAGTACAGGCCATAACAGGCGTTTAGATTTTAGGTCAGGTGACAAAATATACATTTCTTAATTTACTCTTTAAATGCAATGTGGTTTAATGTTAAGATATGGCTATAATATTAACAGTTAGCATATAGTTTGTCTACCTAAGACTAATATTGGTACTTATGGTTATTTTTCGTGGCGGTTACAGTGACAAAACCTCAAAACATACATTTTCTGTCTACAGTTCTCAGCTCTAAATGAAGGATACCAGCATTGGGTGATGTGATAATACATCATATCTTATGTTGGGGGCAATGTGGACTGCTTTATGGCAATATGTTGCAACATAGCAATATACCACGATCTGGAGGTTTTATTCATATTGCACCACAGAAACAGACACCAAAATATTCAGCAGCACAGACCTGAAATATTTGAAATACATATATTTATTTTTTTTATTAAATTTTGACTCAGTGAAATATAAAAATCAGTTGAACTCAATGGGATGAATATAACTTTTTCTTCAGTATAAAACATGAGTGATTTATTCTTATATTAATGCTCTCCACGTGAGCCCCACCTGTCAGAAAACATCCTTTAATATTAAGAGAGAGAGTCATGAAGTAAGTCGACATATTAAGGATGTGTTTTGTCCAATATTCCTGGAAGCTTCTTAGAAAGTTGCTAAATGTGATTATATTTATGAAATGCTAAAATTATTTTACAAAATGAACCCCCCCTTTTTTGTCAATGGATTCACGTCATCTCGGATTCTGTCTGAACTCAGCAGCTGCAGGGCGGATAATAAATCTGATAGATTTATTATCCGCCCTGCAGCTGTCTAATCTAATCTAATAGATCTGCTTTAAACAAACGTAATGCATGAAAAAAAAATATGAAGAATGACAGAATAAGAGTGTTTTAGGCTCAGCAGCTCATCTCTCGCCTCTGACAATCATCTCGACGCAGGGGCGGTTACACACAAATCACGCACTTACCGAAATACACCGTCTTGTCGCATTTTGGACATTTTGACGCCATGTTCCGAGTGAACAAAGAGATGGAGTCCACCACCAGAGCTCTGTCTGTCTGTCTGTGTGTCTGTGTGTCCGTCTCCTGTCTGTCTGCAGCTCCAGCAGCGCAGACACACCTCAGAGGATGGTGGTGATGGTGATGGTGATGATGATGGGAGAGAGACTGACGCTCACAACCTCCTCTCTACTTCGTCTGCCTCATTTGCATAACCCCGCCCTCGTGGTGACATCATGCATTTCTCCTCACATACATGCAGGAGTGTACTGTACTGCAGACAAAACATCAAAAGATTGTAAAATATGTTTTGTTATAATTAAATATGAAGTATAAGTTTTATTTATTTAGCACTTCTATTTACAATAGAGCAGTTACAATGATCTGAACCTCACAAACAGAGTAAATCAAACATCATAAAACATTCATTCATTTTCCATATCAGGGTCATGGGGGGCTAATCCCAGCTGACACTGGTAGAGAGGTAGGGTACATCCTGGACGGGTCGCCAGCTCATCACACAATGAGACAAACAACCATTCACGCTCATATTTACACCTCTAGAGTCACCGAGCAACCTGCGTGTCTTTGGACTGTGTGAGGAAGAGAATGCACGCAGAGAGGTCCCAGCATGAGAAAGGCAGGTTTGAACCCAGAACCTTCTTCTTGCTGTGAGGGGACAGTACTGAACACGGCACCACCGTACTGCCCTTTTTAAAAAAAAGTGAGTTTTTAAAAGTGATTTAAGAGTTTGCAGAGTTTGCAGCCCTGATCTCTTCAGGCTAGTTCCAAATAAATGGAAAATATAAATATACCTGCTGGGCAAACCGGCTCAAACTGACCTCCTGGATGCAAACATCAGTCATGATCGACAAAGTTACATTACAGTGTGTTGCAGGTGCCTTTATTTTGGAAACGCGATTAATCCTAAATCCTAGCAATGTCGACTCCTCCCCTGCATTTATCAGCGTTACCCCTCGGCTCTGTTTGTTTCCTCTGTGCGGTTGTTAGGTTACGCTGCCTGACAGCACAGCTCTTCACAGGGAATGTTAAGTGAAGCTCTGCAGCTCCCAAGAGAGCCACTCTGTACATTCCTGGCACCGAGATACAAGAGGGGCTGACATATGGTGGCCTTTTGTGTCAAATTAAGACTAAAAGATACAGAGACATTTGTTGGTTAAAGTGCAATGACACAAAACAGATTCATCACAAAAATTAAAACAAGTGAACAATCTACAAAATCTGAGTAACATCACTCGACACCAGGCGGCCCCCAGTGCAAAATTAGCTATAGATACCCACCCTTCTCTTCATACATTCTGTGTGTAATGTAACTGTATTACTTACGTTTGTAGTAACTTAATTAAGTTTGTGAAATGCCCCACAGGATACACAGTATCGATAGGAACAGCAAAACTTTTGACATTTTGAGAAATACCAGTTGCCCGACAACTAGTGGAGACTCCATAAAGTCCGGCACTAAACCTCGGTAAATGATTTGTCATTACAGTTACAGATTAAACAATAAGATACGTGTAAATGAGTGTATTTAAAATGTCGAAATGCCAAAAACTGCAGTTCCTCTTGTCGTCCACTTGAGGCTGGCTCCAGAAGTGAGTCAGTCTCCATAAGTCCCCATGTTAACAGCAGAAATAAACATGTTTACAGCCTGGTACAAAAAACAGTTTTGGTCTCTATAGCTAATTTCCCCGTTCATGACAACTGTACTGAGGGTGAATTTTTATACAACTCACCTGTTCAGATTATATTAAGGCTTAAAGATATGCAGGATTAAGAGTGTGGCTGCAGTATTTGAGCACCCAGGCATCATCAGCTCACCTCAGCTCCACAATGATCCACATCTTTACCCATTTTTAGATTAGCTGGGAGGCGGTGGAGGGAGGACTAACATGGCAGCAGCAGGCGCCACCATACTGAGCTTCACAACGGCTTTTCAGAAACCTCTAGGTGACGTCACCGTCACCCATTCTTTACACTGTCTGTGGTCCAGCACCATGAATACCTTCAAGGAGAGAAAGGAGCGTTCCTTCCCTCCGAGTTTGCATGAACCATCATGTCTCACCTGTCTATGATGCCCAATTTTTGAGTGTGTCCATTCAGAACACACACACACACACTTTATGAACTAGTATGTTCAGTGTGTACTCAGATCTTCATGATTATTATTATTATCTTCAACACGAACTTGTGAACCAAACTCTGAGAGGCGTGTGAAGGAGATGCTGAGCAACGGATTTGTGCCAGTAAGACGTTCCCTTCTATTAAGTCTACTAGGCCAGCAAGTGCATGCGGTATTTTTAAATGACATAAACACACATAAACAAATTCAGCAAAGATGGAAACAGCGGCATTTTTTTTTCCACAGTTCGTGCACTTGGTCTTGAGCCATCTAGGGCCTGGGAATGCACTAATCTTAAAATAAACTTCCAGATTGTGCCTGTGTGTAATTTTGGCTCAGACATCAACAATGACTGGATGTCTGAGGTCTACGTCCAAACAGCTTCTGTCTCATATCTGATTAAAAAGCTTTTTTTGCCTTCACATTTATCCATGAGCACTGGATAAACTGGTTCAAAGATTAATAACCAGACCCGACCCAGCTCATAACAGCACCCACCTGCAGCACAGGGAACAGGAAGCACCATTAAACCAGATGTACTTGATAAAACACAGTTATTTATTGCCAGGGATTTGCAATAATAATACAACAATACGAGTGAGGCAG
This sequence comes from Sciaenops ocellatus, assembly GCA_033000465.1. NCBI lineage: Eukaryota > Metazoa > Chordata > Actinopteri > Sciaenidae > Sciaenops > Sciaenops ocellatus. The sequence goes on from CP136886.1 coordinate 22,722,673, forward strand.
ACAAAAGGGGAAAAAGGAGTGGGTGCTGCTCAAACCAAGGAAATAAATATAAAGGGTGCTCTTCAGAATAAGAGTCCTAACTGCCTAAACGAAACCAAAAAGGCAAAGAAAAACCTCAAAAACAGGAACATATTCCTGTGGGTGTATGATACTATACCTGACAGTTCGTCACAGAAAGTCAGCAAGCTGAGGGACCAGCAGCCACGACTGTCAGACTTTTGTAACAGCAGATTGTATCCTGTGGATTAGAGGGCTGGACCTCCCACTATGTAACTTTGTGCCCCGGTATGATCACCTGTGAAAGGTACATAATGTTTCATTGTTCAGCTCAGAGCGTCGTGGGAGTGTTAGTGTTTGTACCACAGGGGTTTTGAAACACCGGAAATATGAGGTTTTCAGGGAGAGAATGCAGAGGAGGGAATGACGGGGCCTGGAGCCAGTGTCGTGCCAGAACTGGAGCTAATAATAGAGGAGAAGAGTCCGAAGAGGAGGCTGAGGAGAAAAAAGAAGAGACTGACTGAGAAAGAAGTCACCGAACTGTTGGACTAGTACTAGAATAGTGCAAGTACTAAAACCCCTTCGATGTTAGTTTGGAACCGCTAACTCTCTTTTAACTTTTTTCACAGGTGCGTAATGATGAAGGTGGTGGTGCAGTGAACTATTAAAACCTCGGAGACCTTCGTGCCCCTATCGGACTCCACAGAACTGAACTTGTGTAAAAGTATAGCCATGTGTTCTCACACTTCTAAAATCTTTACTGTAACTAATACGCTTCATTCATTTTCCACAATACCAGTGTAGTGGCTTTCATAATGGATGGAGGATGTTCAGGTATATATTCACACATGACAGGTCTTAATGACTCTATCATTTGATTGGCACAGGTGTCTGTTTACAAGCTGTTTAACTCCCCTGGTTAATGAATTTCAGTCTTGTCCAATCACCTTGAAGCAACATTATGTTAGATTTGCTAGTTTTTGCAGTCGACAGCTGAACACATGTACCCCTGCTTTGAAAACCTCTTTCTCCTGACAGTCCAAACCATTGCTAGCGCTGGAAATACCGACGCCTTCACGGTGCTTTGGGCTCCCGATCCACGCAGCAAGGGCTGAGCTGAGCTGTTGTAAGTAAGAAAATTCAGCTTTTTGTTGAGATGTCATAGAACCTCTCACACAATTTGAAAAAGAGACGAACAAGAGTTCTTCCATTACCGTGACACAGCTTGAGCCAAATTGGCTTTAACTTACAAATTGAGTTACGAGCTGTTTCTGGTGAACTGGACTGGAGTAATGTGACATCTACTGGTGTGATAAGATGGTGTCTTAACCACAGACAACACTTCTGCAACCAAACCAGGCTCAGATAGTAGCTGAATCTACATTGTGTGAATGCATGTGGTTTTGCAGAGCGTGTTTTTGAAGTTGAGTATATTTACAGCTGCTCTCTGCCTCGACTCTCTGTGATTTCCTGGTGGACAGATGCTGCTAAAGGATGCAGCTAGTTAACTGTAACTGCCATTAGCTGTGCGAAGTCCTGCGTGAACACGAATGGACTGGGACCAAACACAGCTTTCAAGACAGATGAAGGCCATTTCGATGATGACAGGGAAGTTAACCCCAGTTGGCGCCAATGATGAGTTTCACTCAGCACCACTCAACTCTGACCGACTTCCTGTGTCCCTGCTGGCATGTCACGTTTGACTCAGTTGTTATAGCAACTAGATTACATGGCTCACAAGTCAGGCGGGACGGCCCCTTCTTGTTGGTGGTGGTGTTAACCACATCCTCAAAACAAGACGTCCCCTTCAGTTCTCAGAAACAGATAAAGACCAACAGGTGTCCAGTAAAATGTGATCTTATCTGTGTTGTTTCCCAGCTGCTACAACATCAACATGTTGCACCATGGACATAAAGAGTCAAACTGTGGTGGACGAGGAGTTTGACTCTTCACCTGTCTGTTCATGTGTGCTGTCAAACATCACCATGAATCCTGTCTGTTTTCTAATAAACACTATCTAAAGAAAACAAGCTGCATGCATGCAAACATTTATCTGAACTAACAACTTTAAGACATTCATAAAATGTAAAAAAAATTAAAATGTTAAAAACTTTTTTACTCTTTGCATGTGCACAAGAAATTCAGAAAGAATATGAGGTAATGTCACACGTGCAGCAACAGACTGCAGCATGAGGATGTGACCAGGTGAGTGAAAAGACGTTCAGCTCCAACAACCCACCATCACTTCTCACTTCATGCTAAGTTTGTTTATTTATTTATTTATTTATTTATTTGTGCTAATTAATTTTAGAAGAGAGCAAATACTTTCTTGAACATGACGTAAAATTATTATCAGCTCATTTCTTAACATGATTTTGTTTCTAATGAGTGTTAGTTAAAAGCATTATATGATGAGGTCATGACTCGAAACAGGAAGAACATTAATACCTCAGTGGAAAGGAAGTGTCATATGGTTTGAGTTGGCGTTCAAACACAGAACACATTGTAAAGAACAATAAAGATGCATTATTACAACATTTATCTAACAATCTTCAAACATTTATCAAATGTAAAAGTTTAAAAGTTTCTCACTCTTTTAAAAAAAATGTAAAGAGAATATGAGGTAATGTCACACGTGCAGCAAACAGACTGCAGCATGAGGATGTGACATAGTTATTAACACAGGAAGAAGAAGCTGTATCCATTTTAAAGAAGCTGCACGTTCGATACGTTGACAGTTGAGAGCGAGACCAAGAGAGAAACACGATGGCTGAATTCAAGTGGATTATATTTTCTTTATTTCTGATGCTGCCGTTCAGTTTTTCAGGTAAGAATACAATAAAAAACATTATTAAACTGCATTTATGTTACTAATGGTTCTTTATAAGTTGTTCTTTCCTTGAGCTGAGACAGACAAGTTTTGTTTGTGACACAATGAGTATAAAAAAAATGAGTCACAAACTTCCGTTGTATCTAAAATTGTTGTCACAGTTTATTTTCATGTTTTTCTCAACAGCACCAACTTGGACATATTCCTCCTTCACCGTCAGAGCTGCAGATGAAGTCACTTTGTCTTGTGAAAATGTGACAGATGATCAGAGTAAATGTGACAATATTACTTGGCTTTTCCATGATTTAAGAAACACAGTGACGCTGTTTGAACGTGGACAGATTCACAACGATGCCAAATCTAAATCAGACAGACTGAGTGTTACACAGAAATGTTCTCTGGTTATAAAGAAGGTCACAGATGAGGATGTTGGTTACTACACCTGCAAACAGATGAAATCAAGACAACAACACAACTGTTTACTATCTGTTGTTACCAGTGAGTATTTCCATCATAATGTTTTCAAACTGTGAAACATCACAATAATTATGATTACAGTGATGAAGTGAATTTTACTCTTGTTGTCTTTCTCTCACAATATCTCCATCTTCACCAGTGACTGAACACAAGAACAATGATCAGGTGGTGTTAAACTGTTCTGTGTCAGAACATCGATGGTGTAGACACACAGTGAAGTGGCTGTATGACGGTAAAGACGTGGATGAAGATAACAGAGACTTGAACACATCAGACTCTCACTGCTCAGTTACCGTCACATTTCATACCTCTTATCTGAGGCAGAAGTCAAAGCATCATGAGTTATTTAAATGTGAAATGACTGATGATTACACTGGAGCAGTGCAGCAGTTTACCTTCAACCGTCAGTCCTCAGGTGAGAAAACAGGTGAAAATGGGGGGTTTTATGTAACTCACAGCGGGTTTATCAGCACTCATAATAAGTGTTGTTACAGTCAACATCTGGACAAGAACTAAAGGTGAAACTTTTACAAACCACAAGTCAGGATGAAGCTGGATTTTATTGCTGTGGAAGCTAAACTCGACTCTCTTTTTGTCTTGTCAGGGAACAAAGCACAGACGGAAGAAAACACGGTGAGTTTGGAAACTGAATAATCAAATGTGTGCTCAGGTTCTGCTGACCCGGCTGTGAACTGTGTCATTTTCACCCAGAATCCCCCATGTGTTGTTGTTTCTCACAGGAGCATCATGATGAAGATGAAGATGATACAGTGAAATATGAAAACGTTGGAGAGCCTTCTGCCTCTGTCAGACTGCACTGATCATCAACATCAACTCACCAGAGAAACGAGCCCACTGCTGTCAGAGATCATCTCATCTTGGTGGTCCTGCCTCCTCCTTGTCCTACCTCAACCTGTTTTGTAGCCTCAAGTGGCCGTTTGAGGAACTGCAACAGCTACAGAGGTTGACACATGACCATAACATTTTTCTATCCTGGATGACTGAATGTGTTTGTTTTTATTAATCAGTGTAACAAATATTTGTATTTTAGTCTGAGTGGGAGAAAAATGCTCACGTCTTGAGTTCTCACATTAAGAAGCTGTGAGTTACATAAAGTTTCTTTTACTGCCTCAGTTGCAAACGTTTGTCAGTTTAGAAGACAACTGGATCATAACTTCATCAAACAGGAAAGATAACTCATTAAATTTCTCATCAAACCTCCTTAAAAGATGCTCTCACTCACCCAGACGTGTCTATTCTCCTGTCCACACTGTATATATCTGCTCTATAGTGTATACACCATATTCATATTGTACCTCCAGCTGTTTATTCTGTATATAATGTCTTACTTTTAGAATTGATTGTACTTACACCTGCACTGCCTCGTGTAAATGCTGCACATGTTAGTGCTGTTAATCCTGTATATGTCTTATCATATTCATATCTACCCCCTACTGTGTATTCTGTGTATTATGTAATGCTCTTTGCACATTGTTCTGCACTTTAATGCTTTTTGCACTTCTGGATGCTAAACTGCATTTCTTTGTCTCAATGCAATACTCTGTGCAAACACAATAAAGTTGAGTTTAGAGTTCAAGATTTAAACTTGAAGCTGCAGCGGTTTTGCGTCATCTTTGTTGCTCAGTGTAGAGAAGAACTGCTTCTGATTGAGTTTAATGTCAACATTTTGGACTGTGTGTTTGTTCTTAATGTAACTGAATGTAACAGTTCCATGTTTCTGGCTCATAACGTGGGTTTGATTGAGGGCCGATCATAGGGATCTCAGATTTGTCAGAAATGTGGACATTTGAGACATCCAGTTTGTAACAGAAGCTCGGCAGTCATGAAAGGTGGTCAGATTATTGAGGTTCAGTTGAGAGGTAAAGTTGCATGTCGTCAGCATGGAGGTAGTAAGAGATACCACTGGAGGAATTAAGCAGATGACTCAGAGTTAGCAAACAAATAAAAACAGAATAGGACCAAGGATCGATCCTTGTGGAACACCACATATGAGCAGATTGGAGAAAAACATAGTGCTGTCAATGTGAACACTAAAGTGTGACAAACAAGTAGGAGGTGTGATGGTGTAATAGACAAACATGATAACATCTGTTAAACACACACAGTCTCAGTGCAGCCTCTGCTCCACTGTGCACTTTTGTTTTCTCACCTCTAGTAGTCAGACTAACTTTGGTTAAACACTTCTGTTCACTCTGGCCTCTAACATTCGTCTAAATCACGTGTAAATAACATGGCGACAGCTCAGACTACATGCAGAAGTGTTCATGGTGCATGCACATGACCTCATACTGTATCTGTGATATGATTACAAAATATTTTCACACATCATTAAAGGACCACAGACTCATCTCTGCAGTGTGCATGGCATGAAAAACAGTGGTGACATCAAACAGTTTCAGATAAAACAGAAACTTTCAGAGAAAAAATGTATAATTTAGCAAAAAGCCAAAGTCAGTCATACTGTGAGGGTTTGATATGTGGTGACTGGATCACTCTTCATGAGAAGAAACGGCAGGGTGGAGGCGGGTAACTTTCTCATGCAGCATTTTCACACTTCATCCATTGCAGGACAAGACTTCCTCTTTCTGACTCACATGTGACTGAACTAACCAATCAGAAGCCAGAAAGATTCAGACTAATGTAGGTGTGATGGAGACAGAGAAGTAGATTCTACAGGATATTATAACTGTTTTAAAAATAAATGTAAAGATGTAAAATGTAATGTAAATATGTAAAGAATAACATCCCAAGAGCCCAGCAGCTGTTGTACCCACCCTCTCATCAAAAGACTTTTAGTTCTCTAAAAATGATAAAATGAGGAACTAACATGTCTCAGACCAGCAACTTACCATCTTATATATGTTGTTTTCTTCTGCTGCAGGATTGTCACACTGTTCCACCCATAAGACAATCGCATCACTGCAAACATTTATTTGAACCGACAATCTTCAAACATTTACCAAATTTAAAACTTAAAACGTTACAAAGTTTTTCACTCTTTACATATCTTCAAGAAACTCGGAGAGAGTGAAAAGCTAATGTCACAAACAAATTCAAAAGCAAACAAAGGTGTGAAAACACAGACTGAAGTCAGCATGAGGAAGTGAGTTATTTATAATTACAGGAAGAAGAAGCTGTATTCACTTCTAAGAAGCTGCAGGTTCGATACTTTGACAGTTGACAGCATGAGACCAAGAGAGAAGCACGATGGCTGAATTCAAGTGGATTATATTTTCTTTATTTCTGATGCTGCCGTTCAGTTTTTCAGGTAAGAATACAATAAAAAACATTATTAAACTGCATTTATGTTACTAATGGTACTGGTAATGTTCTTCCTTTGCAACACGGTGAGTTCAGTGAACTCTTGGAAACCAGAAATGAGTCACATTTACAAACTTCTGCTGCATCTAAAATCATCATCACACAAACTGTAAAGTCATATTCATGTTTCAAGTTATTTTTTTCACCTTTTTTTTTTATAAGCGCCAACTTGGTCTCATTCCTTCATCACTGTCAGAGCTGGAGATGAAGTCACTTTGTCTTGTGCAAGTGTGACTGATGATCAGGATAAGTGCGACGATACTACTTGGGTCTTCAGAAGTTCAGGAAAACCAGTAATGAACTGTAAACAAGGACAGACTAAATCAGACAGACTGAGTGTTACACAGAACTGTTCTCTGGTTATAAAGAACGTCACAGATGAGGATGTTGGTGCCTACACCTGCAAACAGGACAACACAGGAAAACAACAGTTAGTTGTAATTTATATGTCTGTTGTTACCAGTGAGTATTTCCATCATAATGTTTTCCAACTGTGAAACATCACAATAATTATGATTATAGTGATGAAGTGAATTTTACTCTTGTTGTCTTTCTCTCACAATATCTCCATCTTCACCAGTGACTGAACACAAGAACAATGATCAGGTGGTGTTAAACTGTTCTGTGTCAGTACATCCATTGTATGGACACACAGTGAAGTGGCTGTATGACGGTAAAGACGTGGATGAAGATAACAGAGACTTGAACACATCAAAGTCTAACAGCTCAGTTACCGTCACATTTCATACCTCTTATCTGAGGCAGAAGTCAAAGCATCATGAGTTATTTCAATGTGAAGTGACTAGTATTCACAATGGAGCAGTGCAGCAGTTTACCTTCAACCGTCAGTCCTCAGGTGAGAAAACAGGTGAGAATATGATGAGGTAAAAAACAACATTTACAACCAACCGTGATGGAACAAAACAGGGTAGAGACTGAACACAACAGAGCTACATCCACAAAGAAGATTTCTGATCAACGCTGAAAAACATTTTGTTATTTCTGACTTCCCAGGTTGGTGGTGGTGGTTCATCATTGCAGCTCTGGTTGTTGCAGCACTTTTCATCTTTGTGGTGGCCGTCATCAAATGGAAGAGAGCTCAAGGTGAGAACAGATGTTTTTTTGTTGTTTTTTTTTAAAAAAAAGAAAGTTTCAGTAGACTTTCACTGTGGAAACTAAACCTGACTCTCTTTTGTCTTTTTAGAAAATAAAACACAGATGCATCAAAACACGGTGAGTCTTAAAACTGAATACAATGAGTAAAAGAAAAAGAAAAAATGTGAGCAACACAACAGCAACTCCAAACAACTCCAAAATGTTGGATGAACTGCTCCCTGACTCAGTTTAAGTCTTGTATTGGCAGTTTTGCTGTGGGACTGTCGTATTGCATAACATTGCACTGATCATCTATCACATTATCTTAAAACCTAAAACCTACACAAACATGTTGGACATGTTATTCCACTAGAGAGATGTTGCTTGTGTTGTGTCCTGGTTATTCAACAGTGGTTAGGCAGAAACCAGTCAGGAAACTGTGTGATCATCACACCCTACACATATGTGTCACATATGAGAGAAGAAAAAGGAACTCCCATGTCACGAGAAATGGATACTCAGCAACCATGTTGTTGTCCTGTCTGTGTAGGCTGATCCTGAAGATGGTGTTTCCTACGCCTCCATCAGCTACACCAAGAAGCCCAACAGGAATGCCCAGGTAAGCTGGTATTATAGTGGTAAAGTTAAGTTTATCAGCTATATGGAGTATCAGTTAAAAGTTTGGACACACCTTCTTTTTCAAAGCTTTTTCTTTATTTTTATGACTAAATAAAAAACATGTAAGGAGTTATGTAGTGAACAAGCCACCTTCTGGTCTGCACACTTTCATGAGGTGGTCATCTGGAATGACTTCCGATTAACAGTTGTGTCTTCTTAAAAGTTATTTAGTGGTATTTCTCCTTAAAGTAGCATACACATCTCAACATCAACTCACGGTCAATCATCATGGTCAAATTGCTGTAAAAGAAACCACTTCTGAGGGAGGCCAACATTGCTTGGGCCAAGAAACACAAGTAATGGACATTAGACCAGTGGAAAGCTGTAATTTTGTCTGAGGAGTCAAAAGTCAAGATTTTTGGTTCCAACCGATAAAGTGAATGGATGGTATCTACATGTGTGGTTCCCACCGTGAAGCTGTTGGCAATGGCTGTTGTTGACTGTGCACAACAACAGCCATTTATTAACTTCAAAGCACACTTAACCAGCATGGCTACCAGAGAATTGTGCAGCGACATGAGGGCTAAGGGTTATGTGTTATTTCATAGTTTTGACATCTTCAGTGTAAATCTACAGTGTTTAAAGTAATAAACTGAACAGGAGGTGTGTCCAAACTGTATTATGATTCTGATGTCAGTCGACTGACTGTATCTGAGGCCGTGGCATGAAGTCTGCTGTTAATGTTCATGGTCGCCAGATGTTGGATCCTGGCGATTTTTTGGTGGGATCCCTTCAGCTTACCCACACAGAGGCACCACCATCAGACCAACATGTCAACAAGTTCATGTTTAAGTTTATGTGCATGTCATTTAGAAGTTATACTCTGTTCTTGCAGATTGTTGATGATGATGACAGTGACGAAGGTGATACAGTGACCTACAGCACCGTGAAAGCTTCCTCAGGCTCCCTCTAGAGGTGGAGAGGGTGAAAAAATAGGGCAGACATGTTGGATATATACTGTACATATATATACTATGCTATACTATACTGTATTCTTTCTACCGTTTCCCTGCGGATATTTTTGTAAAATTATTATTTTTTTGTTTTTTTTGTTTATGGTTAAGTGCTTTATCTAAAATTTAAGTGCATATTGCTTTTTGTGTCCAACGTTTTATATGCTTTATAAAATAAATGAATGAAATAAAATCCTGTAAGATCATGAATTTATTTCTTTATATATTTTAACATTTTGAGAGACATGGATTTTTCTGTGTTTTTCAACATGTCATATGCAAAGCTTTAATAATAAAACGGTGAGGGATGAACGCAAGACAGCAGAGGAGCAGGGAAGAAAAACCAAGGAACACAAAAAACAAACTAACCAAAAGGCGGCTGGAGATCCAGGCGAAAAAAACACAAACAAAAGATTCAATAACCAGGCAAACAATCCAAAAGGGCAAAGGCAAAGGCAGGGTCAAAAACAGGTGAGGTGCAAAACCGGGAACCAGATAACACACGAAAAACACTGGGGAGTCGCAGACACACTCAGAAACAAGACACATATAACGGACAGACAAAGAAACAGGAACTAAAAAGACATGCAGGACACCAGGTGGCGGGAAAACAAGACAGGAAGTAGAATTAGAGACGACACAGACGGGATAGAACTACAAAATAAAACAGGAAACACAGAACAAACTGCAAACTGTAACACCTTCTTTCAACCCAGGAGGGACACGGTACACAAGACGCCACAGCGCCACATGAACCTCTATATGTAATCTTATATTTTAAAGTAAAGAGCAAAGTTAAAGTACTTTTCAACAGAATTTGATAAACAGCTCTTTGTCTTATGTCCTAATGAACTGTCTGTTGCTGTCTGTTTGCATGTTTGCATGTTCATGTGGTTATTTTAAGGGTGTTAACCGGTCAGAGCTCTGCTGCTCTTCTTAACCACATTCTCAGAAAAACACTTCCCGTTCAGTTCTCTGAAAAAGGACTGCAGAGATAAAATGAGGAACCAACAGGTCTCAGACCAGTAAAATATGATCTTATTCGTGTTGTTTCCCAGCTGCTACAGCATCAACATGTTGCACCATGGACATCAAGAGTCAAACTGTGGTGGACGAGGAGTTTGACTCTTCACCTGTCTGTTCATGTGTGCTGTCAAACATCACCATGAATCCTGTCTGTTTTCTAATAAACACTATCTAAAGAAAACAAGCTGCATTCATGCAAACATTTATCTGAACTAACAATCTTCAGACAGCCAACTTCCCCTTCTTCTTCTTCACCTTGAGAAACACGTCATTGTAACAAATAGACCGTGGGACCAGACACAGTGTGAACTTCACATAAAGACAAAAATATGAAGTCACTATGAGGAAGTGACATCACACTAACCACAGGAAGTAGACGCAGCAGCTCTCTACTAAAGCACGACTTTAGACACTCAAGAGACAGAAGAAGAAGAGAGACAGAGAGTCACGATGGTTGAGTTCAAATGGATTCAAATTTCTTTGTTTCTTATAGCGGTGCTTCAGTTTACAGGTAAGAATACATATATCACATATATTAAAAATAACTTGATCAATATTATTAAAGATATTTTATGAGCTCAATTTTATTGAACTAAGACAACAAAATCTGTTGTTTGTTTCTAACATGGTGAGTTTAGTGAACATGGAAGTGTATTGCTGCCATGCCAGACAAATTTTATCACTTGTCTCGTTATCACGTGATAAGTTACTGTGGAGGTTTGTCCTATCCGAGCGTCTGATTGGGTGCCGCAGCGTGACGTCATGCCCGTGGAGCCTTCGGTGTCCCTCCAGCTGATCAGTGAGAAATGACCTCATTCAAACAACATCAGTTTAACGTCATTACAACATACGAAGTTGTCACGTTATTTCACCAAAGGTGTGATATGTATGCATACAGTAAGAAGGATTTTAAAATGCATGGGGCTGTACAGGAGGAAGAATCAGCCCGACCAGCTGCAGGTACAGTTGTTTTCACTGATCAGCTGGAGGAACACCGAAGGCTCCACGGGCCTGACATCATGCTGCAGCACCCAATCAGAAGTTCGGATCGGACAAACTTCCACAGTCAGGATGAAATGTCAAGGAAGCTGAGAATATCCAGGTTTATTCATGGACTACACTATGATACGAGAGAGAGAGAGAGAGAGAGTCTCATTTTACTTTATTTTTCATCATTTTCTCTCGTCTTCTTAACAGCAACAGCTGAAGGACTTCCCCCCTCCTTCTTCACTGTCAGAGCTGGAGAGGAAGTCACTTTGCCTTGCGAATATGTGATAGACGATCAGCAAAACTGTGACAGTACAACATGGCTCTTCATTGATTCAGGACGCAGAGCAACAGTAGAGCTGATTAAACATGGACAGATTGGTGAACATGGCAAATCTAAATCAGACAGACTGACTGTTACACAGAACTGTTCTCTGGTTATAAAGAAGGTCACAGATGAAGATGCTGGTCCTTATGGCTGTCAACAATACAAATCAGGAAAAATACAAGGTTATGTCTATGTGGTTCATCTGTCTGTTGTTACCAGTGAGTATTTCCATCATAATGTTTTCAGCTCAAACTGTGAAACATCACAATAATTATGATTACAGTGATGAAGTGAATTTTACTCTTGTTGTCTTTCTCTCACAATATCTCCATCTTCACCAGTGACTGAACACAAGAACAATGATCAGGTGGTGTTAAAGTGTTCTGTGTCACCATATGGACGATGGTTTTGTGAACACACAGTGAAGTGGCTGTTTAACGGTACCAATGTGGATAAAGATCACAAAGATCTGCTTACATCACAGTCTAACTGCTCTGCCTCTGTCACCTTTCAGTCTTCTCTTTTCATTCACACATCAAACTCTAACTTATTGAAGTGTGAAGTGACTGATGGTAACAAAGTGCAGCACCTGTTTCCCTTCAGACTTCAGCCCTCAGGTGAGGAACCAGGTGAGAATATGTTGAGCTGTTTAAAGTCACTTCAGACTGACGTGAATAATTACCTGAAATATTTGTTTATTTTATGGATTTGAAGTTTGAATATTACATCACAACACAAGTTTGTACTGAACAGTTTGTTGATGCTTCAACAAAACTAAAGGATAGTGACTCAACATTTTTATACAGATTTTTTCCATCCTGACACACTTCTGTATTGTGTGTAATGTATATATGTCACATATTTCACTTCTCTTTTACTCTCCTATTTCAAACAGCTGAATATTTTTATGTTTTCATTCTCTTTCCAGGTTGGTGGAGGTTCATCATCGTGTCTGTGGGTTTAGCAGCACTCATAATAATCGTCGTGGCAGTCAACATGTGGACAAGAACTAAAGGTGAGAACTTTCACTGATGAAACTCAGAAACAAGAAGTTTTGATGAATCTGGATTTTCACTGTGGAAACTAAAGTGGAATCTTTCTCTTGTCTTTTCAGGGAGAAAAACACAGACGGATGAAAACGTGGTGAGTTTTTGTAGTTAAAAAAACAATCCAAAGAAACGGTCAAATGACTGTAAAATTAAAGTAAAATATCATAATTCAAATAAATGTCAAAAATGTACATTCATTGAGATTTCAGTCAAAGTTTTGCAGAGAATCATGGTTATTTTACTGAATTATTACGATCAAACACCTTCAATAAAGCGATGATACTAACAGTTCTGCGGAGAAACAGCGTTATTTTACAGATGTTCACTGAATCATTATGGAGCGACCACTCAGTGCACTTTTACAACACTTGTCACATTCACCCATACATTCAGGGCACAGTCACATTCACACACCGGGATTCAATATCTTGCTCAAGGACACTTCAGCTGGTCCTCTGATTACTAGACAGTCCTGAGCTCCAGCCGCCCTGCAGATCAGAGAAGTGGGATTGGGATTGGACAGTTGTCAGTTTGAGTGTTTCAGAGTGTTTCAGGCTTTGATTGTGTCCTGTTGTTTTTCACAGGTGGGTGATGATGAAGATGATGGTGCAGTGAACTATGAGAACGTCACATCTTCTGTTTGACTTTGACCAACACTTCTGCCTCCATCAGACTCCACCCATCAACAACTTCTACATCAGCTCAGCATGTTTTACATGAGTAGATGAAGATTTGAAATCACACAAACATCCTAAGATCATTTTGAGAGACTTCTTCTTTTAGTTTTTGTCTTTTTCTGCATCTGTTGTAAAAACTTTTCTCCTCTGCAGTCAGTTCAGAACACAGCAGCTGGATTTGAACTGTTTGAACTGGAAAGAGCTTTTAACTCTTATTTGACTTCCTTAAATTTGCTTCTGACCAAATAATTTAGTCCTGACTTTAAGATGAACTGATCAGTTTTGTCTTCATTCAAGATGAACTCATTTAAATTCACCTATTAGCTTTTTTTGTAGCTGTTAACATGTTTGTTAAGAGTCCAATGTGTGTTTGACTTGAATGAGCTTTGAGTCTTAATGGATTCACTCAGAGTTTTGTCTTTATGTTATATGATAATTATATAATCTGCAAATAAAGAAATGTTTAACATTCAATTCTACACTGTGTTTTGTGATTTCTTAATGTACTAACTGTGTCATGGCTTTCTTAATGGAAGGTGGATTTTCTTTGCCATAGATCAGGGGTCATCAGCTACATTTGTCCAAGGGCCAGAATTTTTCTCTGCAGACACTATCAGGGCCAGATGCTCTCGTAAAACAAAATTAAATGAATATTGTATCCTAAGTAATATATTATTATTTCATAATTGAAATGTATGTTTTGTTTTAGCCTTTGTCAGTGTTAACAGACTCATATTACCTGTACGGTGGCGAGCCACTAGGGGGCGAAAGCGATATTTTAGGCTTCATATTCACGAGGCTGTCAGCTGGTAACGTGGGGAAGGTGATGCTGCTGGACGAGGCGGCCAATCACAGTGAACTGATGGTGACATGAAGGCTGCTCTCCGTGGTGCTGAAAGCTTGAGCGCCTTCTGTGTGTCTTGTCCACAAAAGCATGACACACTGTTGTGTCTCGTCAGTTGTGTTAATTTCAGTCATGTCCATGTTTAGTGTTTCATGTTTAGTCCTGTATGTCATGAACACCTTGCCTTAAGCACTTCCTGTTTTATTTTGTACTCACCTTTTCCCTCCCATTTCAGACCCTGACTTCCTGCCTTTGTGTGATTTTCCCGCCTTTGTAATTGTTTGCCCCGTCCCTGATTGGTTCACCTGTTTTCCCTCACGTCATGTATAAATAGTCCTTGTCTCCCTTTGTCTTTGCCAGTTCGTCTTGTTCAGTTTGTAGAAGAGTATTGTTTGTTTTTTTCATGTTTTGATGGAAGTTTGTGTTCATTTTTTGATTTCCCTTAAGAGCCTTTTTGTTTGCACTTATTATCCTCCTTGAGAGCGCCTTTTGTTTGTTTTTTGGACAAATAGAAACCCTTTTGTTACATCTTCATCAGCTCTAGAGTCGTGCATTTGAGTCCACCGTGATTTGTGTCTGAGGTCGTGACACACACTGAAGACATTGGCCATGTATGTGCTCACCACGTTCGGATCAACACACACCTGTGAAGCTGTTTTCTCAAAAATGAACTCATGAGAGGGAACCGACTGTCAAACCAGTCTTTGGAGGACTGCGGGCGCATAAGGCTAACAGCTGTCAAGCCAGATGTTAAAAAGATAGTGTCGGAGGGGAAACGTAACTTCTCCCATTAACCAAACCGACTTTAATTTGATAAAGAGGAACATTTCTCATGACTGAGGCCTGACGCTTTTATTTGTCATTTGTATCTATTTGCTGATGTGCAAGGCTTGCACTTACCATGCTCTTCTCTGTTATGTTGACGGTTGTTATTGACACACTGCATGATCCAGGGGGGTATTCCAGAAAGCGGGTTATGTGAAAACTCTGAGTTTGTTAACCCTGAGATGAGGGAAACTCTGAGTTATCCACTCCAGAAAGAGAGGTAACTTAAACTCTGGGTCTGTTACTGCGGTAACTTACTCTGTGAACCTAACGTGCTCGCTGGCAGGTTTACTATAAGAAACCCAGAGTTTCTACCTGTCTCCTCCCACATGAAGAAAGCGGTTAGACATGGATTGGCCATTCATTCGAAATCCGATTGACATCGAAGCCGTATTGATTCGAAATGCTTTACGTCGAGAGAGAATCTTCCGACCCAGATTAGACGTCTTATCATTTCCAGAGGAATATCTTTTCGAACGCTACCGCTTTTCATCCAACAGTATCACTTATCTCAATAATATTCTCCAGCCACATATCACCAACCTCACACACCGCGGACGAGCACTCACATCAGAGCAAACTTTATGCATAGCGCTACGTTTACGTTTTACAGCTGCAGGGTTTACAATTGTTTCAGTCGGAGGCTGAACCAGGCAGATGACACCATCCACAAGGCTATATATATTTATATATTAGTTTTACTTTTTAAAAAGACATAAGTGTATACTTGCATCTGATGTAGGCACTTGTGTCCTGGGGGGTGACAGGCTCAGATGAGCTTCCCCCGGAATGCCTTCAGCCACAGGGCGACCCCTGTTTTGGCTGAGGGCCAGCTCCTCAGCCTCTGTCAGAGGTGGTGGAGGTGGCCCGCCACCCGTTTTTCGGGCCTCTGCCTTCTTTCTGTTGGCTGAGCAGAACTCAATGTTTGTTTTTAATTAGTATTTTAATGAGTGTTGTTGTAGGCTACAGCGTCACATTTTAAATGATTTCAAAAAGTCTAAAATATAAATGTGTTTGTATCAAGTGTTAATCTACTAAGTGGAGTATTAAGTGAGAGGACGGTGACAAACAGCATTTTGTTAGGGGTTTAAATTACTATTTGAAGTAGCCACTGAATTAATATTTACTTTGTTTAATACCTTAGTCAATTTAAAAAAATAAAATTAAAATCAAAGTGAGGTGCAATCATAACAAAATATGCCTTACCTATTTGAATGATGTTTTTATGTTTCATTTTGAGCTGCTTCCAAGTCCTCTTTTCTCCTGTTGGATTGCACCGAAATGAAAATCAGGTTTCATTCCTTCATATATTTATAACTATAGGCTATGCTACGATCTTACGGTTAAATGTTACGTCAATGGAATAGTACATTCAAACTTACGCGTTGACTCAGGCAGCAATTTTCTCCCATGCTGTCTCTCTCTCCTTCGCTGCTGCAGCTGTGTTAGATTTGCGGCGAAATATGTGGTCATACTCGCCGTAGGCCAGCATAAGGACCTCCAACTCCATCGCACTGAAATAAGTTGATCTTTTTTTCTCGGTTGTCATGGTGACTCGTGGTATCGGGGCTCCATTGATGATGGCTTTTTATAGTAGTTGTGCACGCGCGTAACTCGAGGTTAACATACTCAGAGTTGATTGAACTAACTCAGATCAGCTGTTCTGGAACCGGATACTCAGAGTTTCCCATCTCAGAGTAAGTCAACTCAGAGTTCAGGGATAGACTCAGAGAGCCAAGAAATAACTGCAGTTCCTCAAACGTCCACTTGAAGCCGGCTGGAGTCAAGAGTCCCCATGTTAAAACTTCACAGCAGAAATAAACATGTTTACAGCCTGGTACAAAAAAGATGAAGCTTAAACTTAAAGATGCAGAATTAAGAGCATAGCAGGTTTGATTGACAGTTGGGTGCCGTCACACGTTGTTTGAGCAACCAGGCTTCATTCAGCTCCACCCACGCTCCACATCTTTGTCCATCTTTGGATGTGTTTCTGATGTTTGTCTGCTCATCATTCGAGGGTGTTAACCGTACAGAGCTCTGCTGCTCTTCTTAACCACATTCTAAAAAAACACTTCCCGTTCAGGTCTCTGAAAAAGGACTGCAAAGATGGAAGAGGCTGCTACAGCATCAACATGTTGCACCATGGACATCAAGAGTCAAACTGTGGTGGACGAGGAGTTTGACTCTTCACCTGTCTGTTCATGTGTGCTGTCAAACATCACCATGAATCCTGTCTGTTTTCTAATAAACACTATCTAAAGAAAACAAGCTGCATTCATGCAAACATTTATCTGAACTAAGTTTTCACACCTCCAACTTCCCCTTCTTCTTCTCGTCAAGAGAAACACGTGATTGTCAGAAATAGACGGTGGGACTGTACACAGTGTGAACTTGAGTCTGCACATAGTTTGTTTGTTGCAGTGTTAGATCGGCTCAATGAATGCAGAAACAGATTCTTTTCCTGACAGAAAACTACATTTCAAAAATGTTTTGTTGAGTTTTTGGCTGTTTGTACGTCTACAAGAAATTCAGAGAGACGAAAATCTAAAACAGACTAAGAGTCGCAATGAGGAAGTGACATCACACTAACCACAGGAAGTAGACGCAGCAGCTCTCTACTAAAGCACGACTTTAGACACTCAAGAGACAGAAGAAGAAGAGAGACAGAGAGTCACGATGGTTGAGTTCAAATGGATTCATATTTCTTTGTTTCTTATAGCGGTGCTTCAGTTTACAGGTAAGAATACATATATCACATATATTAAAAATAACTTGATCAATATTATTAAAGATATTTTATGAGCTCAATTTTATTGAACTAAGACAACAAAATCTGTTGTTTGTTTCTAACATGGTGAGTTTAGTGAACTCCTGGAAACAAGGATGAAGAAATAATCGTCACACTAACTATGAACATAACAGACATTTTCTCATTTTACTTTATTTTTCATCATTTTCTCTCGTCTTCTTAACAGCAGCAGCTGAAGAACTTCCCCCCTCCTCCTTCACTGTCAGAGCTGGAGAGGAAGTCACTTTGACTTGTGAATATGTGATAGACGATCAGCAAAACTGTGACAGCACAGTATGGTTCTTCAGTTATTTAAGTCAGAGAGCAGCATTAAAGCTGTTTAGACTTGGACAGATAGTTAAAGATGCCAAATCTAAATCAGACAGACTGAGTGTTACACAGAACTGTTCTCTGGTTATAAAGAAGGTCACAGATGAAGATGTTGGACGTTACAACTGTCAACAATACAAATCAGGACAAAGACCAGGTCCTTTTTCTGATGTTTATCTGTCTGTTGTTACCAGTGAGTATTTCCATCATAATGTTTTCAGCTCAAACTGTGAAACATCACAATAATTATGATTACAGTGATGAAGTGAATTTTACTCTTGTTGTCTTTCTCTCACAATATCTCCATCTTCACCAGTGACTGAACACAAGAACAATGATCAGGTGGTGTTAAAGTGTTCTGTGTCGACATATAATGAACAATGTCCACACACAGTGAAGTGGCTGTTTAACAGTAACAATGTGGATAAAGATCACAAAGATCTGCAGACATCACAGTCTGACTGCTCTGTCTCTGTGACCTTTCAGTCTTCTCTTTTCATTCACACATCAAACTCTAACTTATTGAAGTGTGAAGTGACTGATGGTAACAAAGTGCAGCACCTGTTTCCCTTCAGACTTCAGCCCTCAGGTGAGAAACCAGGTGAGAATATGTTGAGCTGTTTAAAGTCACTTCAGACTGACGTGAATAATTACCTGAAATATTTGTTTATTTTATGGATTTGAAGTTTGAATATTACATCACAACACAAGTTTGTACTGAACAGTTTGTTGATTTGTTTTCATCTGTTCAGGTGACGACACAAGAACAAGAAAACCAAAACCAAAACCCACCAAACAAACCAAACCACCACCACCACCACCACCAACAACAACAACAACAACAACAACAACAACAACAACAACAACAACAACAACAACAACAACAGAAAGCAGCATGACAAGAGGAACCATCACGACAGCGTCTGCAATCAATGATGACTCAACAAATCTAAAAGGTAGTGACTCATCACATTTTTATATACCTGTTTCTACAATCTGTCTCTCTCTCTTTGTCTCTGTGGGTGGAGATATTCAGATATTGTTTGGGGTTTTCTCATTTGTGTTGTTTCATTAGTAAATGGTTTAATGTTGTGAAATGCTGTACACAGTGGCTGTTGACAAATCAGTTTTTAAAATGTTCCTGACACAATGACAGAAGCAAAAAAACAACATGGAAAAATGTGACAAATGTTTGAAATTAGTTGTACTTACTACTTATTTTGTGCTGCTTTCTGTGAGTGAATTTTCGACTCTAGCATGCCACATATGGGGGTTACACAGGGTCCTCATAAGTCCTGAGGTCCCTGTAGGGACAGTGTTAAATCTTAGGTTGTTATGGGGACACTGTTAAAGGAGCTTAGTCTATTACTGAGCTACTGAGGGTTTGACCCAGGAGCGATATAACTGACGCATTAAACGGCATTGAGTTCGTGTGTTGCTCTTGATGCTACAGTGATGCTTTATTTTCCGTGTAACGTAGAACAATATTTGTGAAGTCTCTAAATCAAACCAGACAAAGAGCCATCAACAGTAACTTACTATCTTTATACTTGTGGCGATAATTATACAGCGCCACCTACTGTACCCACAGGAAAAGACAACATCCTCATTCTGGTCCTTATAACACTGGATTTGGCTTTTACAGACACTGACTTCTTCTCATTGAATACAGAGCAGCTGTATGTTTGTGTTCAGGAAAGATGATTACAGCCTCTCCAGAGTCAGATAACAATGTTGGGCCAATAAGGGTTAACATATTGCTTTATAGACGAAAGACCATTTATGGACATAGAGTAGTTATGGTATTATTATGATGGTATATACTTTAGAATAGGACACACTGGACTATCCTTTATAAAGGAAAGAATTCATGCCATCCCACAATTCTTTGCAGCAGAGACACATCAAGAGCATCCGCCATCACAATGACAGTATAAAGAATAGGACAGAGTATGAGTGAAATTAGCTACAGAGACCAAAACTGTTTTTTGTACCAGGCTGTAAACATGTTTATTTCTGCTGTGAAGTTGGACATTTTAACATGGGGGCTTATGGAGACTGACTCACTTCAGGAGCCAGCCTCAAGTGGACGACAGGAGGAACTGCAATTTTAACTACTTGACTGCAGTGTTGATTTAATGAGATTTTTGCTCTTTTCAAACATTTTTCAGAAGCACTTTTGCACTGTAGAGACTGAAATGTCTTCAAGTGTAAAGAAAGTTTATTTTCTCCAATCTCTCTCTTTGGCTGTCTGTTTGGGAAAGGGAAAATCATTTTCTCAGCTCTTCGACTGAAGTGTAAACCTGATTGTGTTGTTTTTTGTAACATAAAACATGAAATAGGATGCTGACCTCTTATCTGCATCATTTTGAGGAGAACAAAAAGCAGCAGTCAGAAGTGTTTCATGTTTTTCTTCTGTTTCCAGGTTGGTGGTGGAGCATCGTTGCGTTGGCGGTTGCTGCAGCGCTCTTAATCATCGTTGTGGCGGTCATCAGATGGAAGAGAACTAAAGGTGAGAGCGACCACACGTGAAACTTTTGATCAATCTGGATTTTTATTGTGGGAGCTAAAGTCAACTCTCTTTTGTCTCCTCAGGGAAAAACACACAGACGGATAAAAACATTGTGAGTTTTACGGCCGTGGAGTCAAATTTCTTTCTGGTAGTGTCGTCAGCCATCATAGAGCCAATGTTTGACCAAATGTAAGTAGATTTATTTTTTTTTTTTGTCTTTTTCAGGGACGGAGCTTAAACCCTGCAGTGACTCCAGAAACCAGTCAGGACACGGTGAGATCAAACACTACACCCAGTGCAAAGTTACACTCACTGTTTTTAGATTTGTTCTGCAAAATGTAGCTCTATGAGACGCACAGTGACTCGTGAGTCTGATTTATTTCTGCAAGAGAAGAAGTGGAGATTGTGATGATGCAGCCGGACAACAGCAGAATAAAACAGAACAGAATGCAATGAAATCCACATGTTACTGAGCAGCCATGTTGTTGTCTTCTCTGTGTAGGCTGATCCTGAAGGTGGTGTTTCCTACACCTCCGTCAACTTCACCAAGAAGCCCAACAGTAAAGGCCGGGTAAGCTGTCTGTTTGGTTATAGTGATGATGGCGGTGAATGAAAAACATGTTTGCTGTTTCATTGTTGAGCATCGTGTTGTGTTCATGTGGTGCTGGACATCATAAAGTTACATTTACTCACATTATTCTACAACATTTCATGTTTTGTAATTTATGTGTTGTTCTGTTTTTACAGGTTCAGGGTCAAGATGATGATGATGATGATGCAGTGACCTACACCACCGTGAAAGCTTCCTCTTCTTCTGCTGGAGCCTCTGCTGATAGTCACGTTCTCTACGCCACCATCAACAAACCAAACAAATAAGAGAGTGCAGTATAGTTACAGCTCATATCTTTACACTTATTTCACATTGATAACTGATGCTGAGTCATGTTTGGCTGTGTTTTTGTATCAGATGATCATTTTCAGGGTTTATTGCTGTAAAGAGGCTTTTTGTCCAGTAGGGGGTGGAGTAGGTTAACTAGCAGCACAGTGTAAAAAGGAAAAGGACCAGTGCTGGAAGAAGTATTCAGATCCTTTACTTAAGTACAAGTACTAATACCACATTGTGAAAATACTCCACAAGTCAAAGTCCTGCATTCAAAACTGTACTTAAGTAAAAGTATGTAGGTATTATCAGCCAAATGTACTTAGTCCCTGTCAGTGTTTTACTCTTATATATGATGTTTATATATGAGGGTTAATATTACTGCTGCATTAATGTGTATGTTACATTTTACTGCTTTATATTCTGTTGGCTGGTTTAATATCATGTAGTCCAAGAGGAAACTGTATATTTATATCTATGTATACATCTAATATTTGGCTTTAGTTAAAGATGTGTTTACTGTTATTTTTGTGTCTCCTCTTATTGTTTGATATGCAGTCATTTGAACATCTCTGCTCAGGTTATATTTGATATATAAAGTGATTAAAGCAAAGAGGAAGACAACGCTCGTCTTGACTGAGTCACTTCTGAGAGTTGAATTAAACAGCTGAATGAGAGGAAACTGTGGAAACCCAAAGGTTCAGTTTTCACTGCTGTTAATTCAGATACTTCAGGTCAGTGTCAGCTTCATGCCGGACAGTAGAGAGGTCTGGAAAGGACTGAAAACTATCTCTGAGCACAGTAACAACAGTGGATGGAGCCCAGTATCTGCAGACAGAGAAGCTACATTTCAGTTTAAAAACAGAATTTTTTTTCACTTCTTGCTGCATTAATGTTTAAAGAACGTATTTTTAACCCATGTCAAATACAGAACGTGTCACTACGAAAAAAACACATCCAGCTAGCATGTGGAGAAGCATTTCTGATTGAATCATCGTCTTCAGTTCGTTGAGCTCTGACTTATGTCACAGTTTTGTTCGGGCCTGATAAATTTCTTCATCACTAAAAGCATCCTCTTCCTTCCTGCAGAGTCAGACCTGACAAAACCTCACTATAAAAGAGGTGTTGGCTTTCTGAACAGCAAACTTGTGACCTCAGTGAAATTCTTCGATGCTGCTCTGTAGATGTACACCTCCCCAGTTTGTCCGCTAAGAACAGGTATGATGATGATATGGTCATTAATCCAGCTCATAAACACACTCTCACACTCTTACTGAGCTGACACTCATTTATAGTCATGGAGTCCACACAGTCTGTGTGTGTGTGTGTTTACTGTAAAGAGAGAATTAACATAAAATACGAAGATACATATGAAATATGAATGAACATAAACAGCATGGCATGAAACAGACAAGTCAGAATAATGTCAAATCAGCAGAAACGGTACAAAGATGAATAAATGAAGAGAATGCAGCGTTAACTAAGTAAGGGAGCGTCAATCATTTCCAACCTCTCAACTTAGGAAGGCTCCTCTGCATATGATAACTAGTGCTCTACTGCACACAGAGACTACGGAACTGCGCGACGGTCTCTTAACGACCCATCGGCGCTCACACTGCCGACAAACGACTGAAAGTCCGAGATGATGTCATTATCTTGTTAATCACACAGTATAAGAAATATAAGTATTAATAAACAGACATGATGAGACTGTCTAATAATTATATACATGAAATCAGAGTATAATAATATACAATATATGAGATAAAAAACCCACAGTAACATCAAACGTGTCAAAACTGTTGCGGTGTATTGATTCAGGTCAGAGGCTCATAATTGCTGATGTATGATTGGTCCAGAGCAACCTGCACAGCGCCTGTTCACGGCCACAGACTGCGCATGCGTGTTGTAAATGTGGTGAAAAGGTGATAGCTGGGACAGAGTGGGTGACCTTCTGAACACTCACAAATCAGGAAACAATGTTCAGTTTGAACTGACTTTGCTCTTTAGTTTCTGTTACAAATGATTTCCTTAAGTGGATAAAAATGATTTACTTACATTGTTAGGGCGTCCACTCACATTCCTCGTCATTGTCTGACAATCCTGCAGCTCTTTCTTAATCCACTTTATTTCCACTCTCAGCTTGATCCTGTTCCACATTCTGCTCCCTATCCTGCAGCTCTGATTGTGTCTCCTGTGCTTTCTCTGCAGACTGCTGCACACCAAGAGAGTCTGACTGAGTCACACAGCTTGTGGTCGAGCGAGCGACTTCCATCACTGTGAAGTGAAGACAAAGAGGAAGTGCCAAGAAATAACTGCAGTTCCTCAAACGTCCACTTGAAGCTGGCTGGAGTCAAGAGTCCCCATGTTAAAACTTCACAGCAGAAATAAACATGTTTACAGCCTGGTACAAAAAAGATGAAGCTTAAACTTAAAGATGCAGAATTAAGAGCATAGCAGGTTTGATTGACAGTTGGGTGCCGTCACACGTTGTTTGAGCAACCAGGCTTCATTCAGCTCCACCCACGCTCCACATCTTTGCCCATCTTTGGATGTGTTTCTGATGTTTGTCTGCTCATCATTCGAGGGTGTTAAACTAAAATAAGTTTTCACACCTTCAACTTCCCCTTCTTCTTCAGTTGACAGTCACTATGAGGAAGTGACACATCGCCTCAGCACAGGAAGTAGAGTCATCTTTTCATCATTTAACTCCCAGCAGCTTCCAGACTGTGACAGTTAACAGCCGAGAAGAGACAGAAGACGGACTGAAGCACAATGGTTGAATTCTGGATTAAAATGTCTTCATTTCTGATTCTGCTGCTTCACTTTACAGGTAAGATGCATTTATAACATATATAGAAACACCAGAAATGTTACAGAACAAACTAAAATGATCCTCAAACTAAATCTTCACATAAAAGTCAGATTCATATTTTATCTTTTTTTTTGTTTTCTCATGATTTCAGCAGCAGTGACTGGACAATCTCCCCCCCGTGTTGAGGTCAGAGTTGGAGATGAAGTCAC
Organism: Sciaenops ocellatus; assembly: GCA_033000465.1. Classification (NCBI taxonomy): domain Eukaryota; kingdom Metazoa; phylum Chordata; class Actinopteri; family Sciaenidae; genus Sciaenops; species Sciaenops ocellatus. The sequence continues at coordinate 22,747,315 of CP136886.1, forward strand.
TTTGCCTTGTAAAAATGTGACTGGTAATCAGGACAGATGTGAGCGTGCTGACTGGATCTTCAGTGCTCCAAGAAGCAGCAAAGCAGTACAGCTGATTAAACGTGGGCAGATTGGTGAAAGAGCCAAATCTAAATCAGACAGACTGAGTGTTACACAGAACTGTTCTCTGGTTATAAAGAAGGTCACAGATGAGGATGCTGGTTACTACATCTGCAGACAGTATGAATCAGGATATGGAGACAGTCAGGTTTATCTGTACGCTGTTACCAGTGAGTATTTCCATCATCATGTTTTCAGCTCAAACTGTGAAACATCACAATAATTATGAATACAGTGATGAAGTGAATTTTACTCTCTTCACCAGTGACTGAACACGAGAACAATGATGAGGTGACGTTGTCCTGCTCTGTGTCAGAACTTGATGACTGTAAATACAGATTGGAGTGGATGTATGAGGGTAAAGTTAAAGACACGGAGACATCACAGCGTAGGTGCTCAGTTAATTTGACCTATAAGAAGACGGAGTCAAAGAAGTACAAGTTATTTAAATGTGAAGTGACTGATTTTTACACTGGACAAGTGCAGCAGTTTCCCTTCAGCCCTCAGCCCTCAGGTGAGAAACCAGGTGAGATCACGATGAGCTGTTTAAAGTCACTTCAGACTGATGGAACAAACTATATTTGATTTTGTCTTTTGATAGATGTTAAGACATAAGATGACATTTATAAACATGAGGTCGTTTTTTCATTCAACATTTTTATTGTTTTTTTGATTTGTCAGGTGATAAAACCACACTGGCAACACCAATGGCAGCAACAACAATGGCGGCAGCAACATCACAAGAAGGTGAGAAACAAAGCAGCTTCTTCATATGCATTCAACATGAAACAAATCAGAGTCTGAATGTAATTTATACATACATAAATACTGTAGATGTAGTTAAAGATGTAGTTGCATGTTCACGGTGCTGATCTTGGATGTTTTAACATGGGGGCTTATGGAGAGTGACTCATTTTGAAGCCGGTCTCAAGTGGACGTTTGAGGAACTGCAGTTCTTTTGGGGGGACTTCATTTCACAGCCTCTTGTTTTGTGCTTCTGATTTTTGATGATAACTTTATGACTGACATTATTTTTCTGATCCACAGCTTGTGCAGATTGTTCTGTTCTGGACTACGTCATGTTGGTTATGCGTGTGGCTGAACTCCTCCTAATTACTGTGATTACTGTTCTGCTCATCAGAGCTCGAGGTGAGAACATTCAGAGCAACATTTGTTCAGACTGATGAACACAAACTGTAAGTTTAGAGCTGAAATGTTACTCTGTGCTTTATTTTCCAGGGAACCAGAGACCACCTGAAGACAACACTGTGAGTTCAAAACTAAAACTGAAGTGAACACGTGTAAAATTCAAACTGTATGTGAACCATCAGGGACTGTAAGTCAGTGTCAACCTTGTCTCAGAGACATTATCTTTGTATATTTCTAAACTGTTTTCATAATTACGTCGTGGTGACAAACATAATCACTGCTTGAACTATGTCCGTGTTCCTCTGAGTGAATGAAACATCACGTTTATGTAACGTGCTCGAGTATCAAGGAGGCTATGAGGGGTGGAACATATCAGTGCACAGCAGCATTAATGCCTGACAAGAGCTCTGCAACCTGGCCAACCTCTGTCAATACATGCACAACTTCCATAGACACACAATGGTGACACAGACAACATGTCCATGTTGTGTAGGCATGTGTGTTTCATTTCATTCACAGCCTCTTTTCCAACTCCTCTATATGTAATGTTATATTTTTAAAGTAAAGAGCAAAGTTAAAGTAGTTTTCAACAGAATTTGATAAACAGCTCTTTGTCTTATGTCCTAATGAACTGTCTGTTGCTGTCTGTTTGCATGTTTGCATGTTCATGTGGTTATTTTAAGGGTGTTAACCGGTCAGAGCTCTGCTGCTCTTCTTAACCACATTCTAAAAAAACACTTCCCGTTCAGGTCTCTGAAAAAGGACTGCAAAGATGGAAGAGGCTGCTACAGCATCAACATGCTGCACCATGGACATCAAGAGTCAAACTGTGGTGGACGAGGAGTTTGACTCTTCACCTGTCTGTTCATGTGTGCTGTCAAACATCACCATGAATCCTGTCTGTTTTCTAATAAACACTATCTAAAGAAAACAAGCTGCATTCATGCAAACATTTAAACTAAACTAACAGTTTTCACACCTCCAACTTCCCCTTCTTCTTCTTCACTTTGAGAAACACGTCATTGTCACAAATAGACCGTGGGACTGTGCACAGTGTGAACTTGAGTCTGCACATAGTTTGTTTGTTGCAGCGTTAGATCGGCTCAATGAATGCAGAAACAGATTCTTTTCCTGACAGAAAACTACATTTCAAAAATGTTTTGTTGAGTTTTTGGCTGTTTGTACGTCTACAAGAAATTCAGAGAGACGAAAATCTAAAACAGACTAAGAGACGCTATGAGGAAGTGACATCACACCAACCACAGGAAGTAAACGCAGCAGCTCTCTACTAAAGCACGACTTTAGACTATCAGGGTCTCTGTTTCTACACCCACCTAGGTTAACCTGGTTAGACGGACTGCAAGTTAGACAGGCAGGTACATGTTTGAGGTACGAGTATGGATAATGTTGATTTGTTCCACCCCTTATAGATGGCCAGCCTACAAAGTGCAGCACTGTGACAGTAGAGTTCTGGGTTTGTGTCCAGATTCAGGTCTCTGGTTAGGTTTAGGCAACAAAAGCACTTTGCTTTAAACAGATCTGTTGTCAGTCAGTGTTTTCCTGATAAGTTCAGGAGGAGGTCAACATTTTTGTAACTTGCCAGGTACGTTAATTAACGACATTTCCTCATTATGTTTGACTGTGTGTGTTTGTGCAGGTTTCATACTCAGCAAGAAGACGAAGAGTGATGCGTTCAGATGCAGCAGACAGTCAGGTAAAGATCAGATCAGACAGTAACTGATGGTGCGTTCAGGTGTTAAATGTGGGTCAGCGATGTGAAAGTTGTCAGTTAAAGTGCGTCACAGTGACGGTTTGTTTGTTTGTGTTTCACAGGTGAACACTGATGAAGATGAAGATGATGGTGTGGTGAAATATGAAAACTCTAGAGACGCTTCTGCCTCTGTCAGACTCCGCTGATCGACCACTTCCAGTTCAGAACACAGCAGCTGGATTTGAACTTCATCTAACAGGAAACATCATTTAACTTCCTTACATTGTTTTCCAGCTGAAGAATTCAAACCTGATCTGAAGATTTACTGGTTGTTTTTGAAGCTCCGGCATCTTGAGCTCAGTTTCATGTCTCTGTGTACAGAAGAACTCATTTTAATCACTTTCATTTAACATTGTTGTTCACATATTTGTTGAGATGTTTATGTGCTTGGCTTGAATGTGTTTGAAGTCTTAAAGGAGTCAGTAACAGTCTTCTCTTTTTATATCTGATAACAATATAATCTGCAAATAAAGAAATGTTTAGCGCTTCATTCTACACTGAGCTCTGTGATTCCTTCATGTACTAACAGTGTCATATTGGAAAGTGAATATTCTTTACTATGAATGCCTCTACTAGTCATACAGCCTCCCTCCTCTGATCCACTTCTAGTTGTAAAACTTCCCTCTGTTGGCTTGAACAGCTCTGTTCTCACTGGGCACTAAAATATGTCTTAATACAAATAGAAACACATCCAAAGTGACCTGAGAATGCACAGGAATCTAATAACTCAGGAAACTTTCAAAAGTTTTGGATTCATCACATACTCTGACCTCAAATGAATGTCAATACATTTCACACATCTGAAACATCCAACTGGTCATGTCTGCAGTACGCATACAGTATAGCATGAAAAACCAGCAGATAGAGGCAGCTATAGGCGGACGGCTGACAGAGGCGGCTGTAGGCGGGCAGTGGACGGAGGAGGCTGTAGGCAGGTGGTGGACGGAGGAGGCTGTAGGCAGGTGGTGGACGGAGGCGGCTGTAGGCAGGTGGTGGACGGAGGAGGCTGTAGGCAGGCAGCGGACGGAGGCGGCTGTAGGCAGGCAGCGGTTTGAACTTCACCCACCTTACCACAGCAGTGCATTGCCTAGCCACTGAGCTCGTCAGCTTCCCCAAACTGTGGACGTGCTGACTGCAGTCTACTGTAGGTAATACACTGACTGTGGAGAAGTACTTCATACAACCACACTTCAAAATACCCAAAATAACCCTTTAAAATAGTTTTCAACTGAATTCCATAAACAGCTCTCTGTCTGATGTATTAATAAACTGTCTGTTGCTGTCTCTTTGTTTGTTTCTGTGTTCATGTCGTCATCATTTGAGGGTTAAACCACCAGAGCTCTGCTGCACTTGTTAACCACATTCTCATGAAAACATGTCTCCATCAGTTCTCTGGAAAAAAAAATGACTTCAGAGATAGAACGATGAACCAACAGGTCTCAGACCAGTAAAGTATGATCTTATCTGTGTTGTTTCCCAGCTGCTACAGCATCAACATGTTGCACCATGGACATCAAGAGTCAAACTGTGGTGGACGAGGAGTTTGACTCTTCACCTGTCTGTTCATGTGTGCTGTCAAACATCACCATGAATCCTGTCTGTTTTCTAATAAACACTATCTAAAGAAAACAAGCTGCATTCATGCAAACATTTATCTGAACTAACAATCTTCAGACAGCCAACTTCCCCTTCTTCTTCTTCACCTTGAGAAACACGTCATTGTAACATACACACCGTGGGACCAGACACAGTGTGAACTTCACATAAAGACAAAAATATAAAGTCACTATGAGGAAGTGACATCACACTAACCACAGGAAGTAGACGCAGCAGCTCTCTACTAAAGCACGACTTTAGACACTCAAGAGACAGAAGAAGAAGAGAGACAGAGAGTCACGATGGTTGAGTTCAAATGGATTCAAATTTCTTTGTTTCTTATAGCGGTGCTTCAGTTTACAGGTAAGAATACATATATCACATATATTAAAAATAACTTGATCAGTATTATTAAAGATATTTTATGAGCTCAATTTTATTGAACCAAGACAACAAAATCTGTTGTTTGTTTCTAACATGGTGAGTTTAGTGAACTCCTGGAAACAAGGATGAAGAAATAATCGTCACACTAACTATGAACATAACAGACATTTTCTCATTTTACTTTATTTTTCATCATTTTCTCTCGTCTTCTTAACAGCAGCAGCTGAAGAACGTCCCCCCTCGTTCACTGTCAGAGCTGAAGAGGAAGTCACTTTGCCTTGTGAATATGTGATAGACAATCAGCAAAACTGTGACAGCACAACATGGCTCTTTGCTGACTCAAGAAACAGAATGTCTGAAACACTGATTAGACTTGGACAGATTGGTGAACATGGCAAATCTAAATCAGACAGACTGAGTGTTACACAGAACTGTTCTCTGGTTATAAAGAAGGTCACAGATGAAGATGCTGGACGTTACACCTGTCAGCAACACAAATCAGGACAAAGACCAGGTCCTTTTTCTGATGTTTATCTGTCTGTTGTTAACAGTGAGTATTTCCATCATAATGTTTTCAGCTCAAACTGTGAAACATCACAATAATTATGATTACAGTGATGAAGTGAATTTTACTCTTGTTGTCTTTCTCTCACAATATCTCCATCTTCACCAGTGACTGAACACAAGAACAATGATCAGGTGGAGTTAAACTGTTCTGTGTCGACATATAGAAGCTGTACACACACAGTGAAGTGGCTGTTTAACGGTAACAATATGGATAAAGATCGCAAAGATCTGCAGACATCACAGTCTGACTGCTCTGCCTCTGTGACCTTTCAGTCTTCTCATTTCATTCACACATCAAACTCTAACTTATTGAAGTGTGAAGTGACTGATGGTAACAAAGTGCAGCACCTGTTTCCCTTCAGACTTCAGCCCTCAGGTAAGAAACCAGGTGAGAATATGTTGAGCTGTTTAAAGTCACTTCAGACTGACGTGAATAATTACCTGAAATATTTGTTTATTTTATGGATTTGAAGTTTGAATATTACATCACAACACAAGTTTGTACTGAACAGTTTGTTGAGTTGTTTTCATCTGTTCAGGTGACGACACAAGAACAAGAAAACCAAAACCAAAACCCACCAAACAAACCAAACCACCACCACCACCACCAACAACAACAACAACAACTGAAAGCAGCATGACAAGAGGAACCATCACAACAGCTTCTCCAATCAATGATGATTCAGCAAATCTGAAAGGTAGTGACTCATCACATTTTTATATATCTGCTTCTACAATCTGTCTCTCTCTAGGCTAGGTAACACTCTCTATGAAGACCACACCTATAATGTGAGGCAAGGATATTCAGTTTGTGTCGGTCTTCTTCTTCTTCACCGTTAAATGCCACAAAATCCGACACACTGGTACTTTAAGTGTTAAGACGCTTTACACATCCCAAACATTTTCATATTTAATAAGTTAGTGTTTTATTTACTAGTTTTTTTTTTGACTGTGGCATAAGGGTGAAAGCTCTGGGAACAACTGGGAATTTTCATTTTAAGCAGTTTTTTATACAAAGATTGTTTGATTTGATGATTTCTCTTTTAGCTCGATGATTTTTGACGGAACTGAAATGCTTCAGATTTTTCCATTGTCTTTCCAGGTTTGTGGTGGCTGTTCATCCTTGTGCCTGTGGTGTTAGTGGCACTTATAATCACTGCTGTGAAAGTCGTCAGAAGGAAGAGAGCTACAGGTGAGAGCACAGGTGAAACTTTTCAAAACAAGAAGCTTTAATGAAACTAGATTTTCTATCTGGAAGCTAAAATCAACTCTTTTTTTTTTTTTTTTTGTCTTTTCAGGGAACAACGCAGGGATGAATGACAACGCCGTGAGTTAAAACACTTTTTTCAACATAAATTTTGATTGTGTAGCTGAGGAAGAGATAAAGTAATGACAGCAGAGTGGATTTGAACATCACATTGCCTGTACAGTACCCGAATCCTGCATTTTACATGCTTTATTTGCATGAACAACTCTGCAGTCGATCAGTCTACGTGGAAACGTACAGTAAAGATAAAAAAGAGAAGTTAGATGATGCAACTTGACTTACACCATGACTGTCGAACTGTGGTTAGTAAAACCAGAGGTCAGAGGTCAAACCACCACAAGTAAACAAGTATACAACATTTGGTGACATCATTTGAAAGGGACATAACACAACCTCCTTAATTTGACTTGTGACGGCACCCACCTGTCAATCAAAGCGTCCACGCTCTTAATCCTGCATAATTTCAAGCCTTAATATAATCTGAACAGGTGAGTTGTATAAAAATTCACCCTCAGTACAGTTGTCATGAACGGGGAAATTAGCTATAGAGACCAAAACTGTTTTTTGTACCAGGCTGTAAACATGTTTATTTCTGCTGTGAAGTTGGACATTTTAACATGGGGACTTACGGAGACTGACTCACTTCTGGAGCCAGCCTCAAGTGGACATTTGAGGAACTGCAGTGTTTTTAAAGTACAATAAAATATAAATAAAAAGGGCACAGTGGTCTTCTACATGCACAAACTGTGCGGCCGTCTCCTCCAAGAACACCTTTTATTTTGTGTTTCCTGTTTTATTTTGTAGTTCTCCCCTCTCCTCATGTCTGTAACTTTACTTCCTGCCTTTGTTTCCAGTTTTGATTGTCTGTTCCACCCTGATTAGTTTCACCTGTGTCTTGTTATTCTGTCTTCCCTTTCGGTCTTTGCTCTTCGAGACTTTCATTCAGAGTTTTTGACCCTTGCCTGCCTCACCACCCTGTAAATCTTTCATTTTGTGTTCTCATCTTTGGACTGGACAAGCTCTGCCTCCTGTAGCATCTGGATTCGGGCCTTTCCTCTTGAGTTACCTTCAGTTTCTGCATGAGTATGAATCCACATGTTACTGAGCAGCCATGTTGTTGTCTTCTCTGTGTAGGCTGATCCTGAAGGCGATGTTTCCTACGCCTCCGTCAACTTCACCAAGAAGCCCAACGGTGAAGGCCGGGTAAGCTGTCTGTTTGGTGTACTTACATTATTCTGCAGCATTTCATGTTTTGTAATTTATGTGTTGTGATGTTTTTACAGGTTTGTGGTGGTGGTGGTGAAGATGAAGCTGCAGTGACCTACACCACTGTGAAAGCTTCCTCTTCTTCTGCTGGAGCCTCTGCTGATAGTCACGTTCTCTACGCCACCATCAACAAACCAAACAAATAAGAGAGCGCAGTATAGTTACAGCTCATATCTTTACACTTATTTCACATTGATAACTGATGCTGAGTCATGTTTGGCTGTGTTTTTGTATCAGATGATCATTTTCAGGGTTTATTGCTGTAAAGAGGCTTTTTGTCCAGTAGAGGGTGGAGTAGGTTAACTAGCAGCACAATAACACATTATGTAGCTTCTTGAAATATAAATGAGTATAATATATGACGTGCTCTGCTTGATGAACTTGCTGTCAGAAGCTTTAATATGCTGATGTTGTACCTATCAGCAGGCGTAGTAGTTATAGTATGATATGTATTAGCTGTATTTTTATATACATATATTTTGTCATGCAGTTATTTTCACACCAATATTCAGTCAACTAAAGCCTAAAAAAAGACCTTTTATAACATGTTAAGGTGCTTTATGAGCTGAGGAGTTAATCTGGGTGACACTTTATTTGGATGACGTGCCTACAGATAGTTTATCTGTAATTTTTGTAACATTTCTGAATCTTAAGTCGAGCTTCAACACCGCTGTGGTTAAGATTTGGTTCAGTCCAGGCACAACAGATATCTTTATGTTCATAAATTGTTATATTTCATGGCAAAACCTATATTTTTTATGGCATTTTAAGGGAATTTATACAGAATAAAGTATTTTAAATGACAGTTTATGTGTGGTCATTGTACAGTTAATCATATTAAATGGAAAAACCTTTCATTTAAGACATTCATATGGTATTTTCATGTTAATTATACGGCAAAACATTTTAATGGTAAAATCTTTGTAATGATACAGTAAAATATGGAATAAAACATCAAGCTCAAACATGAAATCAACAGTCTTAATATTCTTTTACCATAATATCAGAGTTCTACCGTTTCTTTACTCTATAAACTGTTAAATCCTCTACAGACAGTTGAAATGTAAGTGGACAACCAAATAACAATAAATGTTATGTAATATGTTAATCATGCAATTAATCTAAATTAAACAGTCAGTAATTGCATAATAAGTTAAAACGAGTTGGTAATTAAGATGTGACAAATGACTTTTGGCTCAATAAATCTAAATTTGACAGAACTGTTTGCCCTTATTATTACTACTATTTACAAGCAAATGTGTAAATTATGACTTAAAAGTACCAAGAAGACAAGCCACAGTAAGGTCAGTCATGAAAAAATAAAAACAAATCTGCAAAAAGCAGGGTGTCCTCACAAACCAAGTGTTTGTGAACTGATACTCCTGACGGATTTTTAGGAAACAGCAACTGCTGCGTGTGTGATGGACAAGTTGCAGTTTTCTTTCATTTCAAGGACTCATGTTTCCAACCAGAGAGTGGCACCAGAGATCCTTCACAACATGTGGAAGTCACTACTGTCCACTCACCGTGCACCGCATAGCCAAAAGTATGCGGACACATCTTCAGCAGATTGAGTCATGTCCTGGACGTCCCAGAGGCATTTATAGACACAAAATACAACAAAGCACGCCCAGTACTGGACAAGGATGCACTTTCTAAGAAACCAGCAGCCAGTGGAGGACAGAGTGCTCAATTCTTTATAAAAATCCAAGTCCTGCTAATCCTCAACATTGTAAGATTTTAGGTACATAAAATGTAACTATAAGATGTCAAGGTAGAATAGAGCGTGACAGAGAAGTGGCAGAAGTTGCAATCAGCAATTACATCGCTAGATGTCGCTAACGCCTACACACTGGTCCTTTAAGAAGACATGCAAATAAAAAAAAGGACAATCAAATTAGGCAATAAACAACATCAAAGAAACTGCTTCTTCATAAGTTCTCTGGAGCACTTTGTGTTTTCTGGAGAACCTTTTTTATCCTGACGAAGCCTCGTGTGCTGTTTATGATTCTTTGGGGAACTCAAAACAAAACAAAACAAAAAAAGTTCTTCAAGACGCAGTTGCAGCACATTTGGTGCTTTAAAGAACCTTTTGATGTTAATTATTATGTTTTCCTTTGAGAGATTCTCTGGAATACTGAGTACATAAAAGGCTTCTTTCAAAGTCACCCTTTGATTTTGATGAAAACAGTTTGAACAGCCTCTTTTGTGAACCTGACGTTTGACTAATGGCTACTGAACCAATTAAAAGCCTAAAAGTTGACAAAAGTTGCTTAAAGAACTTGATAATTAACGAAGAATTACTAGGTAGAAAGTTCCTTGCAGAAACGGAAAAACGTTTCACCATGAAGAACCACTTAAGGTTCTAACTTGAACCTTTATTTTTAAGGGTGTGCATTTAAAAAAAAAAGTGAGATAACACGTCTAAATACAGAAATGCTGCAAGAAGCAACAGAAACTATGCATGGGACTAAAAAGAGACGAACACAGCTGGGACAAACTTACATTTTGGCTTATTCTCCAACTCTTCTTACAGATAGCCGACTTCGTGAGTCACAAACCATGGCAACAGCAAGCGTGTCCCAGTTGTGTTCATCACTTTTAGTGTCCTGGATGTGATGTTTACATGTGTTTTCTTAAGCTGCAGTGCATTGAGGCCTCAGTGAGGACTCTGACAGTATCAGTTAGAAGAAAAACAAACTTCTTCTGGTGCAAATCTCAAAGCAGATATGACACTAACATCTTTTTTTGTGTAAGGAAGCTCAACCTATGCACACACACACACACACGCACAGAGAGACAAACGTTTATAGACAGTAATTAGTGTGTGTGTTGAGCATGAAGAAATTGCATTTGGGGGGGGGTTGTTAATGCAGTTCAGGACAAAGGGCTGTCAAACAAACTGATTCTGCTTCACCGACGCCACCCTACAGGACACATTCCAGACACAAGAAGGCCTGTCTCTATCACAAGACCAACAGGGGATTAAGATGAGGAAATTAATTAAAACATAAATATAGATTAGCCGCTAAAGCTCGCTAACTGATTGAGGAAACGGCCATTTCTACCATTTTCACACAGTTTCTCACGGATACTCTTTTTCCGACGAGCCTAAAAGTAACCTTGATGTTGAATGTTTCCCTTTGAGGTTTTATTTTTTAATTTGCTGAAATGCAGATGAATTTAGGTTTTTGGTCTTTCTTTTACTCCTTAATACTGATTTCATTAAGGCTGAGATATGACACCATACTTTACCTCACCAAAACCCAACTGACACCCATGAATGAGAGTAATTACATCATTAGGCATACAAATGGGCTAATTTACCTTTTTTTTTTTTATTTTTTTTTTTACTTCTCTAAGGGCCCATAAGACTATGACCCAATTCAAATATCCAATAACAACTCGGAGAAAATCTCCTGAGCCAATGGGATGCGTGGCGCCACCCACCTACATGCATAATAATAAGGAGCAGAGTAATAACACAAGGGGGGCAAACTTGCAAAAGCCGCAGCTTGTTCACTCGTGCTTTGGAGATTACTTTGCCTCTCTGAAAACCTTCACCATGGTCGACGCCTTCTGTGCCACTTGGAAGCTGGCTGACAGTGAGAATTTTGATAACTACATGAAAGCACTCGGTAAGTATGAAGCCTGTCTCAGCATGCTCTTTCTTTGCAATGAAACAAGATGGGGAAAAACTACTGCAAAACAGGCTGCTAACAGCCATAATTTCACCTCTGTCCCGTGGTCAGGCGTGGGCTTTGCCACCCGGCAGGTTGGTAATGTGACCAAGCCGACTGTCATCATCAGCCAGGAGGGTGACAAGGTGGTGGTTCACACCCAGAGCACCTTCAAGAACACAGAGATCTCCTTCAAGCTGGGAGAGGAGTTTGACGAAACCACCGCTGATGACAGGAGCTGCAAAGTAAGTTGACGCCAAAACTAAAAAAGAAATCTCGTCTACATTTTTGGATAAACACTGTGTTTAGATGCAAATCTATGCAAAATTCACACCCATTAAACCATTAACTTTATCAGTGTCCAGTCCAGAGACACCAGGAGATCTGGAGCAGAGTCCAAAAGGAGTCTAACTTCTAATTTTAATCATAAAATTCACTAAAAAATGTTTATATAATCCAAGATTTCATGTTTCCACTATTCTCCTCTCATGTAGAGTAAATAATAAGATAAAACGTTGAATTTTCCAAATGCATTCAGTCTTCATGTTCCTTTGTTTCTATTTGTGGGTCAAGAATTGACATCTCAAGACCTCTGGAAATAGACTGACATTTGGCTGCGTCTTAATGCGTTCATTTTCCGCCTCGTTTGTTTCAAAGCGTTCTCGTCTTTTGTCTTTCAGTCCACAGTGACTTTGGACGGGGACAAGTTGGTCCACGTCCAGAAGTGGGACGGCAAAGAGACCAAGCTTGTCAGAGAAATCAAGGACGGCAAGATGGTCATGGTAAGAGGAATAGACCTAGATGACACGTTCTTCCTATTCTTGCCCTGCTTGACTTTAGCAATCTACACGACTTAAATGAATTACATTTAATAACAGGGTAGTGAAGGAAACTCAAACTGTGAGTTTTACTGTGGCCCTAAGGAGGATGCAGAGGGTAAAATCATCATCTGGGAAATTAGTGGTGCATTTTTGGACTATAGCACCATGAAATACATACCTTTATAAAATGTTTGAGACGTTGCAAGACTTCAGTGTATTCAAACAGTAGAGAGTGATACACTGAGTCATCACTGAACGTTGGTGGGAACCTTTTTTGCCTACAAGCTTTCCCATTCAGACTCACCACTCCTTTGTGTGTGCCTTCAAATAACAAGAAATAACTCAAAACGTGAGGTGGATGCAGGAAAATTGGTGCTTTCTTCATGTTGAGAGGAAAAATGTGCAACTTTTTAGACTTAACTTGTGTGTAAAATGTCTGTAGTTCATCCATTTGGGCTCCATTCAAAAAGATAAAGGACACAGATGAAGTCACAAAACACATTGCAGGCAGTTGCTGAAAACATTAGAGCGCGTCTTTTTATGCATTCATAGTCAAATTAGCTTGCTTGCATTCAGCTAGAGTAAATTACCAACCAGTCGAAGGCAGCCTCAGTGGGGCTGTTGGTAAATTTCAGCAACATTCATCTCCCCCGTCATGGTAACTGTCTTCTCTCCCCTGCAGAATTTGACCTTTGAAGACGTCCATGCGGTGCGTAGCTATGAGAAGGCATGAGTGCTCCAACTGAAAGCATCCCAAACCAGCCCAAGAAGTGTTGATTTTCTAATTAATTATTGACTGTATGCTTCTCTTTGCACTTCATCCTCCTCTACATGTACTCGGCCTGCAGGCTGCACATGTTTTGTAAGATTTTTTTTTGTTTTGTTTTGTTTTTATATGAAAACATTTCTGTCGTGATGGATGGATCGTCTTTGCAGCCCTGTGTGAAACATGAAATAAAAATTTAAAAAAACACAAAGAGTAAATGTCTGTCTCTTCTCTGATGTATTAATATTGTGTTATAATAGTTCCATGATTCAATATGTTTCATCACAGAATGAATATTACTAAATAATGGCGTTCAACCCACTGAATCCTTGTGTGGTATTGACCTCTGACCCTGTGTGTTTCCCAAGAGGGCGATGGTATATTTCTATTTCTAGTAGGTTATTTATTATTTTACCACTTTAATTTTGCAACATTGCATAGAAATCTGTATTTTTGCACTTTAGCATCCCCAGTTTCAGAGTGTAATCCCACTGTGGTAAATATGGACAGCTGTACTCAAGTATTTGTTCTGATTACATTACTTCTGATCAAAAACTAACAGCCAAACATCAACAAGGTCACCAACAGCAGACATAGCAGCCAGCTAATATTACATACTAGTCCAACAGCAGTCAGCCCAGCTCGGCGTCTGTCTTTCAGCCTTTTATTTCACCAAGCTCTCACCAACCACTAAAAGTCAGTCCCAGATTTACTCTTGTCCGGCGGCTTCTTGCTCGGTTAACTTCTCTTTGTTTCTTCTTAGCTTCCTCCGTCATCGTCGCCATCAGTTTTTTCTCCTCTGCCATTATGTCCACAGAGGCTGCTGAGCTCACAGTCCAGCTAACAGACTGAGCTAACATGATCTAACAGCAGCTACAGTCGGCAGCAGTTTACTTAAGTTAGAGGGATTGTTTTAGATCCTCAAATGTGAATATTTCCTGGTTTCTTTAGTCCTCTATGAAAGTAAACTTAGACATTTGAGGACGTCACCTTGAGCAACTTCAAATAAATGTTCACCATTTTATGCACCAAACGACTAATCGACAGATTAATCGATAACAAAAGATGTTCATTAGTTGCAGTGTTACTCTTGCTTCACATGTGTCATCAAGGGTCAAACAAGGGGGCCGAGCTGCCCCCCCCTTGGCCACCCCTTGGCCACGCCACTGTCAGCGTCACACAGAGAAGAGTGAAGGATTTGAGCACTGCTGCCACCTCTGCTGTTTGAGAGAACAATGGGCCTCTCTCACGGTCACACACACACACACACACACACACATTCAGGCTTTGTTACAAACGCGGATGTAAAGAGAAAGAGGAAGCAAATGTCTTTCTGGCGGAACAAACTGAGGTAACCCAAGATGTTGTACGTGACTCTGGTGTAGTCATGAAGTGCAGCCTCTGAAAGGAAGTTAAAAAGATCAAGTACTAAAAGATATAAATATATAAATATATGTTTTTAAAATGAAAAGAGATGCACAATTTTGTGCAGGAATTTGCAAAGTATTCAACATAAAAGTAGAGAAATATTCTAAATAATAGTTTTTAACAATGTTTATGTTGTAGTTCATCAAATTGGAGCTGATTTTGAATATTTTTCACAGTTAAATTCACAATTATGCATCGTATTTTATAAGATCATCATTTGTTTGGTGTATAAAGTCTTAATTTGTGACGTAAAACTGTCAAATAAATGTGTTGGAGTAGAAAAATATCACATTTGGCACAGTTAAAATTTCTTTTTTCACTTTCACAACATCCTCCTCCCTCTGAGCAAGGAGTCACATGACCAGCTCCCCACTGCACTTCCTGTTTATTTCAGAGGAGAATGACGCTGTGGTGTGTGCTGCTTCACTTTTTATGTGTTTGAATATGACACCGTGCTGCTGTCGTGTTTTTAACACGATGAACGCTGGATATCCTCCGTGTTTCGTCCGCCTGCTGCTCCTGCTGCTGCTGCTGGTATGCGGCTCGGCTCCGGCTGCGGCTGCACCGACTGGAAGCAGCTACCTGCCGGGTACAGGTGAGTGGAAACTCGGCTGTGCACGCAGGTTTTAAACGCTGCACTGTGTCACTATGTAGAGGGCTGCACAGGCTGAACATATACAGTGTGAGTTAATGCTCAGAGCTAGTTCATGTGCAGGCTTCACTTCATAAACATGTTTCGACTTTCAGCCATAAAAATAGATATTTTCAAAAAATATATCGTTGTTTGGTGAATGACATGCTCGCCGAATTTACCCACAGACATTGTGGATTTATAATAAGTGTTACATTTTGCTGTGAACTTGATATTTTCTTTACAAATGATCAAAAACAAAATAAATTGGCAGATTTTTAAACGGAGTTTGGACAGGAAGTGTTTCTCACACCCTCACATCCCCTTTTAATGGTGGTTTAATGGCTTTTTAAAAATGTTTTTAATTACAAAACATTTTTTTGAGTTTGTTGTATAACATAGCATAAAATAAGACTGCTGTGAGATAAAGGTATATATAATAGCATATTATCACACCAAAAAACAGGTGAATATATCAGCAATTACAACACAAGCCTGAAAAAACTCAATCAAAAACCTACTTTTATAAAAGAAAGAAGAAAAATATACATTATGAAGTTCTTATGACACATTTTGACTCTGTGTTGCATGACTTTGGTACAAACCTATGCACATATTTTATATATAATTAAAGTTTAAAGGTGCAGTGTGTAAGATCGGAGTCCCCTATTTTCAGGATAAGGCAGACATGGAATATAATAATCATAACTATGTTTTCATGCATGTTTAATCACCCGAAAATAAGAATCTTTTTTGTTTTTGCTGCTTTAAAATGAGTGTTCAATATCTACAGTGGGAGCGGGTCCTCTTCACACAGTGTTTCTACAGTAGCCCAGAACAGACAAACCAGATACTGACTCTAGCAAGGTCTTTCTTTACGCTAGGAAGGTGAGGGTGATGTGAGGAGATTGCAATGTAGCAAGTACACTCGAATCTATTGAATTATGTTTGATTACAACAGGCATGTGTTTATGAATTTTAGATGTGAAACTAAATCTTGGCTAAGTTTTTGTACATATATTTAGTTGTACCTCAAACAAATAACAAACCTCGTCCCTTCTCGTCATTCACTGTACTTACATCTCTCCAGGCAGGTTCTGGCACATCACTGACCTCCACCTGGACCCCACCTACCACCTGGCTGAAGATCCCACCAAGGTTTGTTACTCCTCCAAAGGAGTCCCCGCCACTCACGCCGGCCTGTACGGGGACTTCCTGTGCGACTCTCCCTACCGTCTCATCCAGTCGGCGTTCTCTCACATGGCACCGCTCACACGGCCACAGGACTTCATTGTATGGACCGGGTCGGTACACTGCTCTGATTGATTTCACGTTTCTTTTCTTCGTCTTTCTTCTTTGAGAATTTGCCTTCGAAGGTTTTGTCCTGCTGCCTCGATGAAAAACTGGAACTGAAGTGGTGTGACTGACAGTCAGCTCATAGAAACAGTATGTCTGTGGCTTTCATATCCTCTTCCCTCAGCACTCGTGTAGCTCATGTACGTCTGTATATGTGTGTTTGTCTGTCTGTGTGAACCACTGTGTGGGTTCAGACTTGAAAAATGAGGATCTGTCTATGTGATGTGAATTCCCAGCTTCCTCATGAGAGCGTCACACTAAAAACGGGGAAGTATGAGACGGATGGTCATTTTATTTGGTTCCAGACATTCATGTGCATCACAGGATGCATTATAATAACTGTACTGAACCTTTTCTGTGCTCAAAATTCAGTATCGTGGTTTATTCCAAACGGAAACGTCTTGTCAGGTGTCAAAAAATGCAGTTCCTCTTGTCGTCCACTTGAGGCTGGCTTCAGAAGTGAGTCAGTCTCCATAAGTCCCCATGTTAAAATGTCCAAATGTCCAACAGCAGAAATAAACATGTTTACAGCCTGGTACAAAAAACAGTTTTGGTCTCTATAGCTAATTTCCCCGTTCATGACAACTGTACTGAGGGTGAATTTTTATACAACTCACCTGTTCAGATTACATCGTCACAGGTGGCTTCGTTCAGTCCGTCTCAGGTCCACCTACGCTCCACCTCTTTGCCCATTTTTGGATTTTGATGCTGTTTCGTTAGCGTTTCAGAGCTGCATCGATGACCTTTTGGTTACAACATGGACAACTGTTCTCAATTGTGCATGCAAGTTGTAGTTTATATTATATTGTTTGAGCACTGAAAGGTGCTGTGAACACATTTTCCATCAGCTGCTCTTGGCATGAACAGTAGGCGACGCTTGTTGTGTCACATGGTCTGTATGAAAGCATGTGAGATCTACGTATCCAGCAGCCTGCTGCTCTTATTAGGACACAGCAATCCCCAGAAATCAGAAATATCCGTGCATTTTATTGTTTGACACTGCCGACTTAGACTTTTATTCTCTCACTTCTCTGCATATTTTAGTACTAAGCTGTTAACCACAATTAGAGATGGAGATTGTGCAAGACTGACAGCGCACAACGTCACTTAAAGGCAGCGAATAAAGTCCCAAAGCCTCATTCGAGCACCGAAGCGCCACATCAGGCCTTGAAAGATGAGTATGAGTTACTCACTCACCGTGAAAGCAGCTGAGCGCACCGCTCTGTGTTCTCTGAGGGAACTGGAAACCCAACGTTCACCACGCTCTGATAACAACATGGAAAAACTGTAAGCATAGTTGTAAGCGTCATTCACAGCAGCAGCATTAATCAGCAGCTAATCAGCTAAGCCAGGAATTCATATGGTTATTAAACACGCTCAAGAGAACGCCTTGACACTTAATCCTCTGCCTCAGGGAGTCTTTAAGTTACCGTGCAAGCAGATTTTTTTTTGCTTTATTCTATTGTTGTTGGGCTTTGTAGCATGAGTCTGCCTTTTCACTGGAAGAGGAAATCCATGCACAGAGAAGTTCATGTTATTTCTGCAGTGCTGTGCAGTTTGGTACATGCCTGCTGAGCCGGCCATGCTTGCAGCTCTGATTTGAAGGAAGTGGAACGGTAGTGTTGAGAAACTGGGAGTTTTCTTTGATTTCCACTGGTGCTGCTGACTCTACATGATATCATGTGATGGCGTATTAATAGCACGCCACTTTTAAGGACTGATAACTCATCGCTTACTGCAGTTACTTCACATTAGAGTAATTCCTAATTCTCCTTACTAGAAGTTACGGTAAGGCCTGGTTCAGTTTGCTGTAATAGCATGCAAACATCGCCAAAGTTTGTTGAGTTTTTGTTCTTTCTTGTCTTATTTTCATACTCTTGGAAGTCATTTCTCTCTTGTACACTATCCACACATTCCTAGTGTGACGGGAAAAAAAAACTTCAGCAGTCAGAGAATCTGACAGGTTGTAACTAGCCAAGAGTTTATCTTGATTATCTTGACCTTACGGAAGGATAACACCAAAAGTGCCTGAAATGTTAAGAATGGTAGTAATCGCTTATCGCAAAGGAAAACTGCAAACGACTACGATATATATGGAAGGTCAACGTTTAATCATTTTTTATTCTCGGTTTCTCTGACATGACATCCTCAGATGTCTTGTTTTGTCCACAACCCAAAGATATTCAGTGTACTGTCACAGAGGACTGAAGAAACATTTGAGAAGCTGAAATCAGAGAACTTGGACATTTTGGAGACTAAACACTGCAGCTCTAGTTGAAAATAACTAAACAAAAAGTAGACAGTCGCAGATTCAAATAAAATCAGGAAACCTGAGAAATTTAGGTTCTGAAAGGGCATAAAACACACACACAAAAAAACACAGGTATTGTACAGTATTCATAGTCTTTTGCCTCCTTTTGGTTCACTTGAGCTGCGTTCATGATGCTGGATCTTATTTCTCCTCTCTACCAGTGACAGTCCACCTCATGTCCCCGCCAACGAGCTCTCTACAGACATAGTGATCCAGGTGATCAGTAACATGACCCAGACCATCAGACAGCACTTCCCCAACCTCACCGTGTATCCTGCTCTGGGAAACCACGACTACTGGCCTCAGGTAACTTCACGTCGAAGGGCGGCGAGCAGCGAAAGCTTGATAATCACTAGCGAAGCTTTTCAGACTCATTCAGCTGGTTTGGTGCCAGTTTTAATAAATATACTTGAATCTGAGCATTTTTAAGTCAATTCAAGTATTTAGGTTAAGTATTTAAGTATCTGAGATTGTTGTTTTTCATGTAGAAAAGCCTCTGAAAGCTGGATTTTCTATATATGAGCCAGTGGATGGTATTATCTGACACCTTATTTTCATGAAATGCCAATATCTACATACTGATCAGTCAAGCCTTGATATCAGATACAAATATTGAAATGTTAAAATTTATAAAGTCATCATAATTCTTGATTTCGTGTGACTTGCTGTTTGCGTCGTCGTTCTTAGGACCAGATGCCGACCTCCACTAATGACATCTACAGAGCCGCTGCCCAGCTGTGGAAACCGTGGTTACAGCCTGAAGCTCTGCTCACACTCTCACAAGGTGACATGTTGCCGTGGTTTCTGTAGTAATATTTAGTATTTAACAAATACTTTTATCATTTGCATATGGAAATACAGCGATTAGCCACCAATATGACCAGTGGGTGGGATGTATAAGACAGCAAGTGAACATTTTGTCCTCAAAGTTGGAGTGTTAGAAGCAGGAAAAATGGCTTCCTGGTCTGCAGGTAAACACATTCGAGAGGCTGAAACCTCGAGCACAACCCAGCACATGACGGACGGCCATTGGATCACTGTAGTTACATCAAGTAAGCGTCATTTTGTGTTTTGTCCTGTTCCTGCAGGTGGTTTCTACTCCCAGCTGGTAAAGCCTGGTCTGCGGGTGGTTAGTCTCAACACTATCCTCTACTACGGTCCGGATAAAGTCACAAGTAACATGACGGATCCTGCTGGACAGTTCGAGTGGCTGGAGAAAACTCTGGAGAAAGCTGCTCAGAGCCTGGAGAAGGTCTGAAATGTTTCCTTGAACCCTGACTTAGTTAATTATCACACCTCAAACGTGGCTTTCGTCTTGCTTCAGGTGTACATCATCGCTCATGTGCCAGTGGGTTACCTGCCCTTTGCCAGAAACACCACTGCCATAAGAGAGAGCCACAACGAGAGGCTGGTGGCCATCTGCAGGGACTACAGTCATGTGATCGCGGGACATTTCTATGGCCACACCCACCGTGACAGCGTCATGGTGCTGTTGGACAAACAAGGTAAAAACGTACCCGCTCACGTGGCTTTTCCTATCGCTGCTATGCAGATGACACTCAGCTCTATCTGTCATTTCCTCCTGAGGACCCCTTGATCTCTCAACCTCTCTCAGCCTCAAGTGGACGTTTGAGGAACTGCAGTTTTTGGCTTCATTTGCTGCTCGGTTGCTTGCTCAACTGTCATCGACTTAATAAAAGTCAATTATGTCGTCTTTGTGTTCGGCTTTCTCATTCTGCAGGTAAACCAGTGAATTCTCTTTTTGTGTCACCGGCTGTTACACCGATCAAACACGTTTTGGAGCCATACTCCAACAACCCAGCTTTCCGGATGTACTTGTACAACACCAAGGACTACGCACTGTTGGTAAGAAGCTACGAGCTGCGCAACCAGATTACTTTTACCATTAAGATGTCTTTTTAAATAAGACATAAATCTTGGACTCATACCTGGCAGAGGTATGGGTCTGACAAGTGTGGAGCTTCATAATCGATGTGAGAGAGAGAGCCCATGAAAATGTTTTGGAAAGTTTGAGAGTAGACCCAGAAGAGAGACGAGAACAGCTTGATTTAGCAAACACGTTGACAAATTCAGGTCAAACTAAAAATGTCTTGCACTGAAATACCTCCTCCAACTTTTATTTCCCTGATCAGAAACAGACTAAAGAAGTCCCTCTTGATAATAAATCACGGTGTCAGTCAACGCACAAAAACTGTTTCTGGCATTCAAAAAGACTCAAAGACTTTTTTTCTTTCTCCCATTCTGTCTCCGTTTTGCTGCTTTTCTCTCCCTCTGAAGGATATTTGGCAGTACTATTTGAATCTGACGGAAGCCAACGAGAAACAAAGATCCGACTGGAGGCTTGAATATATCATGACTGAGGCGTTTGGACTGACTGACCTGCAGCCACAAAGCCTGCTCCAGCTGGGCCTGAGCTTCAGGCTGCCGCAGACCAAAGCCTTCGACAAGTACTTCGGTCACTACATGGTCAGCTACAATAGCAGCATCGTCTGTGCGGGAGCCTGCAAGGTCAGCCAGGTGTGTGCTGTGCTCTACCTGGACCGACTGTCCTACTCCAAGTGTGTGGCGAAGGGAGAATGGTAACGAAGGACTGCCGAGGGATTCGTCTCAGGAGTCAAATTATTTTTGAATATTTCTATTTTTTTAATCTGTTGAAATCATGAAAAAGGGGAATGCCATGCACAGGTTCTGCTGCTCCTTAATATTAATTCACGTTTTTAAGCAATAAGATGTAAGAGCACAAATTGCACAATTCCACCTTAAATCAGTGGTTTAACAAAGAGAAAATACTAGAAATATCTTGATTATATTGAGTTGCAGACCTCAATGTATAAAAGTCCATTAACGCTCTCTCAGAGGCTTTCTTACATCTCAGTCCCAACGGGCACGGCTCCGACGCTTTCCGGCTGTGCGTCCTAGACAATGTTTGTGATTCCACCAGAAACACTGAGGCACGTTTCAGAAGCATCACAGAAGCAGCTTATCGATCCACGGAGAATATGCGGCTATCACGGCGTCAAGCAGCACAGAGCACACGAAAACAGTGTAGAGAATCTGGTGGATTTTCAAAATAAAACACCCTGTGCAGACTACAGATCGTTGGAACAGACAAAAGGGAAATTAACTCAACTATGCAGCCAACTTAGGAGCACAAAAACCAAGAAAAACTGGCGTCACGGCCACGGTGCCATAGAGCCGTGCCCGGTGAGGTTTGTTTTGTTTTTAGGGAGAATGGTAGCATGAATGTTGATCCAAAATGGAGAGCTGTTGAGTTGAGTTGTCTCAGGGGTCAGCTTTGGTTTTTGATTTTTTAAATGATTCTTTAGGGATTTGTCTCAGGGGTCACATACAGTTTTTTATCTTTCAAATGATGTATTTTGTTATATGATTGATGGAGTCATGAAAGGGGAAATTGCACCCAGATATCTATCTGGAACAAACACTTTAACACAGATACAATGCACACAGACATCTTGATGGTACTGAGTTGCTCTTCAGTTTTGAGGGTGACGCGGAGCAGATGAGGGAAATCATTGAGGCATAATTTCTTTTCTACACCTCATAAAAAAGTAAAGAGTAAGGCGTAGCACTTTATTCTGAGTTAAAGCTCCTCAGCCCATCACACAAGTTTACTCCCTGCCTCCCTTCTTGCACTAAAGGATTACACCTAATCTCTGCCAAATGTCGACCATCACTTGAGCTGACGGTGTCGATTAATCACAAATACTGAACCGTATTTAAAGCAACGTTACGTAACATTCGATATTTTTCTAACCAGCGACTAAAAGATAAAATAGTCACACAATGTTGCTTTAAGTCGCAGTAAATGAGTAAATGAGTGAGGTTTAGATAAGAGAAGGATGCACATTAGCTCCTCAGTGAATACCGTGTAGTTTTATTTTATGTACACGAGACTAGTCACCCAACATATCATTTATTGAAATAAATTCATGTAACCACCGTAGAGTTCAAGATGAGTGACCAAAAATATGTTTTTTAACTTTTACAGGAAGAGAAAAAATACTTCGCGAATACTCAAAAATACATTTATTTACGCATGTTTGGCATGAGATAACTGAACAAAAGCACAGTTTTTATTATTTCGCTGTATCTTTAAAGTTTGTTCTGTCTTAGAGCCTCTTAAAAATGTATTTTCATGTAAACTATCCCCCTAATTTTCAGTTAATAACGTCATTGAAACACATTGGTTAAATATTAAACTTTAACAAACGTGTGAGAACAGATAAATCCACCAGCAATACATCCAACTAAATAATACTGAAAAGTGAAATATGAATGGAGAACATAAACATGTTACATATCACAGAGAATATTGGTTTTAATCGTGCAGTTTATTTTTCTACTCATTAAAGATCTTTATTCAAAGAGTGTGTTTTTACAGCAGGTTAATGAAGTCAGTGATGATCTTGTGTTCTCCAGATGATACAACAATAAACAGAACTGTAGAGCTGGAAGTAAATGTTGTGCAGCCTGTTTGTCTCTGCAGCGACTAACCTCATCTGACCCTCTCATTTCAAATTCACTCCCTCCCGTCATCAACCTTCCCCCCGATCTTATTCAACTCCTGTTCAAACTTTCCAAAAAGAAAAAAAAAAAAAAAAAAACTCTTCTTGTTTCTCAGCTGCCACCTCAAGCATTCGCCCCTCAAAATGTTGAGTACACCTCTCTTAAAGCTCCGCTGGCAGCTTTTTGATGTAGAAATGCGCCACACCAAAGTCAACCGAATATTTAAGCTGCAACAGAAATGAGCCAAATGTTTTGCTTGAACGCTGATGCAACATCTGTCGAGGATCCAAAGAAAACATAACCCTCTTTTGAAGGAGTCACAAGCCAAAACAGTTGGGAACCACGGGAGGAGAAAGAGTGACGTAACAAAACTGGATTATCAATATATATATTTCTGTTTATGATTCCAAACTTCAGATGGAGAAAAGAAACGCAGAGTTCCTTTCAGACCACCGAGCAGTAAATCTGTACTTTGTGTGTGTTTGTTAAAATCTCTCCCCTCATGTGCCCCCGTTGCCATTATTATTCCAGACTAGCCCTCCACTCGGTGCCTAACAGAACGTAACCGTGGAGACGAGAGTCGGCGCCGAGCGTGGCGATGGAGAGGACTCCATTGCCACGGTAACGGCAGTAGAGCTCCCAGTCCTCCGAATCCATCTCTGAGGTCACCGTTAGCTGCTATTATTTAACCGCTGACCTGCCAGTCAGATACGGCAAATAAAGGTCTGTGTGTGTGTGTGTGTGTGTGTGTGTGTGTGAGAGAGAAAGAGGTCCTTACCAACAGCTTCAAACATGTGCAAAGTCCCCCTACACAACCAAACTCCATTCAAACTGCAAGCACCTTTATATCTGCTATAATAGAACCAAACAGCACTCATAGAAAGTAACTAAGTACTGCTATTTTCTGGTATTCTATACTTTTACTCCATTACACTGCAGAGGCAAATATTGTACTTTTTACTTCAGTACAGTGCAACTCAAACTGGTTACAAGTCAGCTTGTTGCATTTAATGCAGTTATCATTATGTTTACATTAATTAACATGAGGTAAATGTGCCAGATTTAGCCACACAGACTAATGTCCGTCTGCAGCCCCTGGCAGGTTGATAGCATATAGATGTACAGTACAAAGGCACATAAGCAAGGACACATAGTTAAATTTGTTTAAATGG
>CP136886.1:23377126-23564626 GCA_033000465.1 Sciaenops ocellatus
AGTCACGGGGAAGGAAAAGATCTACTGCATACCAGAGGAGTATCTCTCTCAGCCAAGACTGAGCATATCATGCTCCCTTTTGGACTCAAGCACATACAAAAATGATACGTCTTTCATCGATGCTGTAATGGAGAAGCCTCTCATGGTTGATTTTGTCCGTCAATGTGGAACTCATTGGAAAGTCAAGGTTGAGATTCTTGATGAAGCAGTTGGTCCATCGCCACTTGAAGCTGCTGTTGAAAGCAGCACTAAAACCGAAACGCAAGAGGAGCCTCCTGCAAGTTCATCTGAAATAGTAGAGAGCCCATGTGAACAGAACTACCTGAGAAATGAAGTGAGCGAAAATGAAACACCTAAATCCGAAAGAATGATGTCTACTGTTGATGGTGAAAACGTAGTGCTGGAACCACCACCTGCCAACCCAAAACCACCACCTACCATACTGGAACCACCACTTAACACACTGGAACCACCACCTGTCAGACTGTCGTCCAAACTGAAGGTAATAACCTACAAGTGCCATAGACCACGCATCAGAAACAAGAGTATTTCTAAGAGGTATCAAAGCAAAATCAAGACATCTTCTGTCAAAGCGAAAAGTGATTGTCCACATGGAAACATACCACTGACTATTCAAGCTAAAGACACTGAAAATTGTAGAGTTCTGTCTGTACTCAGAAACGGCAATTTTTACGTAAGGCTAAATAGGACAGACGAACAGCTTTCTGCATTGGAAGATTGCATAATTAACAACCTATACAAGTGCAAGGTGGTGGCTGAAGGCAATGTCATACAAGGCCTCAAGTGTTTAGTTCAAGTACACAAGGACAAGCAGTGGCACAGGGCTGTTGTTCAACATGTACACCGGGGAAAATGCCGGGTCTTCCTTGTGGATCATGCAATAAGAAAAGAAATTCCAAGTCGCTCAATCAGACGACAGTGTAGCAACCTGACAAATATCCCGAACCTTGCAGTTTTGTGCAAGGTCCGCGAGGGTGCTCACAAATCGTTGTGTAAAACCATGAAACCGATGGTAGACAAAGAAGTCAAGCTGGTGTTTGTGTGTTATTCAGAAGCTGCTAAACTGTGGGAGGTTGAAATAATTATGACTGAACAGTATCTTATTCGTCATATCACAACCTTACTTCAGCAGAAAGAAGAGACGAACCCATCCCCGTCTGAAAACAGGAATGAGCCAGCAGAAAGAAAATCCTCGGCCACAAGCCAAGCTGAGCAACTTGTTTTTGCTCCTGTTGATTTGGACAAAGCGTACTCTGGCTTTGCTGCTGCAGTGACGACTCCCTTCGAGTTCTGTGTTGTTCTGGAGGACTCACTTCTCGTCATGAACAAAGTCTCCATAATGTTGGATGACCTACCTGGGCAGGTGCCTCCTCTTCCTGAAGCCCGCCTCCTCCCGGGCGCCTCCTGCTGCCTGTTGAAATCGGACACCAAGAACAAGTGGTGCAGGGCAGAAATCGTACACTCCGACACCACCTTGATCCTAAACCTGGTAGATTACGGCCACTATGAATGCATGCCGTATGAAGACCGCTTCAAGCTGAAGAGGCTTCCAATGGAGATGACCAACTTGCCAAAGGTGACGTACCCCTGCATCCTGAGAGGGGTGAAGCCAGACACGGCGGATGGACAGTGGACCGATGAGGCAGCCGTCTTCTTCCAGGAGTGTTTGTACCAGAAGAACCTGCAGATCTTCTTCAGAGAGTTCGTGTCAAACACACACTGGAAAGTGGACGTTGTGGTTGATGACGTCCATGTTGCCAAGAAGCTGGTGGCTGCTGGACACGCCAGTTATATAGACATCATGCTAGGGCTGAGGTATGTATGAATGTTTTTAAGCTTTGGAAAAACTTAATAACTCTTTCAAAAACTGAATTTGCTGCCAAGACTTTAAAGTTTTTAAAGCTGAATACATAACACTGTACCTTATTTCTCCTGAATATGTTCAGGTTCCAGAAACAGAGCTCATGTGAAGCTGCTCCTCTTCGCCGTGATAATGAGGAAGAGGGTGGCCAAGAAGATGAAGTCTTAGACAGGAAGTCAGATCTTCCTGTTGATGAAGCAGAGGGGAAGACAGCACTCAGCATTGTGTCTGGACCTAGACAATGTAAGAATAATAGTTTTAAAACATTTTGTTTATTGACAATCACATGAAAGTGTATGTTGATCACTGCAGACTGCTGCCAACATTCAGCAGCCATTGGCTTCCATTATTTTCTAAATTAAGCACTGGTTTCCTGATACGTGACTTCCCTCTAGTGGTTTGTTGAGGAATCTCTGAGATAGTTTTTCAAATGAAAGAAATGCATTTAAAAAACACACTAAACTATGAAAATACTAGAACATTTTGAATGGAAATAAACTATGAGATCACAGGAAGGTGATTTAAAATAAGTTTTACATTTCCTGTCATTTGTTTCTAAGCTAAAACGTGATAGGAAAATAGTAAGCAGAGGTGAAGTGAATGGTTCAAAAACTCTGCTGGCTCCAAACAAGAAATATTAAGAAGTGTGGATCATGCTCCTCCTATTGAACCCCAATTTTTGTTCAGGATGCAACAACAGTGAACCATAAATAATCTTCTTATTAATAATAAACCTGTCTCCTGTGTAAACTGTCTGTAGATGAACAGTGTCGGCCTACGCTGCTGTATTTTGTGTGGTACACGGTCTAAGAACTTTGAGAAACACTGACCAAGACAAAACCTGTGCGGGATCAGGCTTAAATTAAATTGATCCATCAACCTAAAACTCATGTTGATTTGAAAACGTTAGTCATGTACAGTAACAGAGCAGTATTGTGTACGGCACGGTTCACGGTGTTTTGTTCTCTTCTGTTGCAGGTGTTCTGATGTGAAGGCAGTCTGCTCGCATGTTGTCTCTACAATGAGGGTCTGCTGCAGGTTTCCTGAATGCAGCGATTCAATAT
Source organism: Sciaenops ocellatus (assembly GCA_033000465.1). Classification (NCBI taxonomy): domain Eukaryota; kingdom Metazoa; phylum Chordata; class Actinopteri; family Sciaenidae; genus Sciaenops; species Sciaenops ocellatus. Next base: position 23,380,073 of record CP136886.1, read on the forward strand.
AACATAACCCAGCGTCTGATTAATCTGTTAATCCAAGTAAAATGTTTGTTGGATGTTCTGGTGCAGACCAACATCTCCAAAAAAGTGAAGCCTTCATGTTATTATGTAAACTTTTTATTTTGTTTTCTTGACACGTTTTGTGGCGTCAGCAGCACGTTATGTTCTCAGAAATCTGTTGGTGACAGTTAAATACTTCTGATTTAAATAAGTGTTCTCCTCATGTCAGGTCTGTACATTAATAAGTTACATATGTTGATGTTTATTTCATTTTGTGTCTGTTCTAAACAGTTCAGAGTGTTATATGTTAAATAATTAGAAAGAAGTTTTTTTTTTTTGATGACGTGAACTCAATACATTTTAAATTCTATATTTTATAGGAAGTTTTTCAAAAGCTCGACTTTGTTAATTTTGAGTTTTGTGACCTATGAAAAGTTTGTTTTGAACTTTTTTTTACATTTAGTGCCTTGTGTTGAATGCAATGAATCATTTTCAGGTTACATTAAATCTTTGTTGACTTTTATTTTTACTATTCCCAAACTGAAATACATACACAAACATACAATACCACTGGATGGCGCTGTTGAGCCAGGGTTGTTTGTCCATAGAAGTCCTGATGAACACTTCATCATTTTACCAGTATTTAGTGTTGTGTGTTTACACTGGAGTTTTATTTGTGTACTCTGTGAATGGAGACTGACATTACAGTGTGTGAGGTGCAGTAATGACTGTTAAACTGATGATTCAATAATAATAAAATGTCTGTTTTTCAGAGTTTGCAGGTGTTTTTAATTCGAACTCTGGACTGTTTTATGTACTGGAAAGTAACAGACACCACAGCTAAGCTGACTAAGTCATGACACACGTTAGAACAAAGTGATAAAAATGTATATACATCACCAAAAAAATGGATCAAAGCTGAGAAACATATCTGTTTTAGATATTGGTTGTGCGAAAACAGAAGAAATATGAAATAAACAAAATAAAAAGTCATCAGTATGTTAAAGGGATTAATATGAGATTTCAGATAAACAGAGAAGATCAGCGCCGCACGCGCTCAGGGAGACGAAAACGTTGATGTCAGAAGTGGGATTCGAACCCACGCCTCCAGAGGAGACTGCGACCTGAACGCAGCGCCTTAGACCGCTCGGCCATCCTGACATGTAAAACCAGTTACCGTAATATTTTGTTATGAAGGCCACTACTACGCATGTGCATATCGCACTGTATCTTACCGAATTTTAACTCGTGTTTTTAATTTTATTAATTATTTACTAACGTCACAGTGTTAACGATACGTTCATGACGCTCTGTTTATGTTTAGAGTTAAAACTTCCGTTAAAATCAGCGATTTTTTTTTTTTTTTTTTTTTTTACTGGTTTTGAAAATCTCGAATCACTTCCGGGTCAACGGTCGAAACGCGCCGTAGTTTTAACGGTTAAAACGTATTTTTACATTTTAAATTTGCGTTAAAAAAATGAAACACCCGACTTTAAGTGACAGAAAATGTCTCTCAACACCGCTGACTGCATATAATAACAGAATTATCCTAAAATAGTGAAAGAAACCGTTACAAATATTACTACTGTACACTGTAATGTACAGTTACCATGGTTACTATGGTAAAAGTAACGAAGTACCGAACTATGAAACAGTCCTGGGTTTGAAATTTTAGCAACAAAAGACCCTTAAATATATATATATATATATGTATTTAAAAAAAAATACTCATAAAGAGTGGTTAGCACTGTCACCTCACACTGCAAGGTCGGTGGTTCGAATCCCGCCTGTGGCAGGACCCTCCTGTTGTAGTCCTCCCCTCCTTCAAACACGTACGTCAGGTTAATTCTCTCTGTTAGAAATCATGTACAGTTACCATGGTTACTTTGGTAAAATAAAAGTAACAAAGTACCTCATTATAAAAGTTGATATTTCACCTGCAGTCTGAATGTTTTTGCAACAAAATACACTGAAAATTGATTTTTTAAAAATCTTTTAATTGATATTTAAATTGACTGGCGCTTTGCACACAATACTACGGTACTTTGTTGCGTGACGTAATTCCCGAGAGGCTGGCACAGAGCAGAGCTGGCACGTGTTTCAGTGTCTGACCCTCTGAGGACGGGTTGGACGGATCCGCCCAAAAAGTCCAAAGTTTGGCATTGAAAAGGTATTAAGAGATATTTTGTTGAAGCTGGATTTTCTAACACAGAAGAGGTCATATTTAGAACATTATTTCATGTTTTTTATTTATTTATTTGAAACGAGAGCTTTCATTTTGTTACAGGTTGTTACAGATTTTATTTTATTTTATTACAGAAGTTATTTTTGTACCATTGAGGCATAATAAAGCATGTTCATTAACCTCTGAGAAGCCTGCCTGAATTTCTGTCTCGAGTGTCCTCTTTTTTGGAAATCAAAATATGGTCACCCTAACTAATAACTAATAACAAAGAACAGAGATATTAAAGTTACTTCAGATCCAGTTCTATCAGAACTTCCTGTTGGATTCTCGTTGGAACCAAATACAATGTACAGTTACTACAGTTAATGTGTACTTTGGTAAAAGTAACAATACCTCACTAAAATACTCCTGCAGTCGAAATTGTACCTATAGTTAAAAGTACTTGCACCAAAATGTTACTAACGATGGTTGGCACTGTCGCCTCACTGCAAGGTCGGCGGTTCGAATCCCGGCTGTGGCAGGACTTTTCTGTGTTGACATGTTCTCTGCTGTCACTTTAAACGGGCTAAGTTCAAACGAGAATGAACTAAAAACGCCCGTCACTGTTACACTGATGCATTCACATACGCAAAGCGATTAATTTGAACTAATTTGTAACAAAGCTGCTTCAAAGACGGGACGGTAGTGTCACTTTAAAGTGTTTTAAATATAAAATAATACTCTGAAAAGTTAACTAACTCCAGTGCAGCTGTCTTAAAAGGTATTTCTACTCAGAAATATACAGTATTAAGTATTATAAAACGGAAATACTCAACAAGAAATCACTTTACAGTCAAATGAGTAACACAATGACAAAAGAACACATCTGTTGAAAAATCTGTATTTATTAATGATTTACAAAAGGCTAAACATGAAACCATTTAAATGATTCAGTTCATTTTGAAACCTAAAAAGGACTTCCTGTTGTTGTTGTGGGGGAGAGTAGACACGTCTGTGGTGTTTTTATTATTTCATCATGTAGAATCAGTTTTTTTGTTGTTTTTTTTAAGTCGAGGCTCCTGGAGAGAAAAATCAAATAATCCACACACAGGATGGAGTCACTCAAACAAACTGCAGGAGAGAGAAACATTTGAAACTTCACTATTTGTTTGTTTAATCTTTAGTGAGACGCGTGGAGGTTTGAGGTGCGTTTGTTTTCTACATCAGCAGAGCAGCAGTGGTGTTCAATGTGACTGGGATGGAAATTGTGTTTATATATTTGTGTATATTTATTGTCACCTCGACTCCTCCTACTACAGCTGGTGTAAAAAAAAACACAGATTATTATTACCACAGTACGAGAGGTTCAAATGTAATCCTCCACTCCTCAGGACAGTTTGCAGACACATATTTAATATTAAAAACAAGTTTTTGTGCAAGTTTTTCTTTTTCCACAAGGTTTGAAATAAATATCTGTAAAGCAAACAAGGACTTAAAGAAGTTTTAATTTCTTTTTTTTTTTTTTGTTTTGTCTTTTATTGTGAAAAACCAACATTAATCACATCGTGAGCTGAAAAGAAAATCCGTTTTTTTATATCTGGCTTGAATTTTCAGGTACAATCAATCAAATTAATCTCACACAACTCTGCAAAAAAAATTTAAAAAGAAAGTAAAATCTTTACGTCAGATCGAAGAAGAAGAGGGGGAAACATTTAAAAACTTTTAAACTCCACCGACAGTCCAGTTTTAGCAGAACTTCCTGTTGTCATCATCAAAATGCTGTTAAATCACATTAGTGTTGCAGTTTGTTTAGTAGCCTGGCAGGTTTCTACAGTAGTAAAAGAGTGTGGACCCAAATATTTACAGTAAAGTTGTGCACTTAAAGATCCTTCTGGACTGTTTGTGATCCTCCGCTGGAGAATCGATCATCTAAAACATCACAAAAAAATAATAATCCCATGCTGTCCTGCTACGGAATGAGATAAACAGTGTTTCCACTCACTGAGAATTAAAAACAACAAAATAAAAGTTGGTCTGCTGGAGCTCAAACTTTGTGGGCGTTTTTTCTGCTGGCAAAGAGGATTTTTTTTTTTTTTAAAGTGTGAAAACAAAACATGATGCAGGGAAAAAAAAAAAAAGCATAACACCATAAAATTGTTCATATTTCAGTGAGCGATTAAAAAAAAACAAATTAAAATGAGAACAAATCTTTCTCCGTCCCCTCGCCCCGAGAACCGCTTCATAAACAAAAATATATCCCCCTTTTTATCGTGTGATTCTCAAATTCTCACTAGATACAATTAAAACTTTTTTACAGTGCTTTATCATTATATATCTTTGACAGACCTTAACGAAGGGGAAGAAAAGTTTTTAAGCCATAAATGTCTCTCCTATTGCAACGATATAGCTACGTCAAAGAAAGAGTGAGTGGTCCAGTTATTCGATGATTAAAATAAAGAGGGAACACAAACAGGAGGAGTCGGTCAGTGGTTGGAAAAGCGAGCGCCGTTTTTTTTCTCGACCCGTTTGTTGTTGGGTTTTTTTCAGGAGCACCTTAAGGTTACCGTGGTGATGTGGTCATTTAAGGTGGCGTTTTAAAGGAGGGTGTGAAAGGCTCGGGGGGGGTCGACTACTTGGTGTTGAGCTCGTTCTCCAGCTCCATGAGTTTGCGCGAAGCTTTGACCTTGTTGGAAACCTCCTTCCCCTGAGAGAAGAGACGCTGGCGCTCCTTGAAGGTCAGATTCTCCGGAGGGCCGCTGGGGTTCGAGTTCTCCTGCTCCTGACTGCAACACACATGAAGAGGCAGGTTAGACACACACAGAGCACACGGTGATACTTCTTTAGGTTTCGTAGAGGTCGTCAATAAACATCACTCCAGAGACGGTTTAAAAAACGCCTCACTGAAGAGTCGCTTGTTGTTTCACGTCGTCTGGTGACTCCAATTTGAGAACTGGGGCTCAGATTCTTTCACTCATTAGTCACTTAAGTAAACATTGGACTCATCTTCTGACGTTTGGACACTAAAATGACGTTTTTCAGACAAATCAGGAGAAAATGAACTTTGTTCGAGATCCGTCTCTGTTTCAGCAGTGACACCGATCAACTTTCTGAACCGTCTCCGGTACGACACGATCTGTGTTCATCGATCCACACGACGTTCACAACACTTCCAAACTAATTCGGGGACGAGTTGAACGAATGAAGACCAGGCGTGCTGCCGCGTTCTGGATCATCTGAAGGGGTTTCACTGTGCAGGCTGGGAGGCCCGTCAGGAGGACGGTACGTGATTGAGTTGTGACATGACCACAGTCTGTATTAGTAGTTGGGTAGCATGTTGAGTCAGGTAAGGCCTGATTTTAATGATGTGGTGAAGTGTGAAGTGGCACGACCGAGCAACCGAGGCAAAGTTAGTTGGTCAACCATCGGCCTGTTTCACCAAAGTTGATCAATAACAACTGAACTGAAACCTAAAGAACTTTCTGAACCGTCTCCGGTACGACGCGATCTGTTTTTATCGTCCACGAAAACATGAATGAACGCTCGTCTTCATCCTCTAAAGTTATCTGAATATTAGGAGTTGGTTCACGGGATGAGCAGTAGGTGGCGCCTGAACCAGAAGAAGCTCGGCTGTGTCAGAAAAATAATCTCAAGTCTCAACAAACTGGACTCTTAACATTCGACACCACACAGAAGTTCCTAAAGTCTCCATCGTGCATGAGGCATCTTTGGTACGTGCTTCAGACACATCTGATGCTCAGGTTTAGTTACTCATGAAGAAAGAAAAGGAGTCTCACCTCTTCGTCCATTTGTCTCGCGGGTCCTTGTAGACTTCTCCTGATCCTACAACTCCTGCTGAGTTTCCAGTGTACGAGTTAAATCCTGTTCGACGTTCGGGAGTCACACAGCAGACAGACAGAGCAGTGAGACATGAGTCAGCATCGTTCATAAACAGTTTGATCTGAAAACATGGTGGACAGAAGCTGCTGGCTGACGGCTGTCAAGATCTCTGGTTCGTCTCACGTTAGCAAACATTTTAAATCTTCATATTTTGGATCAATGACCAGAGATCCTGGTCGCCTGTAACCAGCAGCTTCTCCAGTCGACATCAGTTCATTTCCCACAGACCAGCCTGAGCAGAAGGAAGGAAGAGAGGGAACGAGTTCTGGAGAAGCGTTAGGCAGAAACAGTCAGATCTCATTAAACTAGAGCAGCGAGCCGAGAGAAGAGAAAGAGGGAGCGTTAAAAAAGCTGAAGTTGAAGGGCCATTCAGAAGCAGCAGAAATGGTCTGTGGAAGTGTCGGAGGGGTCCGAGGCCGAGGTCACCATCCAACCAGATCATTCAGATCCAATGTTGAACTTTTACGGAGGCCAAAAACATCAAATTCAAGCCAGTTTGTGAAGAAACAAGCTCCTGTGAGAAGTTTACAGTCAAACAAACTTATATCCTGCATGCTTTAATGAGGGTGACCCCGACCTTTGACCCCCAAAGGAGATGTTAATCAGTTGTGTCCCTGTGTCTTTCCAAACTCCGTCAACGTCCGGGCCAAAGCGAGACGCGGCTGGAGCCGAATCTGAACGCTTCTCTTCACGTGAGCCAGAAATCTGCAGGATTTTACCGCCAAACAAAAAAATGACAGCGGGAACGAAAAGTTCTGAAAAGTTCTGCTGAGTCATGTTTCTCTGTCAACAAATCCAACAAAAAGACCAAAAATCTACAGCGGTGCACCTTTCATTTCTTTAGTTACTCATTGAGTCTATTTGGGTTTTGGCTCCGTGTGGTCCAAGTCCAAACATTTCACAAGTTTTATTGGATGAATCAACCTGATACTGCAATGCTGTACACCGAAGAACTGTCTCTGTGAGCTCGGTAAATATCAAGCAGCAACATCCATGGCTGTGAACTGAAGCCACAAACTGCAGTTCCTCTTCTCGTCCACTTGAGCTTCCCCTCCGGAGGAGGAAGGACTGCCAAGATGGCGACGACCAGAGCTGACTTGTGCTTGAGCTTTACTTGTTTGCTGAACTCTGTGGTGCTCGGCTGTTTTCTAAAGATTTAGAAAAGTCATCCAGGTTATTGTTCTTTGAGGAGGTGGCGATCTGAGTTAAACTGGACCTGGTTGTAGATCTACAACCAAACGTGAACTTCATCGAAGATCTAGTCCAGCTTCCACAGATTTATCTCTTCTCAAAGAACGTTTTTAAAAAATGAAACTAGATATTTATGAGCCATTTCTTTAAAGATTTACGTCAGAAAATATGAAGAGATGGACTTCAACGTTCTTCGTTTTGGTCTCTTCATTAGATTTGTTGACAGAAGAGTACATAGTTATAAAGCGACGTTCAACCAGTGAACCAGTGAGGGAGTAAAACCCTGCAGAGTCTCTTCACGGCACCACAATCTGGATCCAAACAGTGAAGTAGAGTTCTTCTCTCTTCTTCTTCTCATTATTTAAAAACAGAGGTTGAATCCTACCAGATGACGGCAGGTACCGACCCACAAACAACCCCAGACTTCGACATGAAACATCTCATCTCTACTCTGGAGTCCAAATGCATGTTGGTCTTGAGTTTCAGATGAAATGGAGGGTGGGGGTGGTTGGTACAGTTCAGATGCAGACACAGTGACAGGGTGTGAACCCAGATGGATTCATCCAGCTGGCAGCTCCTGAGCTCTTTTTCTTTCTTTCTTTTTTACAGAACTGAGATCTGAAGTGTAAGTTTGGGACGCGATCAAGTCGGCCTCAAACCACATAAACACAAACGGGTAGAGAACAAAGTAACCACAGAGAAACAACCCTCGATCGAGGCCAGAAACATTCCTCTGTGGAGCCAGAAAAGATGGAAAATTATACTTCTGGCACTGCGATTGAGAATTCTTCAGATTCACGACACTTTTCGTGTTTTTCTTTCACTCTGGATCACTTATCTTGGAGGCCGGCGGCTAAAAAAAACCTCATTGTTTTCTGTTTTTGTTCAAACACCCGTCTCAGGGGAAAACTGAGTTTGTTCTTTGTGCACCTTCTGAGGCAAACTGGCGTCAGCTTTGTTTCTCTCGTGGTTTCATTCTGATCACAGAAACATCTAAAAGACTCTCGAGCTGCCAGCCGATCAAATCACACACTCATCGAATACATTTGGAGATTTCATATATATGTCAGGGGAAGCCAGAGACTCAGGTGGCCCCGCTTGGTGTCACCTGAACCTGCCGCAATGCCCTGTGGGAGTTGTAGTAAGGTTGTTTTTTTTAGTAAAGCTGCAGCGTTATCAGACAGCAGAGAGACAGACTGACAGGCGAGGACATGGAGGACAGCCGGATCAGCTGACAGCAAATTAACAGACGGACAAACAGAGACAGGCAAAGTGGGGAAGAGGAAGCTAAAGAAAGGAATAAATAAAAGACAGCAGGGCGCAGCCTGCAGGGAGCTGCTGCACAGGCAGTAAAAAAGCAATAGACATCAAGCCGGTTACTGGAGTGAGCTGCTGGCAGCCAGAGCGCAGCGCTGTGTTTATGATGCGTGACGAGGGGGGGTGAAACATGCAGATTTTATTCATAACATGAGGGTGGTGGGTGGTGGGTGGGGTAGGTAGTGGGACGTTAGTGGGATGTTTTGATTTGATTTAAAAATGCAACACAAAGTTCTCCATGAGGTCCTGGACGCGTTTTTTTTTTTTTTTTTTAGTGTTCAATAAGCAGCAGAGGGACAGAGGGGAGTTTTATTTTGAAAGGGGGCAGCGAGGGCAGCCGTTTCCTGGACCTCAGGTAGTGATGACACTCGGTCTGTGCTGCATTCAGAGCTCTGTTTGTCTGTGGACGTTCAAACACACACTCTAATATGAAGTCTGCTTTATACAAGCAGTGATACGTTACACGAGTTATTATCGATATTAAAAGAGTGCTGAGGGTCAGTATAAATCTGAACAATAACTCTTATTGTGTAGTAAAATTTTTTATTATTTTCTAGCCCTTCAGGCGTCTAACTACTCCTCAGATTAACCTCCTGTGGGTTTGAACGGTTTTGACTTCTTTAAAACAAAGAAACTTTGTTTTTGGTACCTTAGTTTGATAATTCTGAACATTTTCTCTTATGAAAAGAAGAAAAAACATCTCATATGTTAAATATTTACATAAAATCTGAAACATTTTTGAAAGAATTTGTGAATAATTTTACAAATCTGACCAAACATTTGATGCCAGCGCTCACGGACCTGAAAGTTTTCGATGTCACGGACACATTTGAGGTTCAATACTTGACACTAATTAACACAGGCTGCATATTTATCAGTTTATTTAATATTTATATGTTTTATTTAGAGAGAAGTAAAGCAGGACTATATCTCATAACGTGTAGGAGAAGTTGAATTGTTTTCTTGCCCCTCAGATCGACCCTGAAGATGAAAAACCTTTTGTGGCTCGTTTAAAACAAAGAAACTTTTTGTGTTTCTTATTTTATTTGAATAATTTGATATTTAAAACAAGATAAGGGAGAGAAAAGAACAAAGATTAGATTAAAGTCTGTCACAGAAATCTGTTTTTACTGAGCGTCTGTTCTCCTTTCAGGGGTCACGTCCAACAAAAGTTGGTAACTAACCAGTTCGACCAACTGAAATAAAACCTGAGAGTTTGGGTAAATCTCAATAATAATAACAATAATTCTCTTTGTGTGACTTTGATTTTGTATGTTCGGGGTTAAAAATCATGGAGGGATATTTTGGGAGCTAAAAATTCTCGCCCGCTGCCAGCTGACTGCAGCGTGACCTCCTCACTGTTCGATATCTGAGTCCAACAATAAGTCCTTTTGAAGGAAAGCTGCGATACATATCTGAACTTCACATTCGAGGCGGACAAACCAAGAAAAACAGCTGTTTAATATCTGCTCTGCTACTTTTAACCTCGTGACAAACTGAGTGTGACCTGTGATGGATGACTGCCACCAGGAGGCGCTGTGGTTTGAGCAGCCGCAGACAAAGAAGAGACCCGTCGTGTGCATTTTTTGTTATGATTATGACATGATTGGTTTATCTGAGTGATTGATGGGTGTGGAAAGCCAATGGTGTGTCTCCTTCCCTTTAAAGCCAACACCGCTAAGCAGAGCCACGGGGCGGGAAAAGAGGGTGACGGGGGGGAGGGCAGGTATGGAGGCCTCACCCTCGCCTCCCCCCCCAACACACCTCGTCCCAAGCAGCGACAAACCAGACATAAAAAAGGAGGCGGCGAGCGACAACACCAACAGTACTATGATTGGCTCTGATGGGTTCTCAATCTGCGGCACAAAAAAAGTGGTGGCGTGATTATCGATTGCTTTTTTTCTGTTTTTTTTTTTTTCACCGGTGCTGATCGAAGAAGGTGGGTGAGGGTGGTGATTGGAGGAATCATGAAGAAAGTTTACCAGGGGAGGGGACAGGAGGAGGAAAAATAAAACAATCTGATTGGCTTGAGGAGAGGGAGGAAAAATTTCCAACATATAAAATAAACGAACACAAAAAGTGGAGGGACTGACTGACGACAAAAAAACATTTAAAGGAGGAGAAACGGTGGAAATGAAAAGGCAGAACGTCTCTACTGAAGGTCAAACTCAAACACAGAACTGAACTATGAAGGTAAATGAAGAGGTGAGTGGATGAGAGGGAGGTATGGGAGCTGTAGAGGGCGCTGTGGCGAGCCTGACTCCTCTCTCCTCTCTCCTGGTCTACCTTTAAAGCCTCCCGGGGGGATGGAGCTGGGTTTGGCAGGAAGGGGGGGACCTGTACTGTTGGAGTTGTTGAATGGCGGCTGGAACGAGCCAGACAGGAAGATGCCGTCAGAAACAGGGCGGGGCTTGCGCGCAGTGGGCGGCGGCTGAGGCCTGCTGTGATTGGGCGAGGCGGAGGCCGGGAGGTCGCCGTACGACTTCCGGGTCGCCGACAGCTTCACCTGACCTGATTGGCTGCTGCTGCTGCCGCCGCCGCCACTCCCTGCTTCCTCGTCTTCCTCCTCGTCGCCCGCGTAGGAGACAAACTTGGCGGTGTAGAGCGTGTCGGGGGAGGTGACCTGCGTTTTGAGGTAGGAGGTGTTTCTCTGTGGGGGGGGCGGGGGGGTGTTAGTAGGGTTGTGGGGGGCGGGGGGTTGATAGTCCCGGGGCAGCGGGGGCCGATACAGACCGGCCGGGTCGTCGGGCGTCAGCAGCTTTCTCTCCGCCTCGTCGTGCTGCCGGCGCCGCTCCGCCTCCAGGCGAGTGTAGTACTCCTCCTCCTGTCTCCTCTAGGGGAGGGACAACCTGTTAGTAAGCTCCACTCTCATTGGCTGTCACCTCAGTACTGGTCACTAACTAGCTAATCAACAAGGGGGAACTACTCAGCTACTTCGGGTCTAACAAGGTTCTTCTGAGCCTGACCACACCTTCTCTAACTCCACCAAGTCCACCAGACACATCACAACCAGTCCTAGATCAGAGGCCTCGTTTAATTCATGGTTTTAAAGCAGAACTATAAAAACTGGACGAGATCGAGGGCGAAATAAAGTCTGTGCACAGCACACGAGGACTGAGGCTCGACGGGATAGTTTGGGTTTCCTGAAGTTGGGTTCGTTTGACGGCGGTCACCAAGCTCCCAGTTTGTAAAGGCAGACAGAAGTCCCCGTACCGAGCTCTGACGTGGACAGGGTCAGCAGAAAAACGAGTTTTAGCCTCATAAAAAGTGGTCGCATTAACACGGTTTTACCGTCGGACAATCCTTTCCCTTGGGGCAAGGTCGTCCCAACTGAATACTTACGCAGTCCTGCTTACTACGCAAGTAGTTTGATCCGCTTTAAACGGACCAGAGTTCGTTTCCCCGGATAGTCCGGTTCGTTTGGGCGGGTGTGAAAGCTCATCCAACTCTGGTCCGCCTGAAAACGTGGTTCTCTGTCTGCTTTGCAAGTGAACCCTGGTGCTGGTTCTCTTACAAACGGACTATCCAGAGAACCAAAGATCAGAACGCCAATCGATGAGCCGGGTTTTCTTTTCTCCGACTGGCTCAGACTAATGTTGCTTTCACACCAGGATAGTCCGGGGGGATTCGGATAGAAGGTGTGAAATTTTTCGGCATTCCCCGCCCGAATCGAACCGAGTCCCCCGGACTTATCCTGGTGTGAAAGCAACATGCGTCTGTCTTTTTTATGTGGCTAAAATATGTTTCTGCTGACCGTGTCCACAGCATGACAGGACTTCTGTCAACTTCTTCAAACTGGGAGCTCGCTGACCGCCGTCAACTGAAACAAGTCACGTTCGATCTTTTTATCTTCAGGGTTTATTTATGCTGTCTGTTCTGGTTTGGAAAGAAGAAACTGAACTATAACCATCGTCTGTTTTAGCCTCCTGAAACAACTTCACACTGCCAAATCTAAAGTTAGGAAACAACTGACGCCTCTCATGATGTTTCACAACGTTGGCCCTGAGCTGGACTGGACCTAACTGACCTAACTCGTACAGGAAGCTGTTATATCGCTAAAGAAGTCAACGTTTTACACGTCAAACCAGACGTTTCACCCTCACCTTAACTCTACATCAATCACAGATACTTGAAGACGAACCTCTTCCAACTCCGCTAACCCGGTCCTGCTTCCTGGACCACCCTGACTACACTACCACCATCTCCCCTTCCCCTCATCGCTGTGGGAGTGTGTGTGTGTGTGTGTGTGTGTGTCCATATGTGCCTCGGTTCTCGGTGGATCTTCAGTTTACGCTCTCTGGGTTTTTGTGGGTAGGTTTTTGATTCGAGCCCACCCTGTCTCCACTCGAGTATCTACACTTCAGGGAGAGGCCTGTATGATGTGTTTAGATTTTCTGGGTTTGGAGCTCGACCAGCTGCTCCGGGTCAACGGGAGCTCAGACTCGAAGCTTTGCTGCTTTTTTTTTTTTTGGGTCCGTTTCATGTGTTGAAAGCTGAATGTAGTCGAAAAGGTGACCGCTGCGAGGTCTCGCTTGCTTTTGATGGTCGGATCAGCCCAGTTGGAATCTGAAGAAACTGGGAGGGATTAGTGGGTGTGTGTGGGTTTGTTTGGCTGGGTTTGTGAATATGTACGGTATGGATGGCTGAGGGTGGGAATGAGGCAGGTGGTGGTTTGGGTGTAGATTTCTGTGTGTGGTGTGGGAGGGTGGTGGGCGGCATTCCCTAAACAAAGTTTTTCTAGAGCGATGCTGGATGGAAAATGGCAACAAACAAATCATAAAACTGCTTCCCCACCCCAAGAAAATAAACTGAAATAACTTCCTGACACACAACGACAACAACGACGACGACAACACGATGGGAGTCCCATGCTTAAAGGTGGGAGCACATAACAACATGACACGGCAACACATCACAAAGGGTGGGGGGGGAGGACGGGTGCACAGGATGAGGACATGCAACTGGACATCTTTACATCAAACAAACATCATCATGTCAGAACATCTTAGAGACAGTCTTTAAGTCCTGTCTTCAGTTTTTAAACGACCAGTGGTGTGATCGCTTCACGGTTCACGGGACAAATGCACCGGAGTGATGACATCATGACGGACGCGACACAACGATTAGAAAAACACACGGAGTATGTTTGATTTAACACACAGGACACAGATTGATGGGTGGGGTGGACGTCAGATCAGACTACTGGTCGTTTAAAAAACTCCAAAGTACCAAAATAAAGTCAGATTTTTATAAATATTAAATATTATAGAAACATGGAGCCTCTTTGAATCAACACTAGAGCATCCTGGATAAAAGAAGGAGAGAACACAGGTGAAGTCATTACAGTTTATACAGCGGCTTCACGGAGACGACTTCACGCGTTTCACACTTTACTGTTTTTAATAAAGGAAATTAATTCTACACAAAATAACAACTTTAATCTCTTTTTAAAAAAGTATTCAGGCTTCAGTAGATTACTGTGTGCAGAATTAATTCCCCTAAAAAAGGAAATTTAATCCATTTTAAATCTATAAAGTGTGAAGCAGGTGAAGAGCCACTGTACATCCGAGGGTTGGACCCATATTTATTATTATTTATTGATTTTTTAAATTTCTGAGTCAGTAATAAATCATCTATACTTGATATAAAGGAGCTGAGGATTTAATGTTATTTAAGTGTTTTATGAAAATGTGCATCGTGTTTTGATGTTTATATCCAAACTGATGACACAATCCATCTCCAGACTTTCATCTTCACTTTTTAATACAAGGAGGTATTTAACACAAATCTTAGCTTAGCTTAGCACAAAAGAGTGGAAACGGAGGGAAACAGCTAGCCTGGTTCTGTCCAAAGGTATCCATGTAGGAGAACCTCTAAAGTTCACTAATTAACATTAATTTAAGCTTGTTTCAGTGTCGGACTGCAAATCAGCGTATTTCCCAAAATACTGAACTATTTCTTTAAACTTAATTTTCTGAATTGTTTTAACTTCAGTCTTTGTTTGTGCTGCATTGTTTGATTTTCACTTTGCGGCAGTAATCAGAAGTTAATAAGTTTGGCTGTCAGTGTTGAATCGTGCTCTAAAAAACCTATTTTAACGTTAAAGAAACGTCTCCACAACATACTTTTTTAACTGTTAGAGGTCCAACCCTGACACTTCTCCGCCCTGATCATCTGATCGTCTGATTATCTACGACATCGTAACAAAACATCCGACAGTCACGAGACTCGTATGAAGACAAACCGACCTTCTCCTCGGCCTCTCGCTTGGCTCTCTCCTCCTCCCTCCACCTCCTCTCCTCCTCCTGCTTTGCTCGCTCCTCAGCCTCCCGCTTACGAATCTCCTCCAGCTGCTGCTTACGCCGCCGCTCCTCGTCCTGCAACTGATCACACACACACACACACACACACACACACACACACACACACACACACACACAGAGAGAACAACACGCCAAAGGGCACGCATGCAAACGAGGAAACAGTTAGTACGACATGAATGGAACGTCGTTCACACACAAAAATCAACATTTCAACATCCAACGTCCCCGTTAAACCGCTCGGACACTAACGTACACTAACATGTCGTGTGGGTTTGATTCGTCTCACAGGACTGCTCCAGAGGGGAGGAGCAGTGTGCACTGCAAACACACAGCACAGGCAGGCAGACACACCGCTGAACATGCACACAGCACCGACAGAAACAAACGCCGCCCGTCTTTCAGCTCCTTCAGGTGGATTTGAGTTCCCGCCGAGCAGGAGAGGACGAATAAATCAAACGTACCTGAAGTAACTGTAAGCTCAGCGGGCTGCTGCAGAAATCATGCCAACACAAACCCAGAGGGACACGGTGATGCACGAAACAAACAGACCCCGCTCTCTGGGCTGGGCGGTGTTAAAGGGTCGGTTCAACCAAACAACAGATTTTATGATCTTTAATGTTTTAATGGGAAAAGTTTTAGACTTCCAACATTTATTTTGTTTGTGACGCCTCAAAAGTTCAAAAGTTTTCAGGACGACTCGAGAAACTTTTTAGTGAAATTTTTTCAAAATTGTAATATTTAATGTTCTGTTATAGTTTGTGTTATAATTTTATAAATATAATATCAAAAATCTTAATGTTTTGTTTTATTTTTTGGGCCTTTTTATATATATATATATAATATATAAAACATTTTAAACAATCTATAAAAAAATTAAATGAAATTTAATTTAACAATTATTTCATTTTGACTTCAACATTTTATAACTTTTAATTTATTTATTTTAAACTTTATTTACAAAATGTACCCTAATAAAACTTATTTATTCTATATATTTTTATTTTATTTTGACTTCATTATTGTTTTCATATGTAATTTTTCTTTTTTATATATCTGTTTCCTCTTCTAAAAAAATAAATGTTCATTTATTGTTTATATTTATATTATTATATAATTTGTTGTTTTTATGTATTTATATATATATTTTATGTACATTATATTTGTTTACGTCTCATTTTATATTTTTCTTCTCATATATTTTATTTCATGTTTATTTTTATTTCAGTTCTTTTATTTTATTATTTAGTAATTGAATATTAAATTTTATTGTTATCATCATCGTTGTTGTATAAATCTACATTTTTTCCATTAATCAGCTGTTTTGGGGCTGCAGGCAGAAATCTGAAACTGAAAACTGTTTCTGTTTTGGTCGAACTGATCCTTTAAATAAAAAAACACAAAGAGGCTCAGCTGGTAACACACAGACGGATGGATGGATGATGGATGGATGGATGGATGGATGGATGGATGGATGGATGGATGATGGACGGATGGATGATGGATGGGTGGATGACGGTGTGGCCCTGCGCAGGCGGCGCTGGGGGCTCACAGGACTGTCATGCATGGGTGTGGACCTGGACGCCCCCTGTGATGCATTCAGCCATGCAGGCTCCACCTCCATATGCACTCAAAACATCACTGCACCACCACTATCAGAAACATCAGTACTCCACCCTCGCCTTCTCCACCCCCACCCTCGGCCCCCCGGCAGTTGTTTTGAGTGGACAGAGAGGTGGACAGCTTCCCCAGCCAAACCACATCAAGCATCCCAGGACGCCCCCCTCCATGACCGGCTGCTCTTTAGCTAATCATGGCACAGCCCTGCCTCCAACCACCCACGACCCCACCCCCAATGAAACGACGACAGTAATCCAAGATGGGTGGAGAGAGACAGAGAGGAAACACGGGCAGGTGGGCATCCCAAGACAAGAAAACAGGAAGTGATGTAAGGGCAGGGAGAGGATACTCGTCATTAACAGGAAGAACATACCAAGTCTAGAACAGAGATAGCTGGGACAGCATTCTGCTGCTGAAGAAGAAGAAGAAGAAGAGAATAGAGAGTGAGGAGGAGGCAAGATAAGGAGGGAGGAAGGGAGGGAGGAAGGAAACCAAACACTGAAAAGGAGGCGAGGAGGAGATATCAGTAAGACTAAGTTAGCAAAAAGAGGAGGAGGTGAGGGAGGAGGAAGAGGAGATAGAAATTAAAGAGGGGAGGAGTGGGGACATACAGTAAAGTGAAAACAGTATTTTAATCCACTGTGAGCTCCTTCATCCACCACATCCACTGCACCACCTAACCACACCTCAGAGGAGAGCTCACGTTACACAATTTAGAACAAAGGTGCTTTTATTTTGAAAATAACTGAAAAAGAAATCCAACATTTGCTGCATAAATAGATCAAAAAATATAATTAATTCAGCCAATTATTGTTTTTTTTAATGATGATTCCAGGAACTCCTTTAATCTTTAATTTTCCAAATAAAGTTCATAAAGGCGAAGTGAAGATGAAGTGACCTGTTGAGGAGCCGTGGAGCAAAAATGTGGCTCCTTTTTCTCATTTTAATCAGATTTATTCAGAAAAACATTTAAAGGTCCAGTGTGTCTTAAAATGAGACTGATGTCTGCAGAGACCGCCGTGTTTCTACAGACCAAGCACTCGTGTTTCTCCTTTATGCTCGAGGGAGAAGTTGAGGTGAGGAGACTGCAATCAGCTACATCGCTAGGAGCCACTAAATGTTACGGCGAAACCCCACCAGGGCACGTCTCCCACGTCACGTCACAGCCACGACGCTGTTTTGGTCTGTTCTCCGCGTGACTTCAAACCCCACCCAGGAGTTTGCACAGGGTGTTTTATTTTGAAAATCCACCATTCCTGTCAGCTCGAGCTGCTCCGTGGGCGGAGAGCCGCTTCTGAACTGGACCGCAGCACTTCAGGTCGGGTTTGAAACATCGACTAGAACTTCCACGGTTCTGGCTCTGCCGGCTGCGGCGCACACAGAACAAGTCGCATCCGTGCCCGGTGGAATTTAAGCCTTTACACACCAGACCGCGTCTTGGACGGTCAGATTTTAGACTCAAATATTCAGCCGTTAACTTCAGAAGATCAGTTTGAACACACTCAGCCTGACAGATTCAACACGACTTCACTACATCCAACCACATCCATCCACAGCTGCACCCACCAGCAGCCGCCCACATGCTGCTACATCCAGTCGGAGTTGAAGACGCTGAAACTTCAGATAGGAAACATTTTGGAGCCACGTTAAGCCGTCATGACACACAGCATGTCTACGGTATCGTCGGTTTGAGCTTCTGTGAGAAGGCGGGACGATTTTAATCATCCAGTTCTACTGAAATAAATCGATATAAGAGCCCGATGAAGTCAGATCATCTGTGAGGTGAGACGCTTAACGACGAGCAGGATCTGATGTCGCTGAGTTGTGTCTACGGGAAGTCACATGTTCATGTCGCACAGTTTGATGTGAATGCAGCGTTAACATCCTCACCTACCCTCCCGTCCACCCTCCCTCCCTCCCTCCCTTCCCCTCCAGCCAATCAGATTTAAGCAGCTCAGCATGGCAAAGCGATGACAGAAGCATGTTGCAGATGCACATTGCAGGACATTCATAATGGGAGGTTTTGTTTTCACCCCCCAATCAGCCTGATTTCCTGAGGCTCGCCCTTCCTCGAGGACTCAGCTCTGATTTTAATTTGAAAAACACGTCAGGTTTCACTTCCTGTCTCTAATTTACTCTCTCCATCAGGCTGCTCTATCCTTCCCCGCCCTCCCCCGTCTCACCCTGGCTCTCTTCTCGGCCTCCAGCCTCTGCATGATCATCATGGTGTCCACGTCCTCGTCGTCCTCCTCCTCCTCGTCCTCGTCGCTCTGCTTGGACTCCTGCAGTCGTTTCTGGAACTGCCACTCCAGCATCAGCTTCCTGAGGCGGTCGCTCTCCTCCGCCGTCCGCTCCGGCTTCGCCTGGAAGATACGGAACCGCTCAGAAACCGGATCTGACACAAACACCTCATGAACGGAGGTGAGACGGCGCCTACCTGGAGCTCCTGGATCTCCTTGTCCAGCAGGTCGACGATGTGAAGCTGCTGCTGCTTCTCGGCCTTCTCGCGGGCGTCTCGCTTCCAGGGGTCTGGAGACAGACTGTCGCTGGACGTCAGCTCCTCCTTGCTGATGGTGATGTACTGCAGGTCTCGCCTCTCGATGGTCCGCGGCTGCTGCTGCGGCAACAGCTCCCTGATCACCGTGTCCATGCCTGCAACAACATCACATCTTATTCAAACTCTTTAATTAAAGTCTGAAACATTAAATATGAGGAGAGCTTTGTTACCTGCAGGGTTGGAGGCGCTGGCAGGCGGAGGAACAGCTGACCGTGGCAGGCTGGCCAGCTTCTCCGGTCTGGATGGTGGAGGCTGGGGCTGAGGCTGCGGGGGGAGGTAGGGCTGAGGCGGGGCTGCAGACGGCAGAGGCGGCTGGTGGTGAGGAGGAGGCATGGACCCTCCGTTGTTGTGAGGCTGGACGGGCATGACGGGGTTGGCCCGGATCTGACCCAGCTTCCTCTCCTGCTCTCTCCTCTTCCTCTCCCTGAGATCATCATCATCAGAAATGATCATCATCATCATTTTTAGATTGTTTTCTGTTATAAAGCATCTCATTACAGAGTCAAAGGTTGATAGAAATATTTCTTTGTGTGACATCAAACATTTTGATAAACAGTCTGATCACCCACCTCTCCTCCTCCAGCCGAGCTTTCTCCTTCTCATACCAGCGCTGCTGCTCCTCACGTTTCTTGCGGTCGGCCGCCTGCTGAGCCGCCGCAGGATTGACGGCGGTGGGAGGCGGCGGGAGCGGCAGGTCCGGTTGGGGGTCGTACGGGTCGTAGGTTTCGGGGTAAGGGGCTGGCGGTGGAGGCGGAGGAGGGGGCAGGTCGGAGCGGGAGGGCGGCTGGGCTGAATGCGGCGGCACAGAGTGAGGGGCGTTGGGCGTCTTCCACCGGCCCGGCCCAGTCTTCTGGTTCTGGGTTTTGTTGGAGGACGAGGAGGAGGCGGAGAAGTTGAGGTGCTCCTGGCTGGACGTGGACGACTCCAACGAGGAGGACACCTGAGGCTGTGGAGTCCAATGATCGGGACCTCCGACACCTACAGACACAACAAAGAAACATTTGATCCAACCCTCAGTGATGCTGCTATAGGACTACACTTCCCATGATGCACTGAGCTCCTCTCTTATAGATTACACAATATAAACACAAAGCCGGTGCATCTCGTCCTTCTCACCTGGTGGACCTCCTCTCTGGTAGTCGAGCTCTCTGTGCTGGTAGTCCATGTCGCGGTGCTGGTAGTCCTGCTGGTAATGCTGCTGCATGCGCTCCTCCGACCTCACACCTCCTGGTGGAGGGTACAACTCTTCCTGGGAGTGGTTAACCCGCTGGGAAGAGATGGAAGCATCAGCGAATAAGAGACGAGAGAAGGTGGACAGACAACCGGGTAGGACAGAGGCTGAAGACGATGCAAAGATAACGTGTTCGGCTGGAGGATTCAAACATTTCCTGACTCTTCCACGACACATTTTTGTGTTTTACGGTTCAGAACATTTGATTTCTACAAGTTTGCAGTGTCTGATGATCTACCTGCATGCTGTTGTGGATGTTGTCGACCACAGGGAGGCGTTCTCTGTCCTCCATGCTCTGCCAGTGCTGCGAGGGTCCCTGCCCGGGACCGACGACCCGATCCTGGCTCTTCGAAGCCGGGATGGTGAAGTAATCCCTGGGGTAGGTCTGGGTGGGGATGGGGTAAGCTTCTGGACGTGGAGGGGAGGGCTCATCCTGATGGGAGATAAAACCAGAAGTTAACTTTGGGACACCTTCCCAGTCTGGATAAAAATGATTTCTCATCTCCGTGTGTCCTCGAGTGTTTGCGTCACTCTCGTCTCGCGGAGAATTTCACATAAAGACGCCACCGGGCTTCAATCGCACGGTTACTCACGTCTGCGCACAGGTTGCCGGTGGAGACGGAGGTGATCTTAGTGCCAGGTCCTCCGGGGTACACCGCTTTGCCTGCAGGACTCTGGCCCTGATCTGGAGACGGAGGCAGGAGACACAGTGACTTCACAAATACGACGATATTCAGAGTAAAACGGGCCAAAAAAAAACTCTGGTACACTGGAGTGTTTTGCAGACACGGTGTTATTGCCCAACAGTACCGTGGCACTGTTTCCATATCAGGGTGGAGTTCTTTAACAATAACATCAGTGTAGTTTTTTTTTCCCACTACTGCCCATGCCAAGTCTAAACCCAATTAAACCAACAATAACAGCTGAGCAGAGGACAGATCAGTTCACGTAGTTTAACCGTCTTACTGGCGACGTTGGGGCTGGAGCGGTGGTCGGCTCGGTTCTTCAGGAGTCGATCTTCGCCGCTCATCTTCTTTGGTTCGGGGTAAGAGTCCCAGCCGGCCTGCGGGCTCTCCGGGGAGCCGTTCTGCACCGAGCTGTTGTACAACTCGAAGCCTTCGCTCTTTGGTCGCAGTTTCCCGTTCTTGTCGCGGCCTCGGTCTGACGCTGTAAAGAAAGACGAGAGGGTGAGGAGATGAAGGACAAAGCATCACATACTAATCCACATTAAATCTCCGTCATGTTAAGATAACAAGGCGCACGTCTGAAAACTTAAGTATCGACGTGTTGGCTTAAACGAAGATTAAAAGTGAGATGTTACGTTCATTTAAAAACGATCTTTTAAGTTCATTTCAAATGTAAATTTATCTAGAGCCTTCTTAAAGGAGCAGTCTGCAGGATACTGCAGCGTTGCAAACCCCTCGCCTCACCCTGCGGTGGCCACAAAACTCATAAAAATGCAAAAGTCCCCATCTAGAGCCAGTTTGTCCATCCTGAGCTCCTGTAGGAACATGATGGAAAAGGACCTGCTCTCACTGTAGATATAAAAGTCTCATTCTAAAGTAACAAAAACATAAAGATTCTTGTTTTTCAGGCGGTTATCCTCTAAAATCTCTAAATCTGATAAATGTGCTCATTTCTTTCCCTTCTGTTGTATCCATGTTATCTTCGGCGCTCTCGCCCTCGGCCTGTGAGAATCTACCCTTGGACTCGTCCAGTTTCCGAGCATTACGTTTACCGGCGTCCTTCACCGCCTGCTGGTTAAATATCTGCGTCTGCACTGGAAAACACACGCTGCTGCGGTCGAGGGAATTCAGGAGAAACATGCCTTCAGCGTCATCCTGGACCACAGACCGGCCCCGGGACCAGAAGACTTCCTTAATGAATCTGGGGTCACATTCCAGCAGACAAAGACCAGCACACAGCCAGACAACCCAGTAAACTACATGAGTCTGGACACACACACACATATCTGGCTGTGGCCACAAACACTCATTATATCCTTCAGTCTGCGAGCTGAAGACAACAAGGACACACTGTCTGGACAAGTCTGCTTCTCTGCTTTCATCCACAACACCAAATTACTGCCACTGACTAATGGTGAAACTAACAATAGTCCATTCATTGCAGCTATTAAACAGCAGAAATCTGTTCAGGAAGACAAGGTTACGACTTAAACAGCTTTTAATTTACTTACTTTCACTGCTCTGTATTAAAAGTGGTCCTGCAGTTTAATCTGTTTAATTATTTCATCATTTATTTGGTTAATTGTTTGTTTTAAACACCAAAATTAGAGAAAATGTCCATCAACAGATCATTACATAGTCTGGGAGTTCATGTTTTATTTGCTCTGACAGATGCGTCTTAATTTACTGACTACGCCGTCACGTTTAGCTGCTCTGATTGGTCGAAGGTCGATCCAGCTGCCTCCACAGGCCCTTTAGAAATGAACTCAGCTGGTTTCAAACCACACGTTTACATATTTAAATTAACTTTTCCGTTCAACCAACAGTCCCAAACTTGAATATTTAATTTGGAAATTGTATTATGAACAAATCTTCACACTGAATCGGAGAATGATCGACACTTTTGCTTGAAGATGCTCAAAAATATGTTTGATTTTCAACATTTTCTGATCAAATATTGGAAAAATCAACAAATAATGTAAGCTCATGATTAAGAACATTTCATATATATGGTTCAGAGTTCTTTGAAATCATGAAGAAAAACAAGCAAGTTAATCAAAAAATGCAGATTTAATACAATAATTTTCAGTTCCTCTCAGATTCTGAGACTTCTTATGCACACAATGAAACTCTGAAACTCTGAAACCTTATGAAGTGAAGTGTGAAATGAGGAGACATTAATGTGTCTACGTGTATCTGCGCTCACCTCGTGGCATCATGGGGCTCGGCTGGTTGAGGAGTGTAGCCAGTCCGTGGTAAATGGCTCCCTGCTTGGCGACCTCCAGAGTCACGACTGAGCCCGTCCTCGTCATCAGCTCTGCTGCCCTGAACACGGAGAGAGAGAGAGAGGAGGGGGGAGCGTGAATGTGAAACCTGCAACACAACTTCAAGAGATCTGACACACTTCAAATATTCCCTGTGGTGCAGACATTACATTCAGATTTAATGTTTTTAAGCATCTTTTAAGTGATCGATCGTAGCATGAATTCAGCTAAACATCCTGTGACAACCACATAAATCAAATTTACACACATTTTATAAACTGACAGGTGGTCCAGTCTGCTGGTTTTTTACAGGAAATCATATAAAAATCATAGATATCAACGTACTAACGTATATTTCCAGTCACAGTTATTGAAGACAACTTAAACGACCTACAATAAAAAGTTCAGGACTTTATTTTCTGTGTTTTGATTCACTGGGAACGAAAATTTGTGACTTTTTGTAATAATTTCATTAAAATTGACTTTATTTAACTTATCATTATTGTAATATTTCTGTTGTGAGATTTTAAATATGACATTTGATTCCCACTTGAAGGACACTTCATTACGTGTGGACTAAATGATGCAGAGCACAGATTGGAGCCGTTAACGTCACAGCTGTAGCATGACATGAAACCAAACGATTACATAAACACCCGTCGAATATGCTTATGTAATGAACTATATGAAATATGTAATGAATATAATGAACTCATCTCCTAATAACAGAAGATGTGCCGATCTATATTTGATACTGATGTGACGGATTAAGGTCGACTATTAACGAGTATTTTCACAACTAACTGATTAATGGACTTCTCTATGAAATGTCAAAAAGTATCAGCAAACGATCAGGATGATTACGATTTAAGAAGCTGGAACAGGAAGTGACTGAAATTATCAGAATACTTGATTACTTTCTGTTTCAGATCCATCGTAGACACGCAGTACAAGTACACGACTAACACAATGACTACTTTTAGTCGTGATGGGAAAACACGAGTGAACTTTGTGTCTACCGGCGCCACAACAGGCAGAAAAAATAAACTCCAAGACCTTCACAATGCACCAGAGGAGGCAGGGATTATATTTGTCATTGCCAGAGACTCACTTCACTTTAATTTGGGTACAATCCTGCTGTGACACACACACACACACACACACACACACACACACCATGTTCTTTAACAGCCACATGTGCAAAAAGGCTTTATAACCAAATCCTATAAATAGCTGAAGGGCAGATCACACAAGGTAATGAGCCATGTGTGTTTGATTGGATGGAACTCGGGGAATGCAACATCAACTGCTTGATGCTGAGCAGAGAACAGACTCTAAAGCCACATTTGGAAATCTCACAGGATTAAAGCTTTTACACAAACATGCACCAGAACTAACGGCTGTAAATCAAACGTGATCTTAAACCTGGAGGAGGAGGAGGAGGAGAGGAGATGACCACAGGATGATACCATGAGAAAGAAATGCACAGGAAAATTCATCAGATTAACTCTTCGTTGACGTGCTGTGATGCGATGCGATGAACCCTCCCACCTGCTCGCTAAAGCAATTAAAACAATTGATTTTGTAAATCCAGTTTGACCCGATGCTCAAACACAAACCCTCGAACATCGAGCCTGTACATGTCGACGGAGAGGTATAACTGGATTAATCTGAGCGGGGCGTTAGCCGGCGAGCGCTTCGCTGCTGTTTCCAAAACATACACACCCTTCTTTCTGCTACCAGTGTTCCAGACACGTTGGAAAATTCTGTCTTTTTACGAGGACGAATGGGATGCAGGAGAACCTCAAGTGTGTCTCAACCCTGAGGTTTCCGAGATGTGGTTATCTCAAGTCACGTCAACGTGATGCTTTACTTTTCAAATGTTTTCAATCCCCAAAATAGAAATTCAAATTTCATCAACTCATGACCATAAATACATCAATATTGTGCGGTAGGTGGTTGAGCACATGAAGAGAAAAACACCATGTGCACACACACATTTACTCCCTGGTGTTTCATAAAGATAGATCGCTGCATGTCATGAAGGTTTAATCATAATTTAAACGTCGTTTTTATTCTGCAATTGGAAATCAGTCTAAGACGACGTTAAGTTTTCTCCCAACAAACTGAGACTGTCAAAAGATATCAGCGCTAACAGGACCGCTGTGTTTACCTCTCTTGTGATAGGCCGACCAGACTCCGCCCGTCCACGCTCAACAACTGGTCACCTGCAGCCAGACGACCGTCCTGTATAAACACAAACACACACACACACACACACACCACAGGATGAGTCACTGTGTGTTTTTCCTCATACTTTTCTGTCATGGATCCACTTTGTGCGTGTGTGTGTGTGCACTAACCACATCAGCTGCTCCTCCTTTGACGACAGACTTGATGTAGATGCCCAGCTTCTCCTGACCAGCACCCTACAGAGAGAGACACACACAAAGAGGTCAATCGACTGTATGTGAACTGATTTCATATTTTGTTTCATTTAAGCAGGAACGAGTATAAAAGTAAACATAGCAGGGTAAAGACACCCACACTGACTTTACACAGACTTACCCTAACCATGACTTGACTAACTCTAACCCTAACTTTAACTGTTGACCCAAAAATCAACTTCTGTCCCCACTTGGACAAGCGGTCCCCAATTAACTGACCTGTATGTGTCCCCAGAAGGTAGCCTTAGTCAGAAACACACACACAAATATTAAACTGTATACGACGGTGTTTCTCAAACTTTTTACACCGCATACCACCTTAGCAGCGTACAGCAGCCGACCCTGTTGAACACCTGAGGCAGGTTTATTCCTAATAAGAACGTTATTTATTGTCGACTGCTGTTGAATCCTGAATGAAACTGGTTCAAGATCCAGAGCTGTGATCCTTTGGTGATACTTCTCTTTCTAATTTCCCATTTGGAGCCACGATTTCAGTGTTTTTGATCCATTTATTTCACCTCATCTTACTATCAATGAATGTATGCGCGCTACATGTATGAACATGACGACGTAGCACACTGATATTGAAACAAAATATTACAGGACATGCAAAACTCATGTTAACTGTGTAGTATTTTGATAGTATATGTTTTTAAATTAACATTTCATTTTTAAAGTTGTATTTCGAAATATTCTTAACGTACCACACTAGAGAGAGTTTGTGTACCACCAGTACTTGTAGCAAAGTTTGAGAACCAGTGGACAAAATAAAAACTAAATAATTCTCTGCTGAACATCTCGGGATAGTTTGACTCCAGCAGCAGTTTGCCTAAAAATGTTCAAACCTCAGGTGTGGGACTCCACAAGTTCACCTGAAGAAGTCTGAAATCAGTTTAAATCTACATGTGTTGCAGTTTAGTAACAAGTAGTACTCCTTTCATTGTTAGCAAGAAAACCTAAATAACACGGATAAAATTAAAGCTCTCACAATATTTTCCAAAGAGAGTAGTGACGTCTTTGTGGCTTATTAAGTGGTCAGGGTGGTTTTACTTATACTCGCGCGGCTTAAAGGCGAAGAACTATTTGTTATGTAAAGATATAGTGGAGAATGACGTCACACTTTGCTTTATTTTGGTAGCCAATTTCTTTTTCCAATCAAACTCTGATTTAAAACTGAGAGAAAAGACAAACAAAGGTGGTTTTGGTTTGTTTGTATTGCAGAAGAATCGTGGTAGAAGACAATAATTTATGCTTTTAGGATGTCTAACCTATCTACAACATGCTCCATGATGTTTCAGGACCTTTCCTGCTTGATACCTTAACACATCATGCAGATTGTGACTGACATTAAGGGTTCTATTTATCGAGTAGTCTGACGCGTCTCTTAGCCAAGACAAACTGACACCACCTCAAGACATAACCGGTCGAGACAGAAACGGCAGCAGCATTGACAGGATGTCTGGAGCAAAAAGGGAGACCTCGCACCAACCAGGAATTTAAAAAAAACACACATTTATACACTGCTATTAAAGAGTGTTGACACTGAACAGAGCAGGGTTGGATTGGAAAAGGTTCCTGAATGCCAGGCCTCTTTCATCTGAGGCAACAAGTTCACCAATATGTCAGACTTCAAGACATTTACAGAGCAGCAGCGAGAGGCAAACACAAGTGTTTTTATGTTCCGTTTCCCAGCTTATATTGGAGTTTTCTTTGCTGTATTCTAGTAATATTTGCTGCTGAAACAATCAAATCTGCCCACAGGAATCTGTAGAGATTTATTTTATGTCGTAATATTTACTTTAAACCAAATTCTTTTCTTTACCAAGTAGCAACAGAGCAACAAAGAGCAGAAATACAGACAAAACTCACACACAAACCAGAGCACAAGTGTGTGTGTGTGTGTGGTTTTCTTGTGAAGTGGGGAGGTGATTTACAATGCAGCTAAGTGCTGGCATCTTATCAGACGTATCACACGCTTTTCTTTCCCATCTTGACATGTTTATCCTCAGAGTTTGTGCAACAGTAGAACCAGAAACCAGAAAAATGTTTCTTTATAAAAAGAGACTGGACTGCTGTGCTGAACAGGAAACTAATGATGAACTAATGAACTAAGTAGAAAACAGACGGCGTCGCTTGATTACTTTAAGACTTACTTTTAAAACAGGAAAGGTTCAGATGGCACACACACTCTACCTAGACATTAAGAATCGCAGCGTGTCTATAAACCCGCTCGTAAAACTGTGGAGTGGATTAAAAAGACTCCTTAATTGCTGCCATCCATCAGACCTGGCAACATGGAGAGTGTGTGTGAAGCCAGATCTTGTAAAAGCAGGAACAGAGGTTACACTCAGGTTAATATTGCTTACTGTGCACAGGTCACATATGAACTGTTTCATCAGATAAAGACACGAGAACACACTGCAGAGTTCAAACTAAATTAAAGTTAATGACATGTGACATGAATGTATCACAATTTTGCCAGTACTTCCCAGCTGTATATAAAAATACCTCTTGGTTATGTAATTAACGCGACCTGGTAAACTTCAGATAACTGATGCATAGATTAACTTGTTGAAGAACAATTCATATAAATTAATTAAAAGTTTTGCTAAAAATGACACCTGCCGTTTATGAGTTGATGTCATGTCTAATAATAATAAATAATACATAATAAATATTAAATATTTAAGAGCTTTGTTAATGTAACTTGAGACTTTTTTGAGGAACTGAATTCATTTTAAAACTTTTAAAGACCTTCAGATATCCTCAGATTACTGTTGTTCCATCTTTGTTGCATGATGGTTATATTTTTGGTTATTTCTTTAACATTTATTTAAACATATACAGAATATTTTGAATAAAAACGAGCAGGTTTATGGTTTTATTTCCTCTGAAATTGGAAACAGCAGCTGAGAATCAACAATCTCACCACAGTACATTCAGTAGTTGTAGTAGTAGTTCTGAAGCTTTAGTTCAAGAAGGGTCGTCCCAGATTTAACCCTTCTTCAAGAAAGATGACCGAGAACCTTCACACACTCTGAAGCTTCAGGTTAAATCACATGATCTTCATCATCAGAAGGAGTTTGAATCATTGAGTTTTTAATACTAAAATTTAAAAAATGCAAAGTTTAACATCGATGTGATACGATCAAGAGATTCAAACACAGTTTCTGAACGGACCTTGTGGTAAAAATCAGATTTTAAACATCTTTAATTTGAGTCAAAATTGGTTGTTTCAAATGCAATTTCCAGTTTAAACCATTTAACCAGTTTAACCAGTTTAACCATTCGTTTGAAATTACTTCAATTACTCTGGCGCATAATTAGCAGCTAATTTGTGTTTTCTAGGGATGCACCAATTCTTCTGCAAATAAGATACCATTCATCGATGTCAGTTGATGTTTGATCTGTTGTGTCGCATCAATTTTGCGCTAGTTAAACGTTCTGTTGGTCGTTTCCAACTCGGATATTGGAGAAATTATCACCTCCATCTTCCAGCATTGAAGTACCGACAGCATGTGTTCCATCAGCACAGTTCAGCTCTGATTTATTTGTTTCCCTGGCACAACAAAAAGCATCATTAATGCATCAGTTATTGGCAGACTCATCAGTATTTGGTGCATCCCTCGTGTTCGCTCCACATTTTTAAATAATCGTCTACTGATTATTGGCTCGTTTCACGAGCGCTTTGTTTGCTGTAAATTGCAGGATCGGTGACTTCCTGCGGCAGGAAACAACGCCTGAATATGCGGGGAAATAAAAATCCGGGTTCAAATAGGTTCCAACCGATCAGCTTGTTATAAAAAAACAATGAACTTTGTGTTGCCGTGTCAGATGAATAAAACAAATGCATTCCCGAGCTTTCACTTTGTGGCACGTAGTTTAGCCAAAAAATGTTTTGAGTGGAAAGCATGTTATTGAAAGCCAGAGTTCAGACGTGTATCATTTCTCACATTACTTTCATTGTTGTTGGTGGTGCGTCAAAAGATTCTTTGAGTTTTCCAAATCAACTCGTCTATTTTCTTCGAGTTAACTGTGTGAATCGAGTGAACAGAGATGCCCTCCATCGTCCACACATCTGTGTTCCAGTTTCTCCAGCAGAGAACATCGGGGCCTTCAAACTATTTCAGCCACAAAGTTTCAGCTCTCTGTTTTCATGTGCGTGTATATGTAATAATGAGGCTGGGTTCATGCAGGCACGAATTTCCTGCGAGTGACATTAAGATGAGAGAAGAACAGTGAATCATTCTGACTGTTTTATGTCTGTTGTACATTAAAAAAGAGCCTCTGTTTCAGATGGAGCCACAGCTTCACGCACTTATCCAGAATGAGGATTGGGGCGCCGAATCAGGCTCCACAGACACTTGTGGGAATTCCCAGAATCCCCCCCCCCGAGGATGTTTGGAGGGACTTTTAGCAAAGTTCACGGGGTCCCAGAGGGGGGTTCGAACGGGCCACAACTTCTGGCATAACTACGCAGCCACGCATCATTAAAAAACATGCGGGTGAATCTGCTGCATCGGTTTGATTATTCTGAGTTTGTAAAGCTGAGTTCAGCACGAAACACATCAGCTGTGTCACAGAGTGTCACCTTTTATACTTTAATGGCAATTAATTAACTCACAAACACTCAGCAACACAGTATACAGATGGTGGAAGCTGTGATGTGTCGATCAAGCATTGAATACCTCTCGCCTCAACCTCCACTTTACTACCAAGCATGAAGGAGGAACTACAGTGGCCACAAAACTCTCGAAAAGGCCCTATTTCCAACCGGTGTTTGCTTCGTCAACATGCTGGACTCCATGGAAGAAGATCGATCCTCTTCCTCTGTAGATATAAAAGATTCACTCACGGGTTCTCAAAAACACATCGATCAAGTCTTCATGAAGACTTTCTGCCACGTGAACATGGAGGAGAATGTACAGGTAAACTGTAAAGACTCGGACGCAGCAGGTCTGTTGCGATAATGAAGCTTTAAAAGCAGTAGCTGACGTTTGGACCGGGGTCAAAGTGAAACCAGATGTGTTGCTGGTCACAAACATCGACCTTTTCTTTAAAACGACACTACAAAACATGTACGACGATGTTTCCTGTGAGCGTCCACGTGTTCGGTTCATAGATCTATAAGAATAGCTGGAATACCTGAGGGAGCTTTACTGTTTGATTTACTGTGTTTTAATGGACAGGTTCTGGTTCTTTAAAGTGCGCTGACACAACAAATCAAGTGCGCCTTAAAGCTGCCAGGCCTCTATTAAGAGCGGGAATGACCCGGGGGAGTCGGCTACTTTAAACACGCTCCCTCACCGAAGCCTCGATGGAAACTTTTAAGAACAATAACACAAAGCCTCCATGACGCCGCTCACACTCGACTTCTCTGTGCAAACTTTGTCATCCTGTCATGTTGCGATTCAAATCCTGGTTGTGCTTCAATAATAATAAGTTTTGTGTGGACAGCAACATGGACGTAATTCTATCAATTTCCTGAAGTAAGCCTCGCTGGCTGCACACTCGAAACCCCCCTCCGAGCACGAGCTTGTGAAATGCTGAAAGTGTTTTTCACTCTCTTTAATGCTACTCGACAGAAAAGCAGAATTATGAAGAAACTGAAGCTCTTTTTTGACCAAAAATGTGCGTTTTATGTGATCTGATCACTAATCTGAAGACAAACTGAGGTCAACGTACGAAGTGAGGACTTCGACATGACCACAACTAAGATCTGATACAGTTGAAAAGGTTGTAGCCAGAAAAAACAGATATGGATGAGATATAAACAATCTTCTGACCCTGATATGAACTTTTTATCTTACTTCCAGTTAAAATCTAAAAATGTGCTACAGTAAACAGGATTACGATGAGGCTTTGCACAACTGGGTTAAATCGAGGGTCAAACAAGGGTTATACACAAGTGTCAGGAAAATTAATGCGAAAAAAACTCCTTCAACCTTGTGTCACATATGTGATGTTCTTTAATTTTCAGAGACGTTTAGGGCTGCAACTAAATATTTTCATTGCTCGTTAATCTACTGGTTATGTTCTTGATTAGTCGATCTATAAAATATCAGGAAATTAAGACGAATGCTCAAGGTGATGTCTTTAAATATTATATATTCAGTTTGCAAAGATATATAACTAAGAAAATTAGACAATACTCATATTGGAGGAGGAGGAACAAGCTCATTTTTGGTTAGAAAACAAAATTGTTGCCAACTAATCAAACAACTAATCCATTAATCAACAGCTTTGGTGATTTATCAAATAATTATCACTAACTCTGAACACGTTAGAAACACTGCAGTCCCATATAAACAAATCAAGCTGAACTTATATTAAATCTTTGAGTTTCTGTTTTGGACAGTCAGAGCGATGTGACACGTTCCTCCGAGGCTGACTCACGCTGAGAAACTGGCACCGACAGCAGATCCACACATTCGAGAAGGAGCTGCTGTCACGTACGTCGTCTGATATACAAAAAGAAAAAAAACAACCGCTAATGCAGCCTGGCGACACACCAAGATTACAGCTTACAATGCTAATATATGTCAACCTGCTTCTCTGGAGCCTTCCCTGAGGTTAGAAACCACTTATCTATAAGAGGCAGTTTGGAAACCAGCAGCATTCAAAAGCTCTGCACGCCCACACGGCTACTTTTAACAGATTAGACTTCTTCTCAGGACTCTCTCTGCATGTACAGGTCGAGATATTTGACTGACATCTTCTTCAGTTTTGTTGACAGAATCTTCTTTTTAAACCTTTCATGACACCGCGCCCAACTTTAACCCGAGAAGATGTCTGAGCTGACAAAATAAGTGTTGCTGAACTGAAGAAAGTACTTTGAATTAATTGAGAACAGAAGAAGAAGAAGAAGAAGAAGAAGAAGTGGGATAGTCACTTGTTTCGTACACACGGATATTAGATGTTACATTTCGGTCAGTGTGGCAGTTGCTGGAATAATTCTGGACCACTAATTACTACCACAAAGTTATTCTTTCTACTGTTTCTACATTGTAAAAAGTACTTTTTATTTTCATATAAAGGCAACAAATGCCCAGAAAAAAGCTGCCTGCTGTTTTGCAAAGAACATTTCCGCCTGTTTTTTCATCAGGTCAGAAACAGTTCAACACAGTTCTGCTTGTTAAAGTTGTCAAACGTATCGAAACGTCAATACTTTTTTGATACCACATCTTTAAAACGAAGCAATATCATCATTTGATAGTATTGAAAGTACCAAAGCTGTGAACCAAAGAAGAAAACTTCATCTATTTTGTGTGCCTTGAA
Source organism: Sciaenops ocellatus (assembly GCA_033000465.1). Lineage (NCBI taxonomy): Eukaryota > Metazoa > Chordata > Actinopteri > Sciaenidae > Sciaenops > Sciaenops ocellatus. Next base: position 23,413,042 of record CP136886.1, read on the forward strand.
CTTTCTGTTTCGTTCTGCCGTGGTATCAGGTATTGTTTTTGATATACTACTATTGAATCGAAGTTTAAAATTCTGGTATCGTTACAACCTTCCTGCTTGTTAATGTGTTTTTCTTGCGAGGATCCCGTACAGCACATTTACACTCTATGCCAGTGAGTGTGCATGGAAACAGAAATAGAGGTTTAACTATAATCTAGGGGAATACAGTTTTTTCCCACAGGTCAAAAATACACTCTGAGGAGGAGGTTTCCTCCGTTCTGTCAGCCGTTTTCCATCACAATAAACCAACAAGTCTCTGAATCGAACTCGCAGAGGACCACAGGAGTTTTGATTCAATGTTAGCGGAGTGACTTAACACTCGGTCTTGGCCTGTTGATAAAAACAGCCATCTTTTCGGGATGTCGTCCACAAACTGTTTATTTGAGTCACTTAAACACTCTGCCACTGCCATGTTGTTGTTATCTACTGCACATCTCGACATTTAAGAAGATTTAATGGGTCAAACATACTCGGGCAGCCGTGGTGTTAGAGACAGATCCATAAATCAGCGAGGCCAATGTTAGCTTACTGCAGATCTTCTTGTAGAAACTACAGAAATTGCAAACTTTCTTCGAGAAACAGCATCACCTTTGTATCGACTGTCCACCAGAGAGCACTGAAATTCCTGAAAATCTATATTCTGCACACAACTCAAACAAACAAATCTAAGGGAACTGTATCATCTGGGAAACAGTTGAGGGAACACCAGGATTGGAAAGCTGATTCATCAAAGTACCTCGGATACCCTCAGAAGTCAAATTCAGTTTGCAGAGCTGACCACCAGAGATGAACTCAAACAGAAACCAACACATCAGAACACGTTTTAAACAACCGTAAGGACGGGAAATGTTCCAGCAGACGACAAAGTGCACTTCACTTTTCCTGCATGTTCCCGATTCTTCCATATAAACCTGAACAAACTTTTTAATATAACGAGCCCCGAGATGTGCAAACGTTGTAAACACCTCCTGCACGAAGCCTTACAGGAAAGCGAGTGTGTGTGTGTGTGTGTGTGTGTGTGTGTGTGTGTGTGTGTGTGTGTGTGTGTGAGGCACATCCTCCCATTGTTCGAGCCCTCACAGGGGGTAACCCTCTCATACTATTGTTCCACTTGGAGTACCGTTCGGTCAGCTAACAAACAAACACACACACGGCCGATACTTCAAACACACTGTGGAAACAAACAAGAACAAATGCAGCTTTTTCAGACATTTTCTTCAAACAGGAACTTTTTCATGGCGTTAGATCAAGACTCAAGAACTTTGGCGCTGATTGAATAAACACAAAACTGGACGCTGCAGCACAAAAACAGTTACAAGAGTCTTCTGGTAAATTCTCCACATCAACAAAGCCGAACTTTAACGTGATAAAAATGAACATTTCTACATGAATTCACTGTTAGTTAGGTGCTTCTTCCCCAAACTTTTCAGCTCGCGACCCCCCAAAACAACGGTACCAGTGATTTGCAACCCCGACCATCCCCAGACGTCGTTTTATTTAACTACTTTTTAATGTTTAGTTACAATTCCGGCTAAAATATGTTATTTCTAAAAGTTTTAAAATTTGATCTGATTTCTGAAAATCATCTTGCGACCCCTCCAGGGGGTCCCGACCCCCACTTTGGGAACCAGTGTGCTAGAGTGTCTCTATCAGGTGAGATCATTTCCACACAAGAAGAAGAAGAAGAAGAGTTTGCTCTCTCGCATGAACCGCCGTCATGTCTCTGGATTGCAACATACTCCAAATTTAGCGTTTTTAATCTGCACAGAGGGAATGTTCTGTACTTTACTGCCATAGATCAATGAAGTAAACACACCAACAGGAGGAGGTGGAGGAGGAGGTGGTGGAGGAGGAGGAGGAGGAGGAGGAGGAGGAGGTGGAGGTGGAAAAGAGTTTCCCAGCTGTTCGGAGGAAAGTTGGAAAGTTCATACAATGCCACGACAAATACAATGGCACACACGTTTAAGGATACAAATCTGTCTCCATTCATTTGTTCCACAGAGAGATGAACAGGCTTAAAACAATACGAGGTTAATGTGGGAAGAGTCTGAACACCTGCTCGATAAACTGGTTTTACTATTTCTTTAATCATGACCGCAGTCATCCGAAATAAATTCCAAGGCATCACACGTTGCCTAAAATGTTGCTAAACCGCTCCGATGACTCAGAATATAAAGACTAATAACAAAAAAATATTATTTAACGCACGAGTCTCATCAGATTTAACAGCTTAAAACAGACAGTGAGCGTAATATTGATCAATTCTGCAACAAATGTGATTTTTTAAATTAAAAACGTGACACAAGTGATGAAATATCTCGACCTCGCTGTGTGTTTTCACCGTCTGTGTGTGCCTTAAGTTTAAACATTAGCTCAACGGCCCTGAAAGCAAACAGGAGGTCATCACAGTGGAGAGGACACGATAAATCCACATTGTTCCACTGTTCACGCATGTTTAATATCCAACAACCAGCAGCAGCAGCAGCAGGAGACTTCACGACGCACCTTTGAAAATATGAGGAAGATACGAAGGAATCTGGTCTGTCGAGAAACGAGCAAACTGAACAAACAAAAAGGTGGCGTGCATTAAACTCAGCTCATTCAAACATCGATCAGAAAAACGCACGACAAGAAGACTTTCTTTGTTTGTTTGTTACCTGGTCTTTCCTGCCCACCACAGAAAACCACATGTTGCAGCCGCTCTCCTCAGCGTTGTCCAGACCAGCTCACACTGGGATGTCCAGACCAACACACACTCACACACACACACACAAATGCACACACCTCTTTTTATCCCAGAGTGTGTGTGTGTGTGTGCTTCAACCTGCTAACATGCACCGACAAGTCCAAAAGCTCCAAATTACACCAGCAGGGAGTAATCCATTCAAACGCTCAAACGTCTACGCTTTAAAATCACTATTTACGGCTCCAAGCGAGGGACAAAAAAAGTCACGTGAGCTTCTACGTGTGTGGCAAAAAGTGGTGGAAATGTAGTCATTTAAAAAAAAAGTTGGCATTTATGAGAAAAGCTGTTTAAATTCCAGCACGTGTGGTTAAAAAAAAGACGCAGTAAATTCCTCAAATGTTCCCAAAAAAGTGCAAAAAAAAAAAAAAAAGAAAGTTCCTAAGAAGAAAATCCAGGCGTGGATCCAGAGGTGAAGCGTCGGCTGGTCAGACTGAGGTGGAGCTGCAGCAGCAGCAGCACAAATACCACACACACACACACACACACACACACACACTCACACACTCACACACTCACACGCGCACACACAGACACACACACACTCTCTGTTATATAACAAGGCAGAGCTCAACCCAGTTTACACAGAAACCAAGCAGCTGTTTGACAAAATTCACTCTACCTGCCTTTCCCACACACACACACACACACTCTTCTGCCTCCTCTGTCCTCACACAGCTCTGAAAACAAACAGAGCAAGGAGGTTTCCTCAGTACGTCCTTCCTTCCCGTTCTTCCCCTCCACACACACACACACACACACACACACACACACACACACAGGAAAAGCTCTCGCCTTCAGCAGGAAACTCACCCCACGCTGAAGAAAGACAGAAAAAGTCCTCGTGCTTCACCCTGAGAACAACGTTCGTCCTCATCTGCTTCACACACTTCGTCTGAAATCAGCTGAAGTGCCGCACACGGAGGACGCATCGTGGTGTTACGTGATAAGATAAGGTACAGTGAGAAACATCAGAGAGGCCTGAGGGCAGAATGACGTAACCGTCTGGGTCGTAAATGCAGAGTTCCCCCCCCCCCACCGACAGGAAATTTGTTAGTCAAAGTGGACATTCAAACTGTCACTGTGTCGCTGTGTTTGGAACTTTAACATAAAATCAGGCCTTTGTGGGACATCGCGGTGACATCATGTACAACCACGAGTCCAAACAAGACGGGGACGGGAAAAAAAACGTGAGTTTACGATGATTTCCGTGAGTCCATCTTCCAGAGAAGTGTGCGGCGTTTCTAGATGCTCATGGTCGAGTCTGAACTTCATCTGTAGCTGCAGAGATGAACTGAAGTGCTCCTGAGCCCGTGCAGTGATATACTTCATACTACAGTCATGTGTGTCTGAGGGGTCAGAGGTCACGGACATTCAGAGATGTGTGTAGATGTTTTAGAGCTTTTATGGATGTTAGACACGCTCCGTGATAATTATTCATTTATCTTTCATAACTCTGTCACGAGTCAGCGAGTTATGAGTCGTATAAAATTGGACGGTGATGATGGAGATTGTTTGTTTAACCACTGGTGACTGAGCGAGCTGGATGATGATGTGAAGTCTGAGCGTCTGTTTTACTCTCATTATGTTTACTTTATTACTTTAATGTCAAAGCCTACGTGTGTGAGTGTGTGTGTGTGTGTGTGTGTGTGTTTCAGGAGGTCGTGTTTTCACAACCTTACAGACAAACCAATAAAAACATAAAAATGACGATGATCATGAGTTACAGCTCTCCACATGGCTTCAGATGAGCTACATGACTTCATTTTTATAGAAACTTGCGTTCATTACATCTATAACTGCAGACAACACGTGTTTCATGTCTTTCCCGTGTTGACTGACCTAAAAATTAAATGTTGGACTGCAGAAAATGAAGCTAACATTATAAAATTCCACCAGTCTGTGTCGAGCAGTACTCATTTGAACCAGTAGGTGTCTCCACTGTGCACATCTGTCATCTTTTTAGACACTAATGAAGATTTTATTTTAAATTCTGGGATGATCTCTCGACTCAAACGGCATTTTCCGGTCCTCAGGAAGCATCCATCATAATCTCATCACATCTATCTCATTGCTCTGTTCCTGTTTGTCAAGTTTAGCCTCTAAACTTTGCATGAATCTTCATTTTTCCTGACATCCTCGCGGCACCCTCCTCTTTTTTTTTGGCCCGTTCTTGTAACACTGGAACACGTCGGCTGGATGTTTCGTTTCTCCTGGTTTTGCCTCTACGTGAAATAAACAACATGTACAGAGTGATCCATGATCCTGCTCCAATCAGCCCACCCACCACGCCCACATCCACCTCCTTTATAACAGCAGACTGAACTGTGTGTGTGTGTGTGTGTGTGTGTGTGTGCAGTGTCACTGTTTAGTCTCTGCACTGCTGTCAGACTCAACAATGAAAGCCGTCTATTTAAAATAGCAGCCTTTTCTGTCAGCGCTGTGTCGCCGAGCCTCACACACACACACACACACACACACACACACACACACACACACACACACACACTCAGACACACACTCAGACACACACTCCGTCTCGACAGCCAAGATCCAAAATCTTATTTTTGGACTTCCTGTCAAGCTCGTGCCGATCCTTCACCCTTCATCTGTTTAAAAATATAAATCTGAAAACTTTTTTTAAACTTTAGGAAATCTGCCACACGTCGACTCTTCAGACAAACTTCACGGCGGCGTTTCGGCGTTTCTTACCTTGGCAGCCACGATGCTGAGGCCCATGCCGTTGTGCTTCTTCAGGGTTACCGTGACAACCTCCGGCTCTTTCCTCATTGGCTGAAAAGAGAGATGGACAGGAAGGAGAGAAACTGTGAGCGAGGATGAAACCTCTCCGATGAGTCTCTAACTCGGCGTGAGCTTTGACGTCCTTAACGTTTAGCGTGTTCGTCCCGTGTGCGTCTGAAACGTTACCGACGAGAGCGAGGAGTGAAGTGAAGTGAAGAGAGGGAGGGATGAGGAGAGAAGAGAAGGGAGGGAGGGAAGGAATGAAGGAGGGATAAAAGGGGGGAAAGGGGAAGACCGCAGAGGAACCTGTGGTCGCTGGAGTGGAGTCAAGAATGAAAACCACATCATGGCTACCCACACACACCCACACACACACACATATAAAACACACACACACATATAAAACATACACACACACACACTTGTACACACACACAGCAGGGCTGGGTGACTGGGTGTGGAGAGAGACAGAAACAAAGAAAGAGAGCGAGCTACCGAAGGTTTCCCACATCATGAAAAAATACTAAATAAACCAGTGTCAGTAAAGTGTGTGTGTGTGTGCGTGTTTTATGTGTGTGTGTGTGTGTGTGTCCTGCAGGGACAACCAGAACCAAACAAAAAAACAACAACAACAACCGATGACGACAACGCTGAAAGACTACGACCACACGACCGCACCGGTAGCACGGCGACACTACGACGACATCCAGGCCGTCGCCATGACAACCAGAACACAAGCCTGACACGGCGAAGTCCGACTTCGGGTAGCGACGGTAACCCTTTCCCGGCCACATCTGGAAGCCGTTACTCGTCCCCTCCGTAACTCGTCGGGTGGATTACGGCGTTTCTCTGAGACACACGATCACGTCACGTCACGTCACGTCACGTCACGTCACGTCACGTCACGTCCATCCGGCTTCTTCCAGAACTAAAACTAAACGATCAAAACAAACTGAAATAAAGTGAGAATATTCTCTGATTGTTGCAGGTATGAAAGAATTTAAACTAACAAATTAAAACGTGATGATGAAGTACCTTGAAAGTGCTTTGATATTAAAGCCAAAAGATGCTGTTATTACATGTTTTAGCTCACATGTGTGACATAATCTGGCTCTGGAGCTCGTCTCTCTCCGCTGTACTGGTTCATTCAGGTGTGTGTTATTCTGGATTTACTGGGTTTAAGGTGGATTGTAGAAGAATTCCAGACTTCAAGACGTGACGGATGAAAACACGCGGATCAGCTTCAGGTCAGTTTACGACTAAAAAAGGTAAAAAACTCGTGAACAGAAGCTGCAGGCTGACGTAGTCTGACTATTTTTAGGTGAAGTTTGAACCTGGAAGTCGCTTTGATTTGAGTCCAGAGTGTGTGTGTGTGTGTGTGTGAGAGAGACGCCTGCATTATGTCGAAGGCTACAGTCATGAAATAGTAGAGCGGGAATAAACAGACCAATTACAGAGGAAGTGGCCGTGTGTGTGTGTGTGTGTGTGTGTGTGTGTGGATGAAAAGAAGTCTATCATTTTGTGCTCCAGGCTCACTAACTAACTTCTGCAGTGTGATTGGTGTTGATTAAATTGTGTGTGTGTGTGTGTGTGTGTGTGTGTGTGTGTGTGTGTGTGTGTGTGTGTGTGTGTGTTCTGTGAAGGTTGTTATGAAAAGTAAATTGCCCCTTCTGAAGTCACTGTAATCACTGCCTTCCAACATGGAGACCACACACACACACACACACACACTATGATTTATGGTGTGTGTTCATGCAGACAGGAGGGGGGCGGGGCTTAGCTCGGCTCTCATGAACTTTATTTATTTAAAGTTAGCTTCAAGCATTTCTCTGTCGCAGTATAAAATCACGTGGCCGACAATGAAGTGACAAAAAAACTGCAGTTCCTCAAACGTCCACTTGAGGCTGGCTCCAGAAGTGAGTCAGTCTCCATAAGTCCCCAGGTCGTATTTTGTAGCTGTTGTCTGTGACAGAGTCCGACAGCAGAGCTGTGTCCTGAAGTTACCGCGCTGCGTTCAAAGACTCCGCGGCCTCTGAGTGTTCGTGTCCTTGCTCGCTGCCGTCTGAGCTGTCAGATCTGCTGTACACTTTATTCTCCACAGCTTCTGTGAGTCAGCATCACTTAACCTATCCAACCTCCTCTAACCTGACATGTACCGCTGACACACACACACACACACACACACACACACACACACACACAGTGGTTTACAGACAGTGAGAGTGTGTTTGTGTGTTCGTACCATCTCTGAGTTGTCAGCAGCAGAGAAGTGGCTGTCACAGTCAGCTCCTTCAAAGTGGACCGTCCAGGTACCGGGAGAGCGAGGGTGAGGTACTAACCGACAGAAACCTGCCAGAGGAAACACACACACACACACACACACACACACACACACACACACACACACACACACTTATTATTAATTTACATTTTCAATGAGTCATAAATGTGAAAACAGAGCGAGCTTCTCTCTCTAACGCTGAAATAACCAAGAGGGAAACGTGTAAAACTGTCCACACATGATTTAAGACAAACATTAGAGTTCACACAGATTTTCAAGGGTGAAATTCAAGCACTTTTCAAGCACTTTCAAGGTTTTAAATCATCATCTTAATTTGTTAGGACAAATGCAATTTCAAAATAAAGTTCACAAACTTTCAATCAATGCACATCCTCACTGTGTTTATTTTACCAGCTGCTCATATGAACTGTGTTTGTTCCCAAAGAATGCCTGAGGAGGGTCTGAGAGGAAGCTTTAAATATTATTATTAAAATGTGGATTCAAGCATGAAGACGTCGAGAAATTAATGCAAACAAAACAAAAATACAACATGCAAATCAGCTGGAACACACAGCGCATGTTAGATTTCTATAATGTTTTATATTAACTCTGTGTCATGTGGTTTTCCAACAGAAAAGTTTAATTAACACAATAAAAACACTTCAAATTAATCTGCTTCTCCCTCGTTAGTGTCAATAAATCATCGTGCACAGTGAAGATCAAACATCAGAGTTATGTAACAATTAGAAAAGCAGCCACAGAACTAATAAAAATACAGTGAATTATATATTAGAATCTGGAAAAACAGCTGATCAAACATCCGTGCGGATCGCGGTGACGTTACCTCTCTGCAGCAGCGGCTCCAGGAAGTCCTGCAGGCCGTTGGGGAGGCTGCGCACCACGTCGCAGGAGTAACCGTCCTCGGGAAGGAGGAACGGCAGCTGGAGGTCCGGATCCTCCTCCAGCTGAACCTCTCTGCCGTCGCTCCTCGCCAGCTCGTCCGCTGTGTTCTCTGCCACTGCCACCACGTGGTCGATCAGCTCCTGCACACACACACACACACACACACACAGCAGATGTGCTGTTAGATGCTGTGTCTAGAAGTGATGTTACGTTATGTCGAGTGTGTGTTCTCGTACCGGCGGGATGTAAGGCTCGTCCGGAGCACAGTGGTAGTTGCTCATGAGGGCGTGGAGCTGCAGGGAGTTGAGCTTGAAGCAGGTGTTGTGGATGTTCGGCACATCCTGCATGGAGTATTTGTCCATGGTCAGCAGGGTGGTGGCCTGGAGGGGACAACAAACACTTCAATCAGCTTCATGTCTTTTATATCGGACACGTGTTGAACTTTTGAACCTTTGAATCCTCAAACACACACACACACACACACACAAAACTGGATTTTTATTATGTCAAAGTTCTTCTCGCTGGTTTGAAAAGGCGAGGCCGAGCTGTGACCGCTTCAAACGCAACAATACGATAATCAGAATCTGACGACAGCTGTCGGGTTTGTTTGCTCGGAGGGAGACGCCCGTGTCGGTCGAGTCTGATCAAACAAACACTCGCACAGCAGACGCAGATGAGCTCAGATTTTTGAGCTGTGAACTATTACTCCATGTCGACAGCTCATGTCATCTTTAACTGATGATTATGTCGCCGCAGGAAGTCCATCCGGACTAAAAAAACCTCACGCCACAAACATCTACCGCAGCTGGCCTCAACATGAAGGCCCGAGGCCTCGTCTGACACTACACGACACATGAACACCTTTTTAATCACGATGTTCTGATAAATATCTTCAACATTCAAATGTTCTGCACGCTCTGAATATTCCTGCACAATTTTAAAAACATGTTGTACATATATTTATATCTTCTAGTACGTCTATCTCTTAGCTTTTAGTTTTTTTAAGCTAAAACAAGCTAACAACAAGCTAAAACAAGCTAACAACAAGCTAACATGAGCTAAAACAAGCTCACCAGCTAAAACAAGCTAATAAGCTAAAACAAGCTAACAACAAGCTAAAACAAGCTAAAACAAGCTAACGACAAGCTAAAACAAGCTAACAACGAGCTAAAACAAGCTAACAAGCTAAAACAAGATAACCAGCTAAAACAAGCTAACAACAAGCTAAAACAAGTTAACAACAAGGTAAAACAAGCTAAAACAAGCTAACAACAAGGTAAAACAAGCTAAAACAAGCTAACAACAAGGTAAAACAAGCTAAAGCAAGCTAACAACAAGCTAAAAGTTAACAAGCTAAAACAAGTTAAAACAAGTTAACAACCAAGCAGCATCCTCTGTGGCTGGTAAATGAAACCCATTCGTAAGCGCTAAAAACTGCAGTTCCTCTTCTCGTCCACTTGAGGCTGGCTCCAGAAGTGAGTCAGTCTCCATAAGTCCACATGTTAAAATGTCCAACTTCACAGCAGAAATAAACATGTTTACAGCCTGGTACAAAAAACAGTTTTGGTCTCTATAGCTAATTTCCCCGTTCATGACAACTGTACTAAACTAACAACAGGCTAAGACAAGTTAACAATGCTCATGTCCAGCCACACACTTCCCTCGTGTCCGTCTTACCTGCACGATTCGACTGAGGTGGCAGTCGGCGGCGAGCTCCAGCCCCTGTTTCTCCGCCCAGGCTTCGATGTGGCTGAGCTGCTGCCGCAGGATGGCCCCCCAGTAGTGACAGCACAGCCCGGACTCGGTGTCCGTCACCAGCTTGTTGAAGAGCCACATGTTGATGAAGTGGAAGAGCTGCGAGAAGAGCTGGATGGTCAGAGCGGCGTTGACCCGACACCGCCGCAGCAACGACATCGCCCCCGTGAGGGTGTGCAGGACATCCTCTGCGAAGGGAAGGAGAAGAACGAGGGTCAGCTCAGGGTGGACGGAGGGCGTGGAGGTTTCGTCACGATAAAAACATTTAAAACAAAGACAGGCTGAAAAGCTTCTTTCTTCACGCCGGAGTTATTATTTCACACAAGGCAGGAGTCCAAACTTTAACCAAGCGCGAAGCCGCTGATGGTTTCATCGAGGTTTGGACAGATATTACTTGACTGGAGGTAATGGAGGGACTTTCCTGACATGGTTTCCCACCATGAGAGCTCATGATTACCAAAACAGAACAGAGAATTACAGATTTTTCAGATTTTTCTCTAATCTTTACTTATTTTTCCTCATCAGAGCCCCAGAAAGCAAAAATCTGACATGGAAAGATCACAAACATGTATTAAAGCTTCTGGAAACGTGGCTTGAAATAGTAAAAATACAGATATGATGTCAACGCCGAGCATCCACAGAAAAATGAGAAGAAAATCTTAAAAACAACGACCTGCTGTGGACGAGGGAGCATCAAAACATAGATAAACCTCAGAAAAACATCACTATCAGTTGAAGCGTACGTTATATTTAGGATAGTTTCAGCTCTTCACGACGGGGAACTGAAGATTTATATATCAAGCAAAGCAGAGCTGGTGATTGCTGGAACAGCGGAAAGACTAAACGGGGACGGTTTGGTGGGTTTTATTTTGTTTCTCTTGAGGCGGAATAAAGTTTTTTACAATGAGTTAACGAGGCAAGTAAACTAATTTCAGTTTGAATTCAGAAGTTGTACGGTTGAAAACAGATGTAAGAATATTTCCTGTGTTTATTTAATCACACTAAATGCAGTGAAGTTGGTTTCTTTTGACTCCAGCATGAGCGTGACAAATTCAACCCAACCAAAAAAGTTTGCAAAAAGCCCGAAGGAAGATATTTCAAATGTGGAAACGGTTATTGTTTTGTTTTAAACATAATATAAAATCCATACAATGTGCAGTCAAAAGAGGTCTCTTAGCTTCCTGTGTTTGTGTCTTACCGATCTTAGGTCTCTGTGGATTGTGTTCCTCGGGGTCGTCCAGGAAGGCCGGCATGTAGTTATTCAGATCAGCCTGCAGACAGTGGACCAGGTACCTGCACAGACAGACACATTATTATTATTTATTACAGCAGGTTAAAGAGACGTCGGCGTCAAACAACAGAGAAGATCTAAACCAACAGGTTACAGGACACTCCAGACACATGCAGCCATTTCTTCTTTTACTGGACTTAACGATGTTTCCTTGTAATCAGGTTTTATTCTCTTGATTTCCACAGATGATCATGAACTTTCAAAGAGTAAATCTACATTTTTCCTGTGTGTGAGCAGCTGATCCTGTTTTTTACTGCGTGTTTACATCATCACGTTTACCTGAGGTCCATAGAAATGTGCAGTTTTGTCTACAGACATCAAACATGTTCCCTGACTTTCCCTGCCTGGAAAAACATCTCCAAAACCTCCAGAATATTCCAGACTGTGACACGACCACACACACACACACACACACACACACACACACACACACACACACACACACTGACTTGAAAGCCATCTGAACCAGATGGGCGAGGATGTCCTGGGCGTCCAGCGTGATGCGGTTCAGGTCTCGGTCCTGCTTGATGAAGTTGAGCAGCTCTGAGGCGTTGGCCATCCAGAAAGCCAGCGCTCCCGCGATGTTCTTCTGCTTCTGTAACGTACGTAACAACAGCGACACACAGAGGAGGAAGAAGAAAACACACATGGAGGACGTTGTTAGAGCGGCAGGACGAAGGAGAGACCGCAGAGTTAAAAAAAGGAAAAGGTAGGAGAGGTTTCTGTTTGAGTGGCAGCCAGAAGGAGCAGTTGTTACTTCAGGGATAGACTCATGCCCCGCCCACCCCTCCCTCCTCTTAGCCAACCCGGTGCGAGAGGACGAGTGGTCATCACTGTCACTCAAAAAGAAGACAGCCAATCACATTCAACAGCTTTAGAGACATTAGTGACCACTCGGTTCCTCTCAGACAGCAGCTCAGGTCATCAGGTCAGCAGACACCGGCCTCCTCCGACAACATGATGCTTCTTTGTGTTAAATAATCAGACTGTAGACTCACACGATGGACGGCATGGATTCAAACTGTAACAAGTCACATTAAGATCACCGTGACAGGCAGAAATATCTGAACTGATGGTTACAATCGATTTGAGCTCTTTATTTATGAACATTTCTGATATTTTTTTAACACTTTTCTTGCCAAGAGTTTGATTAGATGATTCTCAGGTCTGTCCGCTTAGCTTAGCTTAGATATATAAATAAACTAAATATATCAGGTTGATCTGAACCCTTTGGACAGAGCCAGGCTAGCAGCTTTGCCTAGTTATTTATTATTATTTATTTTATATCTTCTTTTTGTTTTAGACTCTAGGGGGCGCTGAGCAGGAGGAAAATAAAAGGTAGCAGGTGTGTCGATGTTAAGGAAACGCATCAAGAAGTGAGAGGCGGTCGAATGAACTTAAACATGAATCCTTCTTAATCGTCCAGCTGAGATGGAGCATCAGAAATCCTTTGACAAACAGCCACTACAGCCAGCGTAACCATCGACTCGGCTGTACATTTATCCTACAGACATGACAGAGCGGTATTGATTAGCCTGACTGATATTATTGGACAATCACAAACATGTCAATATTGGCATATATGTTATCCAAGCTTGTGCTAATATATGTGTCACTGCAAAGTTTATCCAGCAGAGTGAGAACTGTGATTTACAATTATTTAACATTATTATTTAATTATTTAACAGGTTAAATCAAAATAACTTTGGCTAACCTTTAAAAACAAAAGACAGAATTAAGATTTAAGACAATAAAGTTAAAGATAAGGACTTTAAATGTAATATTCAGCCTTCTGATCACCTTTGCACCGTTCAGGAGTTCACTATCAGCCACCATATCGACATCTGAGTCTCTAACATACATCTGTCGGGCTCTCTTAGCTCTTGACAAGAAAGTGAATAAATGTATTTCCTAAAATCCTGAAGCGTTCCTTCAGTGTATCATAATACAACATGATATAAAATCTATTAAAAACACATGTTGTGTCTCGCTGTGTGAATGTAATCAGAGCCTCGCAGCGACACAGTGCTGTAATAATATCAGAGATTGATGACGTCATCACGATGATGGTTTAATAACTGCTCCATGTGTCGGTCTACAGTCGTTTCAGGTCCGACATGAACGGGGAGGACAGAGCTCGGCGTCTGAGGAGCTGATTGGTTAATATCTCCCACCACTCAGAGGGAGGACTGTGCGAAGCTCGCTCTCCTGCACTCATCTATCCCCGCCTTGAAAAAAAACGTAATCAAAACGTAAAAAAAAACAGGAAAAAAACCCTTCATTCAGAACAGCCAGAGAATGAGAGATGGAGCCGAGTGCATCCAAAACGAAACATGACGAGAAAAACACTGAGGGAACGTTTAAAAAACACACAGACGGGTGGATGGATGGATGGATGGATGGACATATTAAACTCCAAACAGACAAATGAAGCAGAGGAGGAGGTGGAGGAGGTCGGAGGGACGCGACTTGTCTCTCATCCACACTGTCGAGTAGGAGAAGCAAGACATGATGATGTCACAAGAATTAAAGATGGAGCGATGACGGAGGAGAGGTTTGGTTTTCGCTCAGTTTGGTTTGTTTTTTGTATTTGTTTGTTTTTAGTACCAGGCGGGTCCAGGAAGCTGAATGGAATTAGTCAGGTTGGTGTTGCTGTTGGTGCTTAGTTTTCCAGCTGTGGGAGGTGGGACGCATTATCATGGCTTTTATTTGACATTTCTGTTAGGATGGAGAAAAAGAAGCAGCAGCAACAATGAAGGGCTCGTCAAAAAAAAAAGCAGACAGAGAGGTCAGAGGTCAGAGGCAGAGAGTCAGAGGAGGTAGCCGAGAGGTTGATGAGGTGGAGCGACATGATTTTATTTTATAAAAACGTTACGTTGGTTCTGATGTGCCTTCAAAGGAACTTGTGACAGTCCATTCTTCAGGGTTCCCAAACTTTAATAATCAAATTCAAGGACTTTTCAAAGACTTTCCAGGCTAATTACAATCACAATACTGAGGATTTGGGTGTGAAACAATGAAGCAGGAGAAAACAAAATGATTAATTTTATAATAATATAAAATGAATTTAATTCTATTCTTGCACAAAACGTAGAAATTCAAGCACTTCCAATGACCCATGTCTAGTCATGTCTATCATACCCTCAAATTTAAAAACTTTTAAGGATTTTAAAGGAGCTGTGGGAACCATGACTTATATATTTTTTATTTTTGGCACTTAATGATTAATAATTTAAAAATTGATTTCTGCTTTAGAAATCTGCTCGTATTTTGTCTTGTAATCTACATGCAGGGCTGCTGCGAACATGTCTTCTTATTTTTTCTTGTCTATTAATTAAAATTTCAGGAAAACAGCCATCAAAATTTCCCAGAGCTCAAGGTGACGTCTTTAATTAATTATTTTGATCAGCCAAACATAGAAAAGTCTGTCAGTTATTCAGAATGTCGTAAAGTTTTAAGTTAAGTAAAGTTTTAAGTTAAGTAAAGTTAAGTAAAGTTTTAAGTTAAGTAAAGTTTTAAGTTAAGTTTTATGTTAAGTAAAGTTTTAAGTAAAGTTTTAAGTTAAGTAAAGTTTTAAGTAAAGTTTTAAGTTAAGTATCAAATGAAACTAAATTGCTATTCTACCAAATGTAGAAATTCAAGAATGATTATTGCCAATTCATTGTCAGTAAAATAACTATCAGATCTAGCTGTACAAATTTTTTGGATTCTCGTTCAATCATTCCTCAGTTGTTAAAAGTGGACATCCGTTTTGATCCGTCTCACCAGCACAGAGCTCAAATTATTGTTTCACAGCTGTAATTAGTGGACAATAATTTGTCCTGACGATGAGTGATGGTGCTCTACTGTTTATTATGATAATAATGAAGTTACAGTTCTTTCCCTGAAATCATCTGAGTTTCTTTAAAGGCAGAAAACTGAGTCCCAACATGTAAAGCTGGGTGAAAGACATCAGCATGAAAGATTGATGAACTTTTGGATATTTTATCCACGTCGCCCACACCAAGAGGAAGAGTGAGAGAAAGGGTGAGTGAGGGAGGTAGACGAGTCTGTAGCAGCCGTATCATGGTGTGCTAATGTGCTATCCTACCTGATCCCCTTCAGGAATCTCCTGGATGGAAGGAGGAGGGGGAGAAAGAGGAGGAGGAGGAGGAGGAGGAGGAGGAGGAGGAGACGTTCACAGGACAGAGAGAAAACACGTCAACAGCTACAGTATGGACACGGCCGTGTAACACACACACATACACGTACATAGACATAAAGTGTGACACACACATGGTCATGGTTTACAGTCTGAACATGACTGAAGGAGGTCGGCTGGAAAAAACACATTTCAGAATGTCAGCGACGTTTATCAAGATCATATGAAGAGTTTGTCTGAGGTTTCTTTGATACATTTTACAGGTTTACAGACATAAAAAGTTTTCAGCAGCTGGAAATAAAAAGATAATATAACCCCTAAAATCCACAGAGCACAGCCATGACGTGACCGTCGGAGCTGATCTCGACTGTTTGTGAATCCACCAGAAGAGCTACGCATGATTCTCAGCTCGAGCTAACAGGAAGTCTAACCCAGAATGTGGTCAATTTTCAAAATAAAACAGTTTTAAGTTAAGTAAAGTTTTAAGTAAAGTTTTAAGTTAAGTAAAGTTTTAAGTAAAGTAAAGTTTTAAGATAAGTTTTAAGTAAAGTTTTAAGTTAGGTAAAGTTTTAAGTAAAGTTTTAAATAAAGTTTTAAGTAATGTTTTAAGTTAGGTAAAGTTTTAAATAAAGTTTTAAGTAAAGTAAAGTTTCAAGTTAAGTAAAGTTTTAAGTAAAGTTTTAAACAAAGTTTTAAGTAAAGTTTCAAGTTAAGTAAAGTTTTAAGTAAAGTTTTAAGATAAGTTAAGTAAAGTTTTAAGTAAAGTTTTAAGTTAAGTAAAATTTTAAGTAAAGTTTTAAGTAAAGTTTTAAGTTAAGTAAAGTTTTAAGTTAAGTAAAGTATCAAAAGAAACTTAATTTCTACTCTTGCACCAAATGTGGAAATTCAAGCACTTCCAATGACTCGTCTATTTTATAAACCTTTAAGGATTTCAAGGACCTGTGGGAACCAATATTTTTTTATACATTTAGGTTTTTATTTTTGTTTTATTTATTATTTTAAGTTTATTTCTGCTTTAAAAATATGCTGCTGTTTATTTTTAGAGCATATTTGCATTCATAACTTCGACTGTCAGTATTCTATTCTAAGTGGTCATCACAGTTTCCCAGAGCTCTCAGTGTCGTCTTTAAATTGTTTGTTTTGTTCAACCGTTGTTCAAAAGTCTGTTTGTTATTTAGTTTACAATAAAAAAAGCTGCAGAAATTCTCACATTTGAGAAGACTGAACCACAAAAACTTTTGGCATTTTTACTTAATTAACAACAGTTTCATCTCTAGCTGGATGAAGTGTGAAACATTCAAACACCAACGTGCTTTTAATTGGTTTCAAAATATAAATTCACGGATTCATGTTCATGCAATCGTTCCTTCAAAACACTCCTGGCTGGATATGAAGACGTGAGCCGTGCCTGGTGGAGTTTAATGGTAAACTGAGCGAGTGTGAAGGTGAATAAACGTGAGCAGGGTGTCCTTAAAAAGGCCAAAGAAAGGTAAATGCACCCTCGAGTGAAGTAAGTTATTTAGATACAGCTGCATTAAATGTGAAGAAGAAATTCCGGCTCTGCACGTCATTACACTGTGAGAAATGTGTTGGCTTGCTTTATAAAAAATAAAAAAAACAGGAATGTTGGAGGGAAAATTTGGTTTTGCAGTTATCGAGTGGGCGACACCCTCTTTGTGGAAACAAGCAACGAGTTTATGAGAATTGTGGCCTGAGCGTAGAAAACAAGCAGAACTTCATAGAAGCTGTCAGATAAAGTCGACCTCGTTCTCGGTGAGTTATGACTCTTAATTTGATAATCACATACTGAGGTTTGAAAATGCTGCGTGTCATTTACGATAAGTTAAGATGCAGTTAAGACGTTTAACAATCTCCACAAGTCGACACAGAAACACTCGTCACAATCATGCAGATTCACGAGTTCCTATCATGCGAAACGAGCTCCAAAAATACCCTGTTGGATTAGTTAATACATGTTAATTAATGAAACTACTACCACTGTTCTTTCATAACTTCGCTGCATACCAGTGGAAAGAACAGCTGCTGTGAACTAAACAAAAAGTGAGTAGTAACTTATAAAAGAAGAATTTTATTGATCCTCAGTGATCCTCTGATCTACCGAGGTCAGTTAGACTTCATGCAAACACTGAGTTAACACAAGAACCGCCAACAGGTCATTTTGATCCTCCATGGCTCGTTTAAATGGATGGAACTCTTTCAAAATAAAACTCCATCATCTCTTAAATTCATGACTTTTCCTAAAATATGTTAATTAATCACCAGAATTATATCATTTATAACTAGAACCGCCAAGGGGTCATTTTCATTTTTACACCTCATAGAAACAGACAGTCACGACACGCCCGGTTGTCTAGCAACTAACACTGTTTAGACCTCTTTTGATGAGTGTGCTGCAGCCACAGTTCAAAGACAACGCAACTGCTTTAAGAAGTTTTTGTTTTTTACACTTGACAACGCTGTTGGCGGTAAAAATGACTCCCTTGGCAGTTCTTGTGTAAAATGCAGCCGAGTATCGAGCTTCAACTCTTCTGAGTAACAAACAAAAATGTATCAGGAGCACAAAGTATATTAAAGTTGGCTGTACAAGAATCCTGTTTGTGTTATGAAATCTTAAAGTTTTATTTTATTCTATAATATGTGGCGGTGCCTGAAATCTCAGCTGTCATATCAGCTCTAATGACGGCTTCAAACCACGAGCCTTTAACACTGAGAGGTAGACAAACAAACACAGACTGCTACGACAGACGTGACTGTGGAGAGAGAGCTGAAAAAAATACACAAACATTTACAGAAACTTACAACGACTACACGTGTAGTTTGTAAGAATACAAACATTTCACAGGCGAGTCAGTGCGTCAGTATGAGTACATACATATCATGAAGGAGGCAGGACACACTGGGATAACACACAACAAAAAGAAGGTTTGAAAGGCGGTGTTACTGACCTGGATGACTCCCTCCATCATGCTCACCATCTTGTTGACGATGGCGATGACCTTGTGCGTCCTCTCGGACGGCGACATGTCGGGCCGGTACGAAGGCGACAGGATGTAGCGGCAGGCCATGTACAGGACGTACGTGGGCGAGAGTTTGAAGTGGACCGTGGAGCTGTTGGTGTAGTTGATGATGGCTGACAGGAAGGTGTCTTCAGCTGGAGGGAGACACGCACTCAGGCTATTAATACAGATACTACAATGTCAGTACAGATTATATATTCCATCATAAACACGAGTAAAACACGCGTGACCTCCCAGCAGCCTCAGCTTGTGTTCTGACTTTGTTTATTTCATGAAGCAGCTTCTAAATCTGAGTCTGACTGAAATTTACGCTACAAGATAGAAACAAAAAGAAGTTTAATTTGTGTCTGAGCGAGCAGTGGTTGAGCGACACAGACGGTGAATGAGAGCGAGCGAGCGCCGGCCTGTAACCGCTATGGTTTCACAGCGGTTACATTCAGTATGAACAGACACACCTCCAGCATCCCAACTCAATCCACCACAGCGGCTCATTCGCAGCAGCCATAGGTGCCAGTTCGCCTTCTGGACACAAACCAAGGTGCCCTTGAGCAAAGTACTGAACACTAACTGCTTGGATGCCATCTAATAAAGCAGCCCTCTCACTCTGTCATCTTTCCATGCATTAATAAGTGAGTGTGAATGTGAATATATACCTTCTTTTTCTTCTTCTGCCGTAATTCTACCGTTTATCTGCCGACTGTTGCAGTGAAAGATAAAATACTGTGATGGCTTTGTAGTAAAATGTTGTGTAACTGCGTGATAAACCGCTGTGCAGTGTTTTTCTGTCTAATAATCCTTCCTCACGGATCTATTACTCAAACGGGTCTCCTCGGGTCCTAAAACAACAAACCTCCCTCCAAAGCAGCCCTTCTCCTTCAATAAGTCTGCCTCTACTGCTGCCACAGCTACTGTTTGACTGCTAATATTACTGCTAACGTCACGGGAAAGGACTTCTCACAGAGTGTAGCATTGATCACTCTGCGTTACACTTCATGTATCGTGCCAAAGATGGATGGCACTGGCTGGAGTAGATCCCCTTTGAGCTGCAACCAGCAGTTTGTATAAGTCACTTTGGTGGTTGGTCGGTCACAGGACTTGGCTCCACATGTGTCATGTGGGATACACCATTAAAACCGCTTTGAACCAGTCTGCGGTGTCAGTTTCTTCCAGTTTAGCTCGGCTGGTAAAACAAAAAAAAAACTATTTGATGTCAAACTGGTTGCAGCTGCAGGACGACGGCTTGAAAAACCTGAAGATGACGGAGCAGTAAGTAATCCAGATTCCTCTGGTAGCGCGTGCATCATCGTCTGCCTCGTCTGAGAGCGTATGGTTTCCCCCCCGGTGCATTGTGGGTTGTAGGGGATTCTCCAACCGCTCTATGACCAATCAAAAACCGTCCTATGGCTGGTAAAACAGATGATCTAACACTGTGCCCAAATGTATAGAGACAGACTGAAGCCCAGAGCGAGAGTTCAAGTCAATCAACAAGAGACAGAGACAGAGCAAACAGCTCAAAGAGAGAGAGCGTGGGAAACGTCAGCTGGCACAAAACCAAACTTTCAAGGCTTTTTAAGGCATTTTAAGGCTACCTGGAACTAACTTAAGACCCTGAAACCTTTTCTGACTCAACAGGAAGAAAACTTAAGATCAGCAGTTTGTTACACTGTAATATGAACTCCTCTCTGTATTCATGTAATGTTTGCATCACGTGGGTCAAACTGGAGTTATCACTCGTCATCTCAGCAGCAGATTTTCCTCCTCCTGTGTGAGCAGATGGCGACATTTTCTTTCCATTTATTGGCCGTTAAACTGTCAGCAAAAGAATTTACAGTGCAAACACAGCGAAGGTTAACACACTGATCTGTGAGTGATTGCAGCACGGTTATATTGAGGCGGCACAGACAGAACATCGGTCCATTCAGTGTGTTTTTATAGATGAGACAACCTGTTTCCTGTTTGAGTGTGTTCATTTGTTCTCTTGTTAAATGCTGATCAAACATGAAGTATTTCTGACTTTACACTTCTTTCAGGCTCGATAGTAGGCTTGTTTTCTTTGGCTGCATACCATTACGTGTCCAAGTAAGTCAGCGAGTGAGCACGCTCAACGAAATGGAAAGCAGCCATCGATCGCTGCGCTTCGACCGTGGCGCAGCTCGACTTGTTTTTGCTTTCAGGTACTTTTTCTGGGTTTGTAGGTCGTGATTCACGGCTGATCATCACATGAAATCTCATCGTCAACATGACACAAATAAACAGGAACAATAGAGGATATCCTCTTTTCTTTTTAGATCTTTTCATCTGACACCACGAAGACAAACGGCATGGTTTTCTAATCATCGTCGCTATCTGCAAATTCCTCAAATGACACAAATGACATCACTGAATATCAGCTGAGCTTGCTTGAATCCTCTACCAAAGTTCATCAGGTAACATCCACAACTTTTGACAATGGAAGACCAAACAAACAACAGGACCAGTAAAAACAACCATCTGCTAATGAACTACACAGACCAGAAGACCAGAAAATCACTCCTCTGAAAACAGCCTTTAACTAACCCCTTAAAAAAAATGAGGACTTAATTCAAAGAGTTTCATCTTCAAACGATGTCAAATGAACTGTTATCTTAATGTAATTAGAGGAAACAAAGCTTTAAGGCTTTAAGCTGATCCAGCTGATTTTCTGCCAGCACACAATAAAAAATTTAATGCAGAGGTCGAGAAGAGACGCTCGTCTCCTCCCCGTCTGTTCATGGAAGTCACATTAATGTCTCTAAACGAACGGGACAGCAGCTTTCTGAAGCAGTGAAAGGCTTCATTAAATAACATGAATTTAAATGAAAGAGTTAAATATAGATGAGCTGTTTGTTGCAGAGCAGTGAGGTCAGCAGGTTCAGTCCACAGGGTTCAATACTTTCCAGCTATCGACTGTTTGACGAACGGAGACAAACTCGTACTCACAGTTGTCTCTGAACTCGATGCCGGCTGGCAGAGTCAACTCGGGTCTGTCTGCTGAAATGTCCTGAGACCTGATGAGACAAAAGAACACAGCGTGAGACGAGACGATGAGTCTGAGGACAGAGGAGAGAGGAGACGAGAGGATAAAGACGGAGAACGAAGAGGAAGAGGAGACGATAGAGTGTCTGACCTGCCGTCCTGCTGCTCTCCTCTGATCATCGGTTTGACCATTCCTCTCTCCATCTCCAGCTTTCCTGAGCTCTGCACACACACAGAAACATTACATAATTCATATTTACTCCATGTGTCATCAAAAGATTTAGTTTTATAAACATGCATGTAGCTAGAGCTGCAACAATTAGCCAATTCATCAATTAGTTGAACCAAATATTTCAAATTATTTCTAAAAAGACAATTATTGTCTCATTAAATGTGAGAACGTGATGCTTTTATCTGTTTTATATCATGAATATTAAGCAGGTATGACCGAGCAATCTGACTGGTCAACTAGACATTTAGAATACGAATAAGTCCACTGAAAGTCAACTTCAATAAAGTAACACATCTGAATTTATAATTTCAGCTTTCTTTAACGAATATTCTGTGTGACGGAGCTGTTAGACCGCCTCGTTAATACAGGTGTGTACCTCGTTAATACAGGTGTGTATACCTCTTTTGAGAGCAAATTCCCTCAAAACATGAAAATCTTTTGATTATATATTTTATTTTAATTGGTAATTGTTGGATAATCGCAATATTACACGAGAGGGTGTGCTTTAATGCCAATATTGGCACGACTCGTGCCAATATTGGCATTAAAGCACACCCTCTCGTGTAGTATTGCTTAATTAAACATCTGGCAGACACTTTGTGGACTGATTACTAAAGAAGTAATTAACAGACATTATTTTACAGCCGTAGACGTCAGCGTGCTTTATTTCTCTGCGAGAAGTCTGCGAGTTCCCGAAAAAATGTTTTTTTTACAAGAGGAGACGCTTCGTTCCAACTTTTCTCTTCTGATTCAGAAATCTCGACTTACAGAGTGAAATGTCACATCACTTCTCTGTTTTTTACCAAACCCTGATCCACTCGATGAGGTCAGCACCGAATATGATGAGATAAGATCGACTTAACTGATCCATACACACTGTACAACCCTTTAAGTATACAGATACGAATGATGGATCATTTCACAGGTTCTTGAACACACACAAACACGACGTGTAGCTTTATATTAAATGCATATATTTGATCCAGCAGGTAAATAAAACAATAAAAGCTCCGTCCAGCTGACTATAGTAAATAAAAACACCTACGAGCTGAACGCATGTTACAATTCTGATATAAAGATATAAATAAAAGTGTGTGTGTGTGTGTGTAGATGTGTGTTACCTTGCTGGTAGGCAGCGCGGCTCCGCTGTGGACGTCTCCGTGAAGGTCGAAGGTGGTTTCGGGTACGCTGCTGCAGCACAGACACAGACGACATGCAGCGGTTCAGATTTAAGGACTGACTGTGAGCTGAGTTTTCATTAGTGACAACGACGAGAGCTCAGACTTAATCCACACACACACACACACACACACACACACACACACTTATCTAACCCACCGTCAGGGAGGAGAGAGAGAGAGAGAGCCCGATCAGAGATGCAGTAAATGAATGACTCACTAATACATACAGACAGATAGTTTGCTTCACACACATGCACACACACACACACTTACATAACAGTCTAATTAGATACAGAGAAGCCATGCCAGGAGTCCTGACAGAGCAGTGTGTGCATCGATGCTCCGTGTGTGTGTGTGTGTGTGTGTGTGTGTGTGATGATCATTGAGTGTGACAGCAGTCGGGTTTTAAAGGCAGGCTTCTGTTTTTCACGCCCCACATGAGAGGAGGGCATGGTGTCAAATACACAGACAGAAACACACCATACGCTCGAGCTGTGCGCGATCGACTGCAGCTCTTTGTTGTGTACACATGAAGCACCGGCAGGCGGAGAAGGTTAAACCGTTAGCGGCATGACTGAGCTTACATGGACGCAGAAATCAGACTCAAACGTCCGGACGTTGTTGCTGTTGTTGTTGTTCAGCCGCAGAGAGATCGCCGGTGATTTAGCGTAGCCTCGTAGTTTTGGCGGATAAACCAGAACCAAAGATCCTCCGGCATAATTAAAGGGGTTAGGGTGGGAAGCTATACGTCGGCATTGTTCAGCTGCAGTCGGGTTTGAAGCCGCTCACTCATTTGAGACAGAAAAACCTAAATGTGAACATCAGTGGTGCTAAAAACAGAACCCAGCTCCCCTTTCAGAGAATCTGTCGTTTTATTCAGTACTTTTAGGTTGCACACAGCAGTACTGTCAGACTTTTTTTTAGGGTTGTCAATGATTGATTACCTCGTGGACGTACCTCCGCCTGTGTGGTCGACTGACAATCTCAGAGAGAAGCTGTCATTATGTAACGACACTAGGTGAATCGACAGTGAACAAACTAAAATGAGTTGGAGGATTAACCAACTAGGAACATGGTGATGTATTTAAATATAAACCCAGCCTCAGACACTGAGCACGTTTAACAAAGAAAGGAAGAAAATAGTTCCTATTTTGTGTGACGAGGACTTATCGAGCATCGCCTTTTCATTCTAGTATTGTATTGAAGTTTAAAGTTCTGGTATCATGATAACTGGCGATTCTTTCTCATGAATCAGACTCAACTTTACATTTTCATGAAGACAGATTAAGAAAAAACAATCTAATCAATGAAAATGACACGACGTTACACACGCCGAGATCAACCATTATTCTGTTTTTGTCAGCAAAAACAGGAACAAGGACAAGCCTGTCCAAGGAGTCCCGGAGACAGAAAGGTCTCCAAAGACAGAGCGAGGTGGAGGCTGAGGTGGAGGCTGAGGAGGAGGCTGAGGAGGAGGTTGAGGCTGAGGAGGAGGCTGAGGAGGAGGCTGAGGTGGAGGCTGAGGAGGAGGCTGAGGTGGAGGCTGAGGTGGAGGCTGAGGTGGAGGCTGAGGAGGAGGCTGAGGCTGAGGAGGAGGCTGAGGAGGAGGCTGAGGTGGAGGCTGAGGTTGAGGCTGAGGTGGATTTGTGGCTCCACAGAGAAGCAAACGGTTTAAGGACCACACATGTTGACAGAACTGAAGCAAATCCATCCAAATGATGAGAAAAAACAGGATGAATTACAGCTTCAAAGTGTCAGTAAGAACTCTTCTGAATGCTTGGATGGCATTTTATTTATAATATCTAACACGAGGGGAAGCTGGCAGCTCAAAATCAAAGCAAACATGCTGGCCGTGACGTTCTTTCCACACTTCCGGTACGTTTTCCGTCCTTTCATGCTCGATTAATGTGAAATACTTGTTGAGAGGCAGCAGATTAAACTTCTGAACGCTCAAACGCCACAACATTATCTGTTCGACTGCCAAAACCCGGCGCCAAGCTGCTGCGGCTCTGATCGTTTCAAACATCACGACGCGTCTCCAGCTCCAATGAACTCATGTATCTTCGTGAGTTTGTGCAGCGGAGAAATCAGCCCGGAAAACCGCAGAGATCCACGTCCACGGCATCAGGCTTGTGTTCCACACTGAGGTGACACTGATCCACACAAAACGACAGCTGGTGTTAGTGTTAACGTCGCCAAAGACTTTTACAGGGAAGTTTACGACTCAGTCACTTTGTTTTATCCGTCTCTCTGCTGTTTAATCTGGATGTGGACGGTAATAACGGAGGGTTGGAACTTTTCTGCCCACACAGGAGAGGAATAATCAGCAGGTTTGAATGTTGAGAGCCAATCAGAAGCTTTCTTAGAGAGACAGAACAGAAAGAAGGTGAAGGTTTAGCTGTGGTGGTCCGTGTCACGGAAAAAAACGCAGTGACCTCCGGCAGAGAAGCTGATCCAACTTTTCATGACATCACGCTTGCAGCAGCCAATCAGACGCTCAGACCTCCACAGTCAGCCTCTCTACCTGTCGTGTTCTGACTTTATTTCATGAAGCAGCTTCTGAATCTGAATCTGACTGAAATGTATGCTGCAAAATAGAAACATGAAGAAGTTTCATTTGGTTTGAGAGAGAGAGACGACTTAAATATTAAAATATTACTTACAGCAGCCTTGAAGTGTATAAACCAAACCTCTCCTGCATATACATGTGAGTTAGAAGTATCTGGATCTGGGTTTAGTTACTCGTTCATTGATGTATGAATGTTTGAATATGTATTTTTAATGTGGAGTGAATATTTATGTTGTTTTTTGTTGATGCGATGTGTACAAATGTCGTCTACAGCCGGAGAGACACAAAGAAGATGCGCATGCTGCTCTGATGTTGATGAAAACTAATAAACTAATCACCTGATGGAGTCTTTGGAGTGCAAACCTGCAGCAAAGAACCTCAAACCTTTAGAGGAACACCGTGTGAGAGCACCGTCACAGACCACGTCTAAATATACGATGAACACTCAACTGATCCGTCTAAGCAGCGTTCGAGGCTCACAAACATGCAACCAAACTGAAACTGTTAAACTGCGGCTTCAAAACTCAACAGGACAAGCTGTGCAAGAGAAAGCAGAGTGTAACTTCTCATCTTGGATCATTTGAGAGAAATAATTCATGCAGAAACACACACAGCTGTGACGTGTTACTTACACAGCTCTCTCTCTCTCTCTCGTAGTTTTAGTCGTCCGTTAAAGCTCCATTCATTTCTTTTTGTCGTCCCTCACTCATCCCTGACCGGCTCTGCTCTTTCTTTCTGTCTCCGGTTAGTGTGTGAAGCGACAGCGAGCAGGAGGCCACACCCAGCACCATGTTGATCAGATTAGAGGGCAGCCTGCCTGCCATAACCGGAGACCTCCGCTCCTTCCTCTCCTCTCATTTCTCCACTTCCCTCCTCCTCCCACAGTTTTCCCTTCCCTTCATCTCTCGCTCTGCCTGCCAACTTCCAAACCTCATCCTCTCCTCCCTTCATCTACAATAACACCCCACAAGCTTGTGTGGAGAGGAGGAGGAGGATAAAGAAGGAGGAGAGGCAGGGAGGATTCACACAAACACCTTCTCTGTTTCCTCACCCGGACTTGTGTCGACTCCTCATCATGGTGGCCGGCTCTCTCTTCCCTCCCTGGTCGAACATCGGGTCCACGAACTTGAAGACATGCGCTTGGCCGAACTGGAGGGTGGAGCCCGAGCGCAGCACCGTCGTCTCTGTAACCCGTTGCCCGTCGACGAAGGTGTCGGCGTCGGGGCCGTGCGGCGTCACCGTCACCATGCCTTCACTGTGCATGAGGTTGCAGTGGTGGGGCAGAATCCCCGGACCGAGCAGCTGGACAAGGACAAGGAGAGGTATGTCAGAAAGTATGAAGCGAACACATGACAGCAGCTACGACAGCAGCTACGACAGGAGCTACGACAGGAGCTACGACAGGAGCGACACTTTAAAGTCAAACTGAAATTAAAGTTTGTTTTGACGCATGCATTCAGTAAATTCTCATGACCAAAAAGGTTATTTTTCTCCAACAACATCAGCATTCTCCAGCGAGGACAAAGTTTTGGTGCCAGGAGATGATTTAATGTTGCAAATGAAAGCTTTGTGGCAGTCTGATCAGCACAGCTGGACCCATGAAATGAGTGATCTGACATAGTATGTGTTGAAATAATATGATGGCTAACGTGCTAACGTTACCTTCTGGTGGAATAAACACATAACAGCACGATGGGTCGCCTCAAATGTTGAATGTTGTGATGGTGAAGACGTCTTAAATTAAACTGCATAACCAACTCTATGTGGGCTTATTGGAAAAGAGATGAATGAACCTCTTCCTTGGAGGTTGACCGTGCATCTCTGAGCAACGCTGGACCTCAGAAACAGAAATAATGAGATATTTGTTTCCACAAATACGTTGTGGAGTTTATATAGTTCACACCGCGATCCCTGCCAACTCTTCGGCGAACCTTGCCCCAAAAAACAGCCTCCGTCTGGGCAGTGAGATTCGGGTAAGTCCCTCGGTTCATCTACAGTGATTATGTGATGAAATTTCAAGCAACATTAATGTAGGTCGAGTCGTTAACTTTGGAGAATAGATTCGATTTTATGTGGAAAAAGTAACCGCGATCCGCTCAGTCCTCCCTGCCGACTCTTTGGCAAACTCCCACCCAGAAAACAGCCTCCGTCTCTGGGCAGTGAGAGCCGGGTAAGTCCCTCTGTTTACTGATGGTGATTACGTGATGTGTTTGTCTCTTTCCACTCTGCACGGTGGGTCAGGATCTCCGTCACAACACAATGTGACAGCTTCCAGAAGATTGGAAACCCATTTTTAAATTAACAGAGGAAACCGGGTGGAAACCCGCCAAAATAAAATCATAGATATCAATGTAATGATGAATATTTTTGGGTTTTTTCTAGTTATCTTCCCGTTTTGAGTCAATGGGAATGATTTGATAAATTACTTTAGATTTCAGTTTGAGTGTGTGTGTGTGTGTGTTTTTGTGTAGCAGTTACCTGAATGGCTCCGTCCTCTGTGCAGTCTGAGCCGACCTCAGTGATGCTGTGCTGAAGCCGGTACAGCTTTGGTTTGTCCCGTGAGTCAGACCCGTCTAGACACACACACACACACACACACACACACACACACACACACACACACACACACACACACACACACACACACACACACACACACACACACAGGGTGGTCCTCACGTCAAATTTAAAACAGGAAGTACTGTAGTATATATGTTCAACCTCACACACACACACACACACACATATTGACCGCCCACACACAGCGAGCTGACAGCACAGAGTCCATCCATCACTTCAACGAGGAAAACGTCGATGCAATTTAAGAGTCCGCTCAGATATGTGCTGCTAATGTGGCAAAACAAAAGGTGGGAGGCTGCAGAGCGATTATTGATTATTAGTAAACAGGAGTTTAGTAAAAGCAAAGCGTTAGTTCACTGGAGAAAAAAAGGGAAACATTCGCTGCTCTGGGAAAGTTTCTGGGACAAATGAACGAAAAACCTGACTGAAAAATAAACAACAGAAACTAATATAACGAGTTTGAACTTTACGGTGATAAATGATGAGGAAACTTCCCAGAGTTCACTGCTGTATGTGGTGCAACGAGAACTGAACTTCTAGAAGCATCTTATATATGAAGTTATAAAAAGGTGTTTTATTCTGAAAGTGCACCTGATAGACTGACCTCACGTCATGTCTGTACTGTAAACATGAAGCTGAAGTCAGCAGCCGGTCAGCTCATCTTATCTTAGCTAAATTCCACAGAGCGCGGTCCAGAAGTCACACACAAACCGGTCAATTTTCAAAATAAAACACCCTGTGCAAACTTGACAAATCTGGCAGTCGAAACGCTTCTGAAAGGCTCCTCGTGAGGTTTGAAGTGTTTCAGAAGCCCGTCAGACTTTGTTGACATGCTCAGATTTGGTCATTTTTCCAGTTTATGAGCTTCTAAATATGCAAATATGCTACGTAGTTACATTTTTTTCATTTTGGCTGTTCAATCAGAAGTTTGTACAGGATGTTTTATTTTGAAAATCAACCGGATTCTCTATACTGTTTATAGAGAGACGCGTCTTCTTCTTCTTCTTCTTCTGGTGGAATTTAGCCTTTAGCTCCTTGGTTTCTGTACACTGGTCCTTAACCTTTATTTTATCCCATGTGCTTAATTTTTGGGCAGCAGGTTTGCATGAAAGGTGCTGTATAATAATAATAAAAAATAAATAAATAAATATTGTACAGACAGTGTTTGGATATTCTGCACTATAAAACTCAAAGATCTGATTCATTTCAGTGATTTTAAATCAGTTTTAAAGACCTGCAGACGACTCGTCGCGGAGTCGATGCTTAAACTGACGTTGTTGGATTCATGGCTTGGACTGCACCTTTTAGTTTTTGGGATGTTTTGTGTTGTGTCTGTTTTAATTGACTTGCTGTTACTTTGTGCCACTGCCGGTCTCGGCCAGGACTCCCTTTAAAAGAGAGACTTTTAATCTGAATGGGACTTTGGCGCTGTTTAAATAGAACAGAATGGAATGGGACCTTTCCTTAGCGTTGGTAGATCTCGTAATCTTTGGACAGAGCCCGGCCAGCAGTCTCCTCTTGTTTCCACCCTTTGTGCTAAGCTAACAGCTAACTGACTGCTGCTTCATTTTTACCACACAGACGTGAGACATGAGAGGAACTGTGACTTTACACTGTCAAAATAAAGGAATCTTAACTCTAAGTGACAGCGTACAAGGATGCTAAAGTGACTCTTGTCTTGCAGTCATGCTACGGAGGTCTACGAGTACAGCACAGACATGGATGAAGGGATTCGATCAGTGCTTCTAACAATCCCATCAGCCATTGCAACAGACACAGAGGCACAGAGGAGGTGTGTTGGATTTTTACCTTCGTGGTGCCGATAGGCGTAGTAGGCATAGTGATTCCCTCGCCCTAGGCAAACAGGCAGGCAGGAGCGGAGGAAGAAGGACACATGCACAAGGCCCCACACACACACACAGGCAGACAGACACACCACACACACACACACACACACACACACACACACACACACACACACACACACACACACACACACACCATGCCATAAGAAGGTGGGAAAGAAAACAGACACATAGCAGAGGGTGAAAATGCAGCAAGGAGGAAAAATGCAGCATTACCTTGTTAACCTATTAAATGCATGGAGGCATTCAAACACACACACACACACACACACACAGGATCTCTCTGAGGGTCGTTCAGTGTCTATATTTACTACGTCCAGGTTTTAGACAGTCTGAGTGGACGTCACGGAGACTACGTCCAGGTTTTAAACAGTCTGAGGGGACGTCACAGAGACTACGTCCAGGTTTTAGACAGTCTGCGGGGACGTCACGGAGACTACGTCCAGGTTTTAGACAGTCTGCGGGGACGTCACGGAGACTACGTCCAGGTTTTAGACAGTCTGCAGGGACGTCACAGAGACTATGTTGTGGTCGAGCGACATAGTCTGTGAATTATAGTGAGGGAGCACCGTTATCACAACGATTCACCACAGCGTCTGATTTGGTCTGAATCAGGCCTTATTCATAAAACTTTAGCCACTGCACTGATCTAAACTGGTACACACACTCTCACACACACACTCACACACACACACACAGAACCAGAACCCATTATTTAGGACAGCCATCAAATCTATCCTCCATCTTTGGCTGTTTTTTTCCACTGACAGTGACCCTGTCAACCTGACAGTGGGTGAAGTAGACGTGTTAGTATTTTCCTGGATCAGAGCCCAAACACCATCACAGCACTGCCGCTCAAACCGGTCCTGGTGCTGGTGCTGAGTGTGTGTGTTTGGGTCACCATCAGGGCCAGATCAGTTAATGGCATGAGGCAATGTGACAAACAAATAGGAAGCTAAAGAGAGAGAGAGGGATCAGTAGCAAGAAACAAGCTGTTAGGGCTCAGGGGGAAGGTTCATTTCTGTCTCTTTTTTTCTGCATTCCAGGAGTTTATTTAGAGAAACTTACCTTTTGTTGAACTCCAAAACCTGCTCCATCTACTGAGTTAGAAGTAGATGGAGCAGGTTTTGGACAGACATAAAGTCGCCGTTTCGAGCTTGTAAAATGTCAGCAGCTGTAGCAGCTCGGAGATTCTGGCGTGTTCGTCTCAGTCTGTGTTTAACTGGGTCACTACACTGACTCTTGTCCTGGTGCAGAGGTTTGTTGCAGAGGTATGTTAAAGTCAGTCGAGCTCTGCGTTGGATTGCTGATGCAGACTGTTCTGTGCTTCAATCTGCACATGACTTTCCTGATCTTACCTGATACCTGCCGGAGCTAAACGACGCTGCTATGAATAATTGTCGTTAATAAAACCCTCACAGATAAATGATGGTTCTTTCGTGGCGCTAACATCTGGTCTGGAAAGTGATTTTACGTGTATCATCTGTCCTGACCTCCTGCTGTGGCTCCTACACACTGAGCTGAACAGCTGTGGATCTATAACGTACCCACATGTGACTCACTCACCTTCGCTGGACGACCTAAATGTTATTTACCGCCTGCTTTGTCGTCTATCTGTGCAGGTATGACTGATACACGATACAGTGTTGTTGTTGTTGTGGTTCTACCTGGGCTCAGCTCCACCAGGTAAGGCAGTTTCTCGGGCGGCAGGGAGCTGCTGCCGTCCTTCCCTCGCAGGCCCTTGTCGTCCACTTTCCTCCCCTTCCTCCCCTGGTAGTCGGGGGGTCTCTTCTTCAGCTGGAACACTAGCGCTCCTGACACACGACATGACAACATTTTTAACATAAAGCACTGAAATGTGACGCCATGTGAAGAAGAAGAGGTGCTGTGATAGTTGTAATGACTGTGAGGCAGCAGTAGGGGGCGGTAGAGGCCAAGAAAAGAGGATGTTTGCATGTTTGTTACCTCTGTCTGCAGGCCAGTCTCTGAAGATCTGCAGTGGACACTCTGTATCGTCCAGGATCGCCTCCTTGCCGGATTTATCGTCTTGCTGCAAAGAAAACAAATCATTAAGTTCAGAAGCTAAACACAGAAAAACCGACCAATGACAGCAGAGTGAGCAGTTTACAGTGCGCTACTATTTATGTGATTCACAGACAAACTCTGATCCCAAAAGACTTTTTAATTTGCTCAGAGGATCTTTTAGAGTGCTGGTTCACTTTTCATAATGTAAATATGATGTTCATGAATATTTAATTCATCATTTTGTTGTATTTCTTTACAGAACATCACAGCTGCCCTACATATCTGAGTACATACACATGTATGTGTACGCATACGTCAGTTAGCATCCCCTCCACCTCAATGTAAACACGCTACACGCTACCAGCTCGTACACCGCTGCTTATTTCTCTAATGGACTTTCCCTGTGCTCTAGTCTCATCAGCAAATTGCTACTGACTATCAACAGTGTGTGTATGTGTGTGTGTGTGTGTGTGTGTGTGTGTGTGTGTGTGTGTGTGTGTGTGTGTGTGTGTGTGTGTGTGTGTGTGTGTGTGTGTGTGTGTGGTCTCTGGAGGGTCTTCTATTGTATTGGCTGTGAGAGCAGCAGTTATTTCATGTGACTGGCCGAAGCCAGAGTCGATCTGAGAGGACAGATATGGGAGAGGCTGCAGGGAGGGCAACTGAGTTCACCGTCACCGCAACATACATGCGCGCACACACACACACACACACACACACAGTAAAAGACACACACACACGCACAGTCGTAGAGCATCTGCTGCTGCTGTAGCACTCAGTCTGAAAGCAATTGAATTGCATTCCTCTCAAAGGTTTTAGTGCCGAGCAGCGTTCTGTTTCAATCTGTGCGTGTGTGTGTGTGTGTGTGTGTGTGTGTGTGTGTTCTCGGTCACGTGACCGTGTGACCTTGGCCGTCCTCTGCACAGCCTCTCAGAAGGATGATGGAGGGGTTTATTGATGAGATGAGAAGAAGTTGGTGGATGTGGGCGTAGAGCCGTGGGCGACAGCCGGCAGCAAACTCAGAAATAAATCACCAAACATGCAGTTTACGGTACGTAGCGTCTGTCTGCAGAGGACGTGCAGTACGTTTAGCGCAGGATTAGACGATGAGGTCAAAAGGTGGTTACCCGGGCGATGCAGTACTCTCGGGGGTTCTCCTTCTCCAGCCCGTACTTCTCCAGCGCCTCCACCACCGCAAAGTCAGCCGTGTCTCTGGTGGACAGCAGGATGGTTTTATACGGGATGTTCGGCTTCAGACTGTCGGCGTATATCCGCAAAGTGCCTCCTGAAAGAAAACACACACACACACACACACACACAGTATGAAGATGATCAGAAGTTCTTTTCTTTCACATTATGTAACTCAGTTTAAGCGACCTGTACTACTTAATGACCCGGTTCACCTGTACAGATGAATGTAAATCTGATTCAACACATCAGCCAATCAGAACACACAGATTCAGACGTGTATGTTTATTAATGAGGTCGTAGGTACTGGTGGTGTCGTCCTGGACGAGATTACGCTGAAATACATTTCTAATGTTTCCACCATCGTGACGAGGACGAGGAGAAATACAAGAAGTAGAAGAAGTTGTAAAAGCACAAGTAGTACAAGTAGAAGCAGAAGAAGTAGAAGTTGAAGGAGGTGAACTGGCACCTCGCGCTCCACACTGTGCTCCATCCTCCCTCCTGTTCAGGTAAGTCTGTACAGACGGAGCTCCATGTGTAGCTCCATCATGACTCTGTGATGGTGTTTGAATGTTCTCCATCATGACTCTGACAGCTTCGCTCATCTCACGTGTTGGATTACACTTCCTTGATAATCTGGAGGCCCCACATGGATCAGGACTGACTGTGGTGCTCATGAACTCCTCCACCCTCTCGTGTGGAGGCACACGTCGCCGTGTGACCGTGATGTGTCGACTGGAAACGATCACCTTGGTGAATCCCACAGGGGAGTCTTCAGCAAAGCAAACAGCATTTTCAGGAGCTCGTTTAAAATAGCACTTTGTGCCGGGAGGACGTCATTGTCTGACCACGAGCCACCGCGTCCCACCGCCAGCGTGTGTGTGTGTGTGTGTGCCATATGTGGACAGTGGTTAAAGCTGTTTTTAGAGTGTGTTCAGTGGTCCATCTGTCTGTCTGGCAGTGTGATTAGGTAATGGCTGAGTCACACGGCGAGTGTTTGATTCCAACATGTCTGTCTGTGTTTGTAAACATGTCGGCGTCAAACGTTCCCACAACGTATGGCCATGCTGATGGCAGACTCGCAGCACGAGTGCATTAAATGGATTAAAATGTGGATTTAAATAAACTCTGTTTAACAAAGCGGCAGTGAACTGTGAACTTCCAGGTCGCTCTGCAGAGTTTCTCTGGGGTTCACGTCAGGTTTGTTTTAAGACGTGCAGACAGCTGTGAAGCCGATCCAAGTCCAGGTCTGGACTCGCGTTCGGAAACGTCATGTTCGCTCTGGGAGCTGATTTTTATAGTTTGGCTCCGTTTACCGTCGAATCCTGATCAGACTTTGCTGCGAGGTTTATTTCACTTCATTCAGCCCGATGACGCGTTCAGCTCACACTCACATTAACACCTACGGGTAATTTCAAGTTACCAATGAACCTGTTCAGTGCACGTCATTTGAAACTCCACACAAAAGGTCCAAGCCGAGGTTTGAACCAGGAACCTTCTCACTGTGCACCACCGTGCACTTTCCGTTGCTGCTCTATAAAAGTGTGATCCAACCTATTTTCCTCCGTTGTCTGTTTCTTCAACATGTTAACTGCTAACGTCTCCTGACCTTGAACCTCTCAGACCTCAACAGCAGCATCAGTCAATAAAACACCACTGTACCTGCCGTGTGTGTGTGTGTGTGTGTGCTATGCGTATGGCATGTGTGTAGAAATGTTGCGGTTTGCAGGTTTGTCAGCTGATATTCCACCGGACACGGATGCGTCGCACTCGGTGTCCGCCGGAGCTGATCGCGGCCGTTCCAGCCGATGTTTCAAACCCGACCAGAAGCGTCGCGGTCCGGTTGAGAAGCAGAGAAAACACGGCTGTACTAATTTTGGACGGATGCACAGCAGCAGTCTGCTTGAACTTTTCCTGCTGCTACTAAAGATGTTTCCCTGCTCTTAATCCCACTTATTAAACTCTTAGCTTAACTTAACGACACCAAACTGCTCCAATCAGAGATGAGAGCAGCGATCAGGCCTCCGAGTTAAACTTGTGGCTCATCTATCAGAATAATCTCCCTGCTTGCTTAAAGCGCTCTCTGGCAGGCGTTTATCTGAGCAGCTCCTCTGCTCGGTCAGAGAAAGCTCTTCTAAAGAAGTAATCGATCCTTCTCTAACATCTGGACGGACATCCAGCTGCAGGAAAAGTCCCGGAGGTTTAAAAACTTCCCGTATTTCATAATAATGAATTCCACGGAGCTCCTGGGAATGTTTGTTCACGTCCTTATCTGGATGCTCAACACTAAACTGTAACAGAGGGACGTCATTGGCCCGGTTCATGCTCCGACAACCGCTCTGAGTTACGAGACCTACGAGGCCGTGAAATATGCACGTCTGGATGATGGAGCCGGATTCGTCAGAGAAGGTTCTGGATGTACCGGTGAACGGTGTCAGTACCTGAGTCGGGCCTCCCGTCGCTGCTCATGAACTCCTGCATGCGTTTCTCCAGCTTCTGCTGGCGTCTCCTCTTCATCACGACCTCCGGGTTGGAGATGGTCCTGGTGAAGCTGTTCTCCGGCATGTCCTTGTAAACCTCCGCCGCCAGACGACTGTTCTCCCTGAAAAAGAAAAGGTAAAAAAGATGGAGACGAATGACGGAGGAGAAGACAGACGGAGGAACAGAGAGGTCAAAGTTTAAATCACTATTCTGTCCTCTTCTGGAAAAACAAGATCGTCTCCGGGCAGGACAGGAAGATGGATGACTGTGAGTGTGCGAGTGTGTGTTGTGTTGTGTGTGTGTTACCCGTCCTCTCGGCCGAGCGCCTGCTCGTCTCCGTCGGGGATCCGGGCGAACTCCTTCTCCCTCTTCTTCTCCTTCTTCTTCTCCTTCTTGGACAAAGTCCTCTTGAAGTTCTGGATCACTCCGTCCTTCTCCTTCTCCGGGCCGTTACTCTGACTCTTCTGGTAGAGAGGGGAAGAGGAGTCAGCGAGGGGCTACGAGGAGACGCCTGGTACAGGCAGTGCTGACGTGACAAACATCTGAGTCTTATTTATTTTATTTAATCTATCACGGACACGGGAGGTTATTTTATTTTGGCGGTCACAGATGCACCGATGTTGTTCAACCACTATTCTCTCTCTCAAACCAAATCAAACTTCTCCATGTTTCTAGTTTGCAGCGTAATAGACAGTCTCAGTTTCAGAGACGTTTCAGGCGGACTGTGGAGGTTTGACCGAGTCTGAGCGTCTGATTGGAGCTCACAGCCTGTCAGTCTCCACCTGTTCTCACGGTGTAACTGTTGCACAATGATTTTCAGGTTACGGATGAATGAATGAACGGATGAGTCAGCTCCAAACTGAACCGACAGGTTAACGGACGACATCAGACAGAGCGGCTGACCTTGGGGAGGATGTCGTTCTCGTTCTTCAGGACGAAGCGTCCTTCTCTGTCGTCTTTGTTCCAGTTCAGCTGAACCACCAGAGGCTTCTCGTCCAGATCCAGCTGACGCTCTTCTAACACACAGACACAGACACACCCGTTCATCTGACAGTCCACCGTCCACAATTATTATTACTGAATATTCAAACATTGCGGGACTCACCGCCACTGACGTGGACCTCGTACAGAGAGTATTTTGGCGAGGAGAGCATCCTCATGTCTGGTCTGAACTTCTCGGCTAACGTCTCGATGACGTCCTGCGTTGTGGCCGTGCTCGACACTCTGATGCATTTGGTGGCAAAGTTACCGGCGACCCGGTCCTGGAAGTAGAACCGCATCACGCCATGGAACTCCAGGTCCTGTTCGAGAGACGGAGAGAGAGACGGAGAGTTCAGGATTATACAAACACAGACTCAGGAGTCTTGACTGTCACGAGAGAAGCTCCTCTGGCTGAGAGCCAGCGAGTGCAGTGTGTCAGCAGGTCGTTCATTCATTCACTGACCGAGCTGTCGGGCCACATACCAACTCTTTTATGCGCTGTAACCGACTTCAATGAAAAGAGTTTTGTCTCCTTAAAAGCTGAGGAGACAAAACTCACATATATACACATACTGGTTGCAAGTAGTCAAGATAAATTACACCACAGTGACAATCTACAGGTTAAAAAAGCTGCTATGTAAAATAACACTACAAGCTTTAAAGTAGCAGACATGGCATCACAACAACGTGTGTTTGTACCAAAGGTAAGAGGAGGTTTACAGGGGAATGCTAACAGGGAGCGGAGCCTGTGTCGTGCCAGAACAGGAGCTGAGGCGAGCGGGCAATGTAAGCAGGCTCAACAGCCTCTGTGGAGACTGGCTGCAAACAGCAGCCATGAATCAACACGAGGTAAATGAATAGCTACTATTGGCTCAGTCTGTTAGCTGCTGTTAGCTCAGTTTGTTAGCTGCTGTGAGCTCAGTTTGTTAGCTGCTGTTGGCTCAGTTTGTTAGCTGCTGTTAGCTCAGTTTGTTAGCTGCTGTGAGCTCAGTTTGTTAGCTGCTGTTAGCTCAGTCTGTTAGCTGCTGTTAGCTCAGTCTGTTAGCTGCTGTTGGCTCAGTTTGTTAGCTGCTGTGAGCTCAGTTTGTTAGCTGCTGTTAGCTCAGTCTGTTAGCTGCTGTTGGCTCAGTTTGTTAGCTGCTGTTGGCTCAGTTTGTTAGCTGCTGTTAGCTCAGTTTGTTAGCTGCTGTTGGCTCAGTCTGTTAGCTGCTGTTGGCTCAGTTTGTTAGCTGCTGTTGGCTCAGTCTGTTAGCTGCTGTTAGCTCAGTTTGTTAGCTGCTGTTAGCTCAGTCTGTTAGCTGCTGTTGGCTCAGTTTGTTAGCTGCTGTTAGCTCAGTTTGTTAGCTGCTGTTGGCTCAGTCTGTTAGCTGCTGTTAGCTCAGTCTGTTAGCTGCTGTTAGCTCAGTCTGTTAGCTGCTGTTAGCTCAGTCTGTTAGCTGCTGTTAGCTGTTTTCAGGGTTGTATTTGATAAAAAAGCTCTTCTTGCTCATGATGTGTGGCTCTTTCCTGTCAGGATGCCAACAAAGCACTTTTGAATTTTTACAGAGAGACGTTGCCAAGAAGGGAAGACAACCGACCCGACGGCTTTCTGAGGCGACAGATCGAGTGTGAGAGAGTAACCGACGACTGAGAGGCAAAGATTTAAACTCGAGATCATTTCTGCACCGTTAGAGACTGATTCATAAACGTGGACAGAAAGTCACAGAAAAAGACGGAGAGACTGCCGATTCTTCTCCACCCACATGAAAGACAAAACTGTCCTCTCTCTCTCTCTCTCCATCACTCTCACCCGTTATCTCCCCCTCTTTCTCCCCATGTTTGACAGAGACACAGAGTGGAAACACTGAGCATAGTTTCGATAGGCAAGGGTGGAGCCGGGAATGTGTGTGTGTGTGTGTGTGTGTGTGTGTGTGTGTGTGTGTGTGTTGTGATTTACTGCTGGAATGTGGGTCATTGAGGGTTGCCGTTGTCAAGCTTGCGTAACCGTTGGTAACTGTTACCGTGGAGACACTAGTCCACTTGGGTTCAAACAAAAGCCCAGCGAAGAGACAGCAGTGGATAATTAACACACACACTGTCCAGTACGACCACGGTAACTCCACCACATGTAGTCCACTCCACTCACTGCAGGACATGGTACCTTCCAGGTTACGGTCCACACACACACACACACCCCCACATTCATGGCAATGGTCCAGTCCACTCCTGAAGCTCCACACCTCAACAGTCCGACACTCCCATCCCTCTACAGAGTGGTGCAGTCCAACTTTTTCCTACATTTCTAGGCGTCTCATATCTCTGTGACATAGTGCACTCCTCTTCGTCTCCAAACCTCTGCCCGGGCCTGGATCTCCTTAATTCAAGGCCGTGGACGCGCTCCAACACTTCTAAATCTGAGCCTGTGATCCCGACGTGATTTGTTTTTAACCGTCTTCGGCTCCACCAGATTGTGAAAGTTAAAGTTCCACCTTAAGTGCATTTTGAAAAGGTCGAGCTAATTAATGTGAAACACTGAAACATGCAGGCCAGACCTTCACACACACACACACACACACACACACACCAAGGCCAGTGTGGAGCTCATCATAGCATAAAGTAATACAACTCCAGTCCACACAGGACCTCTGACATGAAGAGTTTACTTCATCGATAAACTCACAAAAGAATAGGTCAGTATAAGACATCATTTATGATAAATACGTTTAACGTTTTGGACATTTATTAAAATAAATTCCACCGTGCACGACGCGACGCGTTGGGTGTAACGGCGTGGCCAGCGGACCAACGCGGTCTGTTCCAGAAGCGGCTCTCTGTGTTGTGTTACGTCAAAATAAAACACCCCGCGCAGTCGTAAAAACTTTTTAACTATGTAGCATATTTAAATATTAAGAAGCACATGAACCAGAAAAATGATCAAATCTGAGCAAGTTAAAGTTTCTGAACACTTTTGTTGGAGTGTAAAGAACGACGGAGTTTTGGTGTAAGACTACAACAACCTTTAACACTTGAAGAAGTCGTTGTACTTGCAGGATTCTTGCATGAATTTTGGGGTTGTTCACATCATTTAAAACACTTTTTGAATAAAATGATTGAATCTCTCAGATTTATCTTTAAGTACGACATCCTGCCTGAAGCGGTTCATTAGATTTTATTTATTTCATCTTTAAACTCCATTCAGACCACACAGAGGGAGTTAAACCTCACAGGCTGCACGGCTGAATTACAGGAAGTCTTTTGTATTTTTTTAGTATCAAGGAGAGTTTATGGATTAATAATTAACTACAACCACCAGCAGCAGCAGCAGCAGCAGGAGGAGGTCACGACGTCTCCACAGCATATTCAGATGAACACAATCATACCTAATGTGACTTTAAAGCTAAATCACGGAGTGCAGACCCAGCCACCTTGATTTTAAGGCTGTATTTCATTGATGTTTGCTTAAATTCATAAAAATATAAAATATAAATATAAAGTTCACTTGGACTTTAAGGACACAAGCTCGACCTCAGTCTCCATTTTTAGCAGCTCAATGCTTAAAAAATATAAAATACGAGGGCGACACAAGAACAAAGTGTTCAGTTTATCCTCTGAGCAACTTTCATTCTGATTTTTATTTTATATATTTCACAAACAGCACACGCTAACACGTGAACAACAGGCCGGATGAGGCCCGCTACACGCCACACAGATCACATAAATCCACTCGAGGTCTGAGCTGAAGTCTTTGAAGCTGGACTACTGGTGTCAGAGCAGGAATGTGTTTATATCGAGGCTGAGGAGGAAAGAGAGTAAAGATATGTGAGCGATACCTGTGACTAAACCTGTGAGACAGGATTATTTATGACACACACACAAAGTAGGCCAGCGCTGCAGATAACTGTTATCAGATAAAATCTGACGGAGAGCAGCGAGGGAGAAAGTGTTTGTTTCTCTGAGCGTGTGCAGTCGAGCTGGTGGCTGACAAACTGCAGATATTAGCACTAATTAACTGTCTAACGATGTTTTATCTGCGGCTAATTACAGTTACAGAGATTTATGCTCTGGTTACGTTCACACTGCAGCTGAAAGTGGAACAAATCAGTTTGTTAGCTGTTACTGGCTAATGTTAGCTCAGTTTGTTAGCTGCTGTTAGCTCAGTTTGTTAGCTGTTAATGGCTAATGTTAGCTCAGTTTGTTAGCTTCTGTTAGCTCAGTTTGTTAGCTGTTAATGGCTAATGTTAGCTCAGTTTGTTAGCTGCTGTTAGCTCAGTTTGTTAGCTGTTACTGGCTATTGTTAGCTCAGTCTGTTAGCTGTTATTGGCTATTGTTAGCTCAGTTTGTTAGCTGCTGTTAGCTCAGTTTGTTAGCTGTTACTGGCTAATGTTAGCTCAGTTTGTTAGCTGTTACTGGCTAATGTTAGCTCAGTTTGTTAGCTGCTGTTAGCTCAGTTTGTTAGCTGCTGTTAGCTCAGTTTGTTAGCTGTTACTGGCTAATGTTAGCTCAGTTTGTTAGCTGTTACTGGCTAATGTTAGCTCAGTTTGTTAGCTCAGTTTGTTAGCTGCTGTTAGCTCAGTTTGTTAGCTGCTGTTAGCTCAGTTTGTTAGCTGTTAATGGCTAATGTTAGCTCAGTTTGTTAGCTGCTGTTAGCTCAGTTTGTTATCTGTAGCTTCTTTCATCTCCTTCCAATCGTTCAGGAATGTCAGATGTAAATCCACTTCATAAGTAACATGACACACAAACAGCTCGTCCATAAAAGTACATTTCAGAGTGTGTGTGTGTGTGTGTGTGTGTGTGTGTGTGCAGTGAAAGCCTGCTGTGACGGAGATAACCCCGACCCATCATGCTCTCTGACTAACACCTCAGAGTCAGAGGTCTGTGCAGAGAGAGGTCGAAGGTCACGTCTGTGTTCGTTCACTTCAGATCACACCTGGTGTCTGTCGCTCACGGGAGATTCACGGAGAGCCGCCTGTGAGACGGTAAATTCATGTCAGACTCTCAGATAACGGCAGAAAATCTTCAGTCAGCGGTCATTTTAAACTTTAAGTTGGACTCTCAGAGTTTCCTGATGGACAGTGACGCTCCGCTAACAAAGGACTGTTGAGCCGGGCTCAGCAGCCTCTGTGGACATCATGGCAGAGGAGAGAGAGTGAAGAGGACGACCACAGCGGCTGTAGTTCGGTAGCTGTTACATTATTGATCTGTGTCATAAAGAAGCTGCTTGCTTGCAGAAAACAGAGAATATTGAATAAATCTTGTTCGTGTGCAGACAGGACAAACAGAGCGCTGAGCTCTACACACTGATCAGCATGTTACGTTAACGTAACGTTCTCCTGTCCTAACCCGTCTGTGAAGGAGCACGTCATCGCTTCACGTCTCCCCACATCTCTCTCCGTCTCACGAGGAACAGCAGCGAGTCTCCAAATCCGTCTTTAAACTCGTGCTGCACGCACACACACACACACAGCTCGGGTGTATTTAGAGAAAGTGTGTGTGTGTGTGTGTGTGTGTAGGGGGTTATCAGGTGCTCAGGAAACTAACCAGATCTCCATTTCCGAACACGTAAAACCACTTTGGGCCTGCGGTGTGACGCTCCTGTGCCGAGACTGAACAAAGCTGCACGTCTGGGTTTTAGGATAACGTGTACACCGTTCACAACCATCACAGGACAACAACAACAACCAACACACACACACACACACACACACACACACACACACACACACACACACACACACGAAACTGCTGATGTACACTGAGACACTTATTTGTAGCTATCCAGCGTTTAGTTTGACACCAAACCTCAGCTCTGCGTTCAATTAAAGACCAGCGCTGGAAATCCAAATAAAAAAGGTGATCCTTGTTTCCATGGAGACGCTGAACACTTGAATTCGATTTTTTTTTTTTTGTGCCGTTGAAAAGACGATTTTAAAAAGAGGAGAGGAGCTCTGTGGATGATGGCTGTCTGAAAAACCAGAATAGATTCCAGCTGCTGTGCGTCATCCTCACACACACACACACACACACACACACACACACACACACACACACACACACACACACACGAACATGAGCCTAATAAAATGAACTGAGTTCCTGAGTCAATATTGTTGCAGCCCCACCTGCAGCAGTAACACGGGGGATTCATGTCTAAGGTCAGCTGTAGCTGCGAG
Source organism: Sciaenops ocellatus (assembly GCA_033000465.1). NCBI lineage: Eukaryota > Metazoa > Chordata > Actinopteri > Sciaenidae > Sciaenops > Sciaenops ocellatus. Next base: position 23,456,217 of record CP136886.1, read on the forward strand.
GAGGAGGAGGAGGAGGAGGTGGAGGAGGGAAACTCGTCCCACATCAGATCCCAGCGGAGACGTTTCAAAGACATCAGACGGGGCGAGACAAAGAAAAGGAGACAAAGAATCCCATCGCATGAAGCAGGACAGTTACTCTCCTCCGTCTTTAAATAGACCAAGCATGCAAAGTATGAAATGTGAGCGGCTGCACATGTATGATCAGAGAATAAAGTCCACTTCCTGTCTCACTATGAGACTGTGAGGACTGAATTTAAGGTCAACGTTGACACTTGTGTCCTCCGTTAATCACTTTCAAAGCATTTGATGTCACCCTGACTGTCTGCTTGTCCAAACACATAAAAAATGACATATTCTAACATAAACTCACAGAGATGCAGCGACCCACTTTGTCAGGCTGGTACTGGTGCCGATTCTGACTTTATTAAGTGAATCTGGCAGAGACAGATCGATAATAATCAGAAAAACAGAGCACTGGTATCGATATCCACAAATAATCTCTATGAACACTGCATGGCAGTCATTAGCTAACACTCCGACGGCTTCAGGAGCAACTGGAAGCTCAGCATCTTGCTCGAGGACTCGTCAACATGCAGACTGGAGGAGCCGGGGATCGAACCAACGATCATCTGATTAGTGGACGACCTGACCTCCTTCATGAATGCAGAACCCAAGAGTTTGTGCTCTGGGTTAGTCTGTAGTCTGAGTACGATGAGCAGTCATGTTTGATCAGGTTTTGGTTGCAACGGTTCGTGTGGAGAGCAAAAAAATTGTGATCGTCTGAGTCAGTTTAGTTTTTATTAGCTTCATATGCAGACGTGTTTATACAGATCAGCATAAATGCATCAAGTTGCTAATCAGACTGCAGAGGAAGTCTCGGCCCTGACATCCATCATCACGTCGGCCGTTCTGAGATTATAAATATCCTGAATGGAGGCAGTGAAATCAAATCAATGCATTCCTAATTGTTCAGTGTTGAACACTCCTTTTCTGTTCACTCCCTCTTTTCTCCACCTCTCTAATCCACAGAGCCACAAAGAGACGCCTCCTCCACCCAGAAGAGCCCGAACACCTCAATCAATCAACAGCCAATCAAGGTTTCTCCTCCCGGACCTCACCCCTTCATCTCCTCACCCCTCATCCATCCTACAGCACGTCTCAGTTCATCTTTATCCATAATGTGCCATAAACTTTAATCTATATCGACGTGGTAACAGCTGATTTATGACCTCTGACCTTTCTGTCTGAAAAGACTGAAATATTATAAACAGAGCAGTGCTGTGATATCACGTGATGTTAAAGTCTAACATGTCGATCTGTTGATGTGTGACTCAGTGGATTTCCTGAGCGAGCAGCAGAAACAAAGAGAGGCAGCGAGTGAAAGAAAAGACTGGACGCACACATTTCCTCTGTGGCTGCAAAGAAAAGACTCTTTGTTTCAGGTGAGTTTCTGTGCCGGTATCGAGCCGTCCAGCCTCCACCTCCTCCACCACCTCCCCCCCTGCAACCAGCTCACCCTGTCACCCTGACAGAGTGAGGCATTGTGGGTATAAATCATGTGGACCTGGTGCTGACGCTCCGGGCCGCAAATCAGGAGCTGATGACGGCCTCGACGCCTCCGCGAGCGACCGGCGAGGATCAAGGCTGGACGGAAATCACTGTGTGTGTGTGTGTGTGTGTGTGTGTGTCTGAGTGTGTGTGCGAGATAATTGCCCACCACAAGGCCGGGAAGGGCTGATGAGTTTGTCTGTGGTCTCACACACACACACACACACACACACACACACACACACACACACACACACACACACACACACACACAGCAAAGATGAGGCATGATTTATACCTGACACTGCCGTCAACCTGACTTCAGGTGTCGTTTAAGACGACACACACTGATCCCAACACATTGTTTATGCCACAAACTGTCCACACACACACACACACACACACACACACACACACAGTGTTAATAAGCAGAGGCCCGGCCTGCTGACCACCACAGAGCAGCCATTGTTCTGCGATGAACATCAGTGGTTCAAAGTTAAGAACCAGGAACAACACGGGGCGGCTCTCCTCTGAGTGAGACGATGTGTTCAGGTCTTTGTTCCCAGAATCTGGACTTCATTTAAAAACAAGGCCGACATGTTGGAGTTATCACGGATTATCGGACACGGGACAAAGAAAACAACAAAGTCATGACAGAGCAAGACGACACGGAGGAAGTTTAGTTTGTATTACCAGGTCACAAAAGACGACACGTGAGACTAAAATCTGATAATATGCGAATAAATCGACGTGTTTATTTCAGCGCTGACAGATTTGCTATTGTTAGAGTCTTAAATTAGTTCATTGGTTTCATATTCTTCTTTAAAAAGTGTTATATAAGGTTACGTTCAGACAGAACCAGGCGCCGTGCAGAGGTGTGTCTGTTTGTGTTGAACATAACCACCATGAAACAGTCAGGAAATAACTTTTTATTTCTCCGGTTAACGACTTCATCGAGGCCGGCGCTCGCTCGCTCTCATTCATTGTCCACGTCGCTCAACCACTGCTCTCTCAGAGGCAAGTTAAACTTCTTGTTTCTATTTTTGCAGTCAGATTCAGAAGCTGCTTCATGAAACAAAGTCAGAACACGACAGGTCGAGTATCAGAGTGTAGAGACGTTTCAGGCTGACTGTGGAGGTTTGACCTTCTCCACCACAGTGTGGAGTGTGCGGCCAAACGCACTACCTCCACTCAAATGAACAGAAGAACCTGCGTCTCCTAGGCCGCGTCTGATCCTGTTGGAATGCGGTCTTAAACTGTCGGACTGTTTGTAGGTTTTGAACCTCGACTGAACCTTTCGAGGTTTCATGATACGATCACCTGTCCAAACTTTTATTGGACGTGTTCAGTAAAAACTGTCATCGAACTCTGTCGCCATGTCACCATGTGGGTGGCAGCCGGTTACATCAGCTCTGACCATTCTGTGATTTTTACTTTTTTCGACACCGATCTCCATTTGTGTAAAACTATGTAACGTGGAGCTACAGACAGTAGTGCTTGTCATGCAGACTTCCTTATCAGATGACCAAAACAGCCTCAGCTCTCTTGTTTACACTCAGGAACAGCTGTTAACATTAGCAGCGTTAGCACGCTCTCTGTGGAAAGACTGGAGATCTGTGCTGAAGTGAGGAGAAGGAGACGAGGATGCAGAGCTGGATCTAAAGACGGTACAAAGCATGAGTACTGTCTGTTATCACGGGGCTAAGAGAGGGGCGATGGAGAGTGTAGCACCACGGAGACGAGGCTGAATGAACTCTCTGGACTCTCTTCTTAAATATCTTGTTACTGTATAATTTACATCTAAGGCTGCGTCCCAACTCTTTTGGTTCAGGGTTGTGTTTGCATCAGTCCAGTGAGACAGAAACTAACAGGATAGAGGAAGCGTTCACTTCTGCTCCATTTCCTGATGTTCTCGCTCTCATTCTCACCAACTAAGAGAAGACAGAGACTTCAGAAAGGTCACACATGCTTCTGGGCGTGTGTGTGTGTGTGTGTGTGTGTGCGTGTGTGTGTGTGTGTGTGAATAAGAAAGATCAATAACAGCCTGCAGGAGGGGGGCGGGCGGCTGGTTAAACACGCCACCGTGTGATCAGGGCTATGGAGTTACACACAAACATGCGTGCACACACACCGACGTGACCTTACTCGGCGCTTTTGAAGGTCCCAACATGCAGGGAATAAGAATGCAGCGTGATTACACACACACACACACACACACACACACACACACACACACACACACACACACACACACACACTCGGGGATGAGGCGTTGAATTATGCAGGTCCGCCCACATCGCGCTCTCAGCACTGACTTTGCTGCAAACACAGAGGAGGGAGGGTGTGACGACAAACTGACTGACCAACAACCAGCAGACCAAAACAGTCAGTCAGTAACCGTCTTTAAGTCTCTCTGTGTTTACTGACTGTACATCTGAGGCCTCAGCAGGCTCCAACAGCTGTGTGATGCACCTTTAAAGCTCTATTCTCTGTTATCTGGAGTCCTTTTAAGATTTTTAATGACCACAGAGGTCACATGTGCGTTCAATCCTGCCACGTCGGAAATATTCACCCATGAATCAACTCAAAGCTTTTCTCTTCGATCATCGTGGTCGAGGCTCGCGACATCTCGAGTGTTTCTGTGGTAATGTTCTTAACGATACGACAAAATACTGACAAATGTTCCTCGCTTTAAACTCACAAAGGCTCTCCTCATGTTCCAGGAGGTGTTTCTGTTTGCTGTCACGGTCTTCTTGAACTTGAACGCATCATCGTGGTTTGTGTTCATCTGATCTTTAGTAACTAAACTACAGGTCGCTGCCCTCTGTCTGAACTGTGATGTCGCGGTGCATCACGGTATGACGCCATTACGGCAAACCACTAATTAAAGCTGCGGTGAAACTCGTTAATGAGAGCTTCGACGACACGTGGAGATCTCAAATTAGTAACCTGGACTTCAAAAGATTTTGTAGTTGAGGAAACAGTCGCAGCTCGAGGTTGACTCACTCACTTTCCCCTCATATTTCATGGATTTCATCAGACTTTTGTAGACTTTTGCATCGGCGTCTACCTTCCCGGAACCGAACAGAACCTCTTGAACCAGCAGTGTCCAGTCTAACAGTGAACACAGCAGCCTACCGAGGTGGTTTTCTTGCCAGGTTTGGCTCCTGGCATCCCGGGGCTGAGTCAGCGCTTCACTACTTATCAATGTTTCCATCATGAAGTCTGTAAATCACCTCGGTGGTGTAACGGTATTCCCTGTTGGTCTAGAACCCGGTCCGGTTCTGTTAGCAGGTCATGAATGAATTGTGCTTTCGTACAGTCATCAGTGGCTGCAGCAGCCCTCTGCACAGCTGACGCTCCCGTGAATAGTAGCCGCCGATGGAACCCAACACCGCACCAAGCTACCGAACGCCGCCATGGCAACCGCTTTTACAGCTGGGTGTCATGTTGCCATGGCGCCGGTATGCGGGCCATGCCCAGCTCTCAGGTGTCAGGAGCACCAACAAAGAAAGGAGAGGAGAGAAATATGCAGCGACATCATATGAACAGAGTTCACCATGAAGACGGAGACGGCAGCGTTCCTCCTCCTCCATCCTCCTCCATCCTCCGTCTTCCGGCTCATCGCTGACCTGAATCTCACTAAACGAGGATCTCTGAGCCTCGATGGTGATTGGCTCAGTCGTCACACCCTCGCTACTTCATTCATGAACTGTTTCCTCCTTGTGTCACGATGCAGAGCTGTCACTATGAGCCTCACCAGTCAAACAACGTTTGGCCGATTACAAGAGGACTTACAGGGCAGTATGACGCTCATGGACTCTGTTTAGAGTCAGAAAAGAGTCAAAAATGACGATCGGAAGCTCACATAGGTCTTCAAATTGCTTATTTTGTTCGACCAAAAGTCCAAAATATCCAAAAATATTTAATTTGCATTGATATTAAACAGAGAAAATCTGCAAAAACTCACATTTTAAGAGCTGGAACCACCAAATCTTTGGCATTTTTCCTCGATAAATGCATGAAACGATGGATTGATTATCAGAAGAGTCATTTTCTGTGACTGAACGTTCACTGATGAACCATTTCCTCCTCGTGTCAGTACAGTCTGTAATGCAGAACTGTCCTCATGAGCCCCACTAGTCAAACAACATGTGGAGGACGTTATTACTGTTCTTTTGCTATAGAGAAACACACAGTATGACGGTCATGAACTGTTTAGAGCAGTAAAGTAACAAACAAAAAGAGACCGACCTGTTTAACTAACGGTTCTAATAAACTTTTCTCTCAATAATCGATCGACTGTTTGGTCTAACATGTCAGAAAATCTCCATCACAAGCTTACAGAGGACTTTAAATTTCTTGTTTTGTTCAACCAAAAGTCCAAAATATCCAAAATATTCAATTTACAGTCACATAAAACTGAGAAAATCTGCAAATACTCACATTTAATAAGCTGGAATCATCAAATATTTGACTTACTAACATGGACTGATGATCAAAACTGTGATTTTCTGTCAATGATTGCTTGACTAAATGTTTCAGCACTTGCCTACATGTCACAACTCGTCAGACGTAGCTCCATTCTGGATCTCTCTTTGGATCTGTAAAATGTATCTGACCTGATTCAAGAACTTCTGCATCGCACAGAGACGAGGCAGATTTCTACACTGAGTCGTCCTGATGAAAGTTGCAGATATCCTGAAAACTGATGCAACTGATGCCACAAGTATCCAAATTAGCGGCTGACATCATCACAGCCTCAACCCAGTTCAAAGCCGGAGCGCTGCTCTGAGCTTCATTTCCACATGTGCAGGATTTGCTGCAGCCGTCTGTCACAGGACGGCTCCAGTACTTTCCTCTGGTTGGTTAAATTATCCGGTAACGACGGCGTTACGTGGCGGACTCTGCCGCTTACAGCGCTGATGGATGATGTAGTTCATTTGCATCGGGCGCTGACGCCTTGGACAAACAACTGACAGGGAACAGTAGCTTGGACTGCAGCCTTCAACAACACACATATACAAATACACACACACACACACACACACACTTAGGCCAGGCATCTAGAAGACTGACGGACCTGCAGGCCTTACACACACACACACACACACACACACACACACACACACACACACACACACACACACACACACACACACACCGAGGAGCGAGTTACAGACATTATTTTTCTTCCTTTCTCTTCCCTGAGAAAGATTTACACCCTAACTCCCAGGTACACACTGACACACACACACACACACACACACACACACACAGTCTGGGCTTGCGTCAGCGATGTCAGCCCCGGTCACACATCACCACTGTGTAAATGTGTGTGTGTGTGTGTGTGTGTGTGTGTGTGTCTGCGTCGACGACGTTCTTATAAAACGGGGGCGGACAGCTAACATCAACAAATACGAGCGGGTGGAGCAGCGTGGAGGGAAGTCCCCGGCCCGCTGAGGTCAGCTTCAGACTGTGTTATTGTAGTTTGAATTCTCCACCAGGCCCCACCAGGCGGGTGGGGCTGAGCTGAGACAGGATGAGGCGAGGCGAGGTGAGGACAGGGTGCAGCTCCGTCTAACAACCAGCAGATGAGAGGAGTGGAGTCAGGACAAACAACACACACACACACACACACACACACACACACACACACACACACACACACACACACACACACACACACACACACACACACACAGGCCCTCTGTGATGGAGTTCATGTGCAGCACCTGCTGGCTGCTGAACGCCTGCTGAGAGGTGACGTAGCAAACGGTGAATAAAAGTTTGGAGTGCCACCAGGTACAAACCATGAGTACCGTCTGTTATCACGGGGAACGGAAGATCTCTCCACAAGAAGATGGAGGAGCTAACGAGGCTGAAAGAAGTCACTGAGGACTCGCTGGGAGACAGAGGGGGGAGCGACACACAGCAAAGGGAGCGTCCGTGGACCACAGGCCGGAGTCAGAACCGGGTCGCTGCAGGAAGGACTCAGCCTTTCTTACGTGGTGAGGACGCCCCTGTTCATGAGTATTTTACTGATCCACCTTGTGTACTGTGAGCCACTGTAACAAGTGAATGTCCTCGGTGTGGATCAATAAAGTCGATCTTATCTTATTTGTAGTCTTTGTTTCAGGCCAGCCAACGATTTAAGTCCAATACTGACTCTCCTTTTAGCTCCTTTTAGCTCTGTTTTTGGTCTCCTCCACCTGGATCTGGATAAAGTGTTTTGAATTGGAATGCACCCCCACCCCTTCCAAACACAAAGACTTAGTAAACGATAGGACACTCGGCACTGTAATCCATATTCATATCCTAGCATATAAATCTTGCCAACCTCGTCGGTGGCGGCATTTTAACGAGCTTCTGGCGACCCACTGAAGCCGACTGTGCCGAACAGTAAGCTGTTAAACTGCCAGACTAACTCAACCGGTCTTGGCAGATGTCCATCCACCGTGGGCCGGGTTCTGCTCGAGGAAGTGTTTGCTCATGGTGGGAACTGTTAGGTCTGTCAATAATACAATAAAGAGTACAGTCTAGACCTGCTCTCTGAGGAAAGTGTTATGATATAACTGAAGTTGTGATTCAGTGCCATTGAACGCCGTGCGACAGAATAAGATGAGATCGACCCTGATGGCGGTATCGAGCTCGACTCGTCGCGGCCTTCAATAAAACTCCAGCTCCATCACACTCCTCTCCCTCAGAGTCCGGTCGAGTCCATCTGCACGTCTGCTGTCACACGTTTGGTATGCTGATACTTTTCACAGACCAACAACACCAAACCAGCAAACATTGCAACACACAGACGCTGCGCCAAAAAATGTGTGGTCCCCGTCCTAAAAGTCGAGGAATGTCACTTTGTGTACTGTGCGTGTGTGTGTGTGTGTTTGTGGACGGGTTGCTATGTTGGTGATTAAGCTTGACCAATCAGAAATACAGAAGTATATCACACCCTACAGCCGTTTGTCCGGTCTGATATCACGATGGGAGCTGGCCTCGACTGCTCGAACACTCATGGTGTCACTTCAGTTTTACGCTCACGGTAAAGTGTTCAAAGCGCAGACACGCTGACTCACATAAAGTTTGTTAAAGTGGTGTCTGAACATGCAGGGTGTCACATAAAATCTTTATATGTTTCATATGTGCGCCTTCAGATCATCTCACTGAGGCTGCAGCACCGACAGTATACAGACGTATCCGTGACGTCAGCGAGGTTTCAGGTGATGTTGGAGGGGGGCTGATGACGCCTGGTTGCTCAAACAAGACACCCACCTGTCAATCAAAGAGTCCAAGCTCTTAATCCTGCATAACTTTAAGCCTTAATATAATCTGAACAGGTGAGTTGTATAAAAATTCACCCTCAGTACAGTTGTCATGAACGGGGAAACCAAAACTGTTTTTTGTACCAGGCTGTAAACATGTTTATTTCTGCTGTGAAGTTGGACATTTTAACATGGGGACTTATGGAGACTGACTCACTTCTGGAGCCAGCCTCAAGTGGACGACAGGAGGAATGTGAAGGTTAAATCTGAGCCAACTGGACTTGCTTGTAGATCATCTATCTATATTACACTACACCATCTAAGTCCAGCTGCCCCAGATTTATTATTGCAGATTGCAACCGACTGAATACTCTGCCACGCCTCACCCTCTTCTTCCAAGCATGTAGGACAAGCTCTGGCTGCATAATTCACATAAAAAGCAAAAGGCCGTATTTAGATCAGTGTTTGGTTTGTCTGCTCTGGGCTACTGTAGAAAAATGGCAGTTCAACATGGCAGACTCCGTGGAAGAGGCTCTTTTTACGCCTTCCTGCTAATAAACACTGCTAAATCTTACAGACTGGACCTTTAACCTTCTCAAAGACTGACTGTCGGGGGTTTTATTTGTTTTAAAAATTGCTAAAACTGATTGTTTTGGTCAGAAAAGGCTGCAATAAACTGCCAGTTTATTTTCTGTGAAGAAACTACATAATATAAACTCACAGTTTCTGCTCCAACGTTAGCAGATATCACAAATTTCTGTTGTTCAGGAGATGTTATGAAGTGTTATAACTCAATATATTTATCTACTTTTTACTTTTTTCTGCAGGACGTCCTCGACGAGAACAGAAACAGACTTTTTACTTCCAGTTTGTTGACACATAAACGACTGCAGCTAGCAATTCAGAAGCTTTGTAAACATTTGGATGGATTCTCCTTGTGCGACTGTTGCCACGACGACCTATTACTGACATTTTAGATCGCTCCTGTGATAAACTTTATGGACAAAAGACGCACATAAACACTGATGTACTGCCACCTCCCTCTGACCAGCAGTGTGGTAAACAATACACACACACACACACTCACACACACTCACACACTCTCACACTCACACTCACACACACACACACACACACACACACACACACACACACACACACTCTCACACTCTCACACACACACACACACACACACACACACACACACACACACACACACACGCACACACACACACACACACACACACACACACACACGTCCCTCCTTGTTTTCCCTCCTCGTGGTGGCCTACGACTTAGACATTGATCTGCTGCAAAGCATCATGGGAGCCGACAGCGAGCGTTGTTGCTAAACACTCCTCGTCGTTGGCGTCTGATCCCTGTGAGGTCAACGAAGGGGGGGGGGTTACCTGGCGGCGTGATTGGCCAGCGTGCTCGTGACTGACGGCTAAGAGAGCCAATCAGGACGCCTGAGAAGACAAAACAAACCCAATGGAGGCCCGGAGGAGGTGGAGGAGGTGAGCCGGGCCTCTGAGGGATTAACACGGTCTGACAGGCTGGCTGGGACAAACACACACACACACACACACACACACACACACACACACACACACACACACACACACACACACACACACACACACACACACACACACACAGCTTTTAGGGCGGGCTGCTCTGCTGAGCACACACAATACACTGCTTGTTTTAGAACAAGAGGAAAAAGAGAAAAGAGATAAGAGAGAGGCCAAATCACAGAGGAGGAATGTGTGTGTGACCGATCATCGACTACAGGTGCTTCCAGGGAGGGAAGACAAACTCCCGCTGTGGCCTTAAATGTGAATTCCATGACCGGTTTTCCAAAAAATTAATAAAGAAATAAAACGTCTGGACTCCACCCAACTTTCCCTGAGAGCTGTCTGCAGTAACACGTTGTTTGAAATGAAAGTTTCCCCTCCGACATTCCCACAATTTTCCACGCGGACGCTATCGGGTTACCTGACCTTCTCTGTCTGGAATCCACCTCTCAAGACTCCATTTGCATTCCAGGAATTCCAGGAGCGGTAGGAGCCCTGAAACTATGACATATTACCCTCAAACACACACAAACACACACACACTCCCACGCAGAGACAATGCTGCTGATGTGGGAATCTGGACTGCTTAGGGAGGCTTCTTCTTCTTCTTCTTTGCATATATTGATCAGACTTCGGCGAGCCTCATCTAGCTGAATTAACTGCCTCCAAAGTACAGAGAGGTTTAATTTAACCCGTGAATTAAAGGAAGAATCAATGATCTGATCAGCTTTGCAACCCTAAACGAACGGAAATACAAACTGGGCCGAGGTAACGTCACCGTGAGACAATATTCAAGGTTTTCCAGGAGCCTTTAAAGTTTATGTTTGGGATGTGCTTGAGTTGCTGTTTGGCATTAGCCTCCCTCTGATGTCTGTGATGTCTAAACACACAGTACAGTAACCGAGCGGGCCAATGCCGGGCTTGATGGCACATGCTGAAAAATGGAAACTACCTGCAATTAGTCGTATGTTTACCTCGATAAAAGACAAACCTCTGGAGGCACAAGCTCTGACGTTAAACTAACGCTACGTTTTCATGATAAAGTCACCCACGTACAGCCTGAATCTCTCTCCAGGAGGCTGAGATAAACGGCGGTGATAAATATCCCGGCTGTCCGGCGTGACACCATCCTTCTTTTCTAACAGGCAGCGGCCAATCGAGCGAGGCCGGCCGCATCGATTCCAGGCTGCACGCTGAGCGATGTGGCTGAGCGACGATTAGATACTGAACTGGAGAGTTCACACCAAGAACCTCCATCCACGCTGCGTTCAAGTGCACTGCATGAACATGACGACTTATTCCAGCTTCTTTCATGACTGGGCTGTGATTGGCTGATGGGAATGAGCCGCGAGGTTACTCGTCCAGTCCCGTCAGCGTTCATTTATGTGTGTACTCACACACGTGTGTCATAACTCTGCAGGACAGGCTATACGACTTGTGGTCGTGATCTTTTGCCCTGCTTCGTTAATGAACCGCTGCACACACATACACACACTGTTCGGCCGTGACATGTGACGTTTACAGCTTCAGCTGATTGGCAGGAGACACAGGTGGACTCTGAGACACATGAAGAGATCAGATCATCTCGTTCTTCATGAGAGTCTTTCGCTCGTCTGACGTCGGTGGAGCGGAGTGCTTCCTGTTTCAGAGGTCATCACTAGCTGCAATGCAAAGCGCTATTGGCTACTTTAAACACCAATCAACAGCTGACGGTGCCTGTTTTTACAAGAAACGTGTAAAAATGAGGAAGCAATCAGCGTCCTGCTTCCTGTTTCATGGCGACTGAAATGAGCAAAATGAAAGTGAGCCGTCCTCTACAGAGCGCAGCTTCAATAAATCATGGTCAGGTGTTCAAAGGTACTGAAGGACTTTCCACAGGAGAGCAAAAGAACTCAAGTATAAAGAGGGAAACGTTCAGTGAAACTGGAAAACGTCATATCGCTGCTCCTGATACGAGCTTTCACCTCAGCCACGGTGTGTTTACATTTCTGCAGATAAGACTCAGCACTCAAACTAACACGCTAACACACACCGAGTTATTCATGCACTCACAGATTGTCATCATGTGAATGAAATCCACTAGAAAACCAGGAAACATGTCCGGGGTCTGCAGAAAAACACATTTTAGGAGGCTCGTGTTGCACCTCAGGACGAGGTTTGAGCTGTGAGACGTTAGAAAAAGGTGAAGATGCAAGATGCACACGTAATCATCAGTCATGATCATTAGAGCGACCGGAAAAAGGAACACGAGCGACGACACAGAAGGCTCATCAGGACGTTTATCTGATCCCTGACCAGCTCAAGCGCAATGATCTGACGGAGTCATGCAAAACTGCTTCTTCAGCATGTTTGGCAGTTACCAAATATAAATAAATAACATGTAAACCAATGCGGCTAAGTATTAATTAAAGCGTGTGGCATGTGGTTTGTACCTGGATACGAGACACTCGACAGGTGTAAACGTGGCCTCGGCTTTAGAGGGAACCTCCACACACCTGCAGAATAACCACAACACCTCCACAAAGATGCATCATCCAGCCTGAATCTGTTCACTTCAGGTCCAGAGCTGCTGACTGACGATGACCTGTGTTAAAGGGACAGTTCTGCTATTTTAAAGTTTCGGGTTGTATGAGGCACCGCTCACTGTATTTATGCTGCATCAGCTGTTTGGATCAGAGTTCCCTGACATGCCATTCTCCACACGGCTTCATAAAATAACTAACCAGCTCAGATTTGGTCATTTTTTCTGGTTAATGTGTGCCTACCATGTGTAAGTAGGATATGTAGTTGAATTGTTTCCCTTGACGTAGCTGATCACAGCATCCATCAAAACTAAACCAGCTGTGAGTGCCACCTTCACAGTCATCGTCTACATCATCATCATCGGTTCAATCAGCACCGGCGACTGCAGCACAGCCAGAAAAACACAAACACACACACACACACACCATATTTTGAAATCTTGAGTTTAACTTCAGTCTGATCTCACAACTTTCTGACACAAACAGCTGATCCCCGTCTGGTCCTCCAAACTGGGAGCTCGCTGACCGCCGTCTACTGTAGGTAACACACTGATTACACCTCATACCACCCCGCTGCAAAATACCCGTACTGTCCCTTTAAGAATACCCGTCTGCAACCACAACTATCATTACTGCAGACTAACAATCACACACACGCACTTCTTTTACAAGCCTGTCAACTACCGTGTGTGTGTGTGTGTGTGTGTGTGTGTGTGTGTGTGTGTGAGAGAGGCCTCTTTTGCTGTAGTCACTGCTCATCACAGCTATGGCGTTACCATGGTGACGCCGGCAGCTCGTGGCCGCATGACACAACGAGAGAGAGAGAGAGAGAGAGAGAGAGAGAGAGAGGCGACGAACACACAGAGGGACAATGCAAACAGAGATAAATGCTGTGTGTGTGTGTGTGTGTGTGTGTGTGTGTGTGTGAGTGTGTGTGTGTGTTGTAGTTGTGGCTGAGGACAGCAGATCTGTTAACCAGCTGAAAACAGGTCCACACATATTAAATGAACTGATTAGTTCATAATCAAACATCATAAACTGAATATCTTTGTGTCTCGATCTGTACGGACGCCGTCTGATGTCTCATTTTGTCCAGATGAATCGATTAAATCGGGAGAAATCATCACCGACAGAATACAGAGTGGACGATGTATCTGTGACGTCACGCTCAGGTGATGAGGAGCCGCCGTGAAGCTCAAATAAAAATCCATCATCGACACAGAAACAGTAACAATAATCCTGCTGCAATCTGGAATAAAAGAAAGAAAAATCTGATCACACGTCGCTCTGAAAACAACCCAGTCATTACACCTCACACCACAGGAAACCCACTATCGCCGCACAGCACACACTTCCTGTCGGCTTCCTGCTTCCTGAGCAGCAGAGGGTGGGAGGGGGGAAGGAGGGAGTGGTCGCTGATGATGTCACGGCTCACACCCTGCATTCAGGTCTCAGAGGAGAGAAGGTGGCGATGAGCTTCCTGCTCGTAAACAGCAGAAAATACTGTCCGGGTCCTGCAGAAGACAAATAATGTGACGCTGCAGCATGCTGGGAAGTGAAGTTTTCATGCAAGCTGCGAGGAAACCACCGACCAGACCTGTGCACTTTAGACTTTCTGCATCCATGAGACGTCCATGTGTCCCTCCAAGAGGACCATACAGACCACAGTAAGGACTGGAAACGCTTCCTCTTGTCGTCCACTTGAGGCTGGCTCCAGAAGTGAGTCAGTCTCCATAAGTCCCCATGTTAAAATGTCCAACTTCACAGCAGAAATAAACATGTTTACAGCCTGGTACAAAAAACAGTTTTGGTCTCTATAGCTAATTTCCCCGTTCATGACAACTGTACTGAGGGTGAATTTTTATACAACTCACCTGTTCAGATTATATTAAGGCTTAAAGTTATGCAGGATTAAGAGCGTGGACGCTTTGATTGACAGGTGGGGGTCGTCACAGATGGCTTGTTTGAGCAACCAGGCTTCATTTAACCTGTGATGATCCACGTCTTTGGTGAAAGAAGCAGTACATCCAACATGCCGGCCTGTTGGTGACCTCACTCCTGCTCTGCCCGATCTTTATGCTGTCACTGAGTCTGATTAGCAACTTTGTATGTGAGTTAGACGACAGCTGATAGCTTCTTCTGCTCTCCACGTGGACTTTTTTTTACCTCAATGCAACCAAAGCACGCTCAAACTTGACCGGTCAACACTGCTCTGACTACAAGATGCCAGAATCTGACACATCTCTGCTTACATAGTTAAGCAGGAAGCCACATTAAGACATTGTATTTGCAGTCTGCCACCTTCTGCAGCTACATCCTGTGAGAGTAGCATTCCTGAATTTCCCGTTCAGTTCAGCCTTCCCTCTTCAGGGATAGTACATTAAACTCAGGCCAGAGGTGTGCCACATCCTCCTCCTCCTCCTCCACGCCTCATTTAGTCTGCTGTGTGCACGGTAACGTGCACGGAGCTGTTACACTCTCACATGTGATTCGTTTTGTCATTTTGCCGACCTGGTGCGAAGCTGACAGTCACCCGCAGGTTTCAGCGAGACGAATCCGAGACGTTTGAGAGTGAGAAACCAGAAAAACCAGACAAACAGAAGAGAAAACAGAAAGACGGCTCGCTGTCAGAGGTTGTGAATCTGTAAATAAACACACGAGGTGCATTCAAAGATTGTTTGGTTCTGTTCAGCTGAGCAGAATATCTGTCAAACCTGTTCTCAGCACTGTGCTGAACTGGAAGTGAAACTACGTAACAGGACGTGATGTTTACTTTGTTTCAATGCTCTGTTTATTCCTTGAAAACTTCAACTTAGCTCCAATACTTCTGCAGATGTGAGTGAATGTTAGCTAGGTTAATACTTTAATGCATAACCTGATGTGCTGATATTTGGCAGCATGCAGAGATTTGGAGGGCCGTGTTTAGTGGAGTCGATTAGGTGGTGAAGAAGGCTTCGTGGCGAGCAGGATCAATCGAGCAAATCGTGCAAATAAAAGTACAGTTCAACAGATTTGACTCGAGCCTCTTCCTTAATATGCGACAAAACAGCATTATGATAAAACACTGAGTGCTGCAGAGACGCTCTGGTCCACAAATCTTGTCCAGATGTGAGAAAACGTTTGGTACACACCCCGAAAAATGCCACATCCTCCTGATTTTAAGTTTTTTCTCAGTGAAAATGAAAACTGTGCAAACATGATAATCCCTGCTAATCATGAATCACAACATCTGTCAAAATAATCTCTATATATGTATTTTTTTCCCACATTGTTCAGCATTAATCACTCTCATATCAGAGCTGACCTCAGCCAAGAAATATGCAACATAATATCCGTCAGATCAGCCCGATTAAGGCCGATGTTAAGCGTAATTACTGGCTTAAACAGTCGGACCTGCTAATTACAACAATGTCACAGCCACTTCCTTTTGCCTGAATGAATCACTGGACACAGCCTGAGTGAAAATACAACTGTAAGGTGATATGAATAATATTATAATCTATCATTTATCTGAACACACCAGCTCTGTTTGTTCTGTACAATGTGTGTCAGTATGTGCTGTTAATGCCGGTACACCAGAGCTGATAACTAGACTCACATATAGAGTTTGTACGGAAGAGGATGAGCGCCACGTGTGAAAAATGGATCTGAGCTCTGACTTTATTCTCAGAATCAAGATCTCAGACTTTTTTCTAAAGAAATTTAAAAAACTGAATTTTGAGGGAAATGTCTGAAGTCCAAATTTTAAGAAAAAAAGTCACAGATGTAAGAATTTAATATTTATTTCTTTAGAAAAAGTAAAAAATCTGAGAAAAGTCAGAAAATTTTAAAATGATTTCTTTAGAAAAAGTCAGAATTCTGAGTATAAAGACAGAACTCAAACACATTTTTCACATTTGGCCCTCATCCTCTTCCGTAGGTTGGGTTTCCAAAGAGTCAGCGACGTTCAGCTCGTCTCTTTGGACGTCCGGCGCTCTGCATCACAGGTCATATTCAGGAGGATCTTCTCCTTCATGCTCAGCGTTCAGCTGTCAACCTTAAAGAGTTAAACACGTGAAACCTCGTCGTGTTTTTGGGGGAGGATGTCCACAGTGCTCCTCTTCAAACAGGACTGACATCATTTCATTCAACATAAATGATCTAATGATCGTTCCTGCTCTCTTTTGGACAACCTAAACACAAACGTGAAGCAAACTAAACTTTCCCACCACCTTTTTATCCAAATAAAACAAACTCTCTGTGCGCCTCAGCCTGGGTTCCCGTCCATCTATTGTGTTTCATCTTTCAAGCCTCTTGTTTATTGAATTCTGTAAAATAATAAGCCCCACGTCTCTGCCTGCCCACCCCCGCCACGTGACACGAGTACCTGTTATGTTATAACGAGGCCTGCCTGCCTGCCATAAGTCCCACAGCACAGCGGGACTTATTCAGTTTAGGGGTTGCGAGATTAAAAAGTTTGAGAACCTTTGCTCCAGACTAATCAGCCATCCACAGCTAATCTAATCACACGAGTGATCTCACACCGCTCTCAGCGGCGGTTTGGTCTGAAAATTCAGAAATTAAAAAAACAGCAAATCTGATCTAATAAAAAATCAGTCCGATCACACGGTCACAGCTACACCACTACACACAGTCTAGACCTGTGTGGAGGACACTGGTGCAGCTTTCTTACCAGCTGGCATGTGTGGAGGGTGTGGCGTGCATCTGCTTACGTTTAAATCATGTTGTACTCTCAGCTGAAGCAATACTTCTTGTACTTCAGCGAGCTGGACCGGGTTAATCATTCCTCACCGTGTGTGTGTGTGTGTGTGTGTGTGTGTGTGTGTGTTTGTGTGTGTGTCTAACGGCTGGCCAGCTTCAATCCTGATAAATTAATCGGCTCAAGAAGAGGAGAGGGGACCCTACGCCACCCCCTTAAGGAGGAGGAGGAGGTGGGGGTGGGCTACCCGCCTAAAAACACTGCAAGCCGGGGGCGATAAATCAGAACTGCTTATCCGTGAGATGCACCAGCTACAGTGGTAAGGTTATTGACTAACTCCTTCAGGACTAGACACTTCACCAAGCCCCCTAAATCCTGCAGGGAGGAGTTCCTTATCCTGTCATGTTGTTAGTAAACAACCACCACCACCAGCAGCAGAAGGAGAAGGTGGAGAAGAAGCTCCTCAATATGTTGCAGGGTCAAATTATTGCTGGTCAAACAAGCAGCTCGGCATCAAGCTAAGCTAAAAATGTGAGGACAATGCAAGGAGACATGACATGCACACACGTCTGGGTGGCTGTGTTCGGCTTTGTGGAGCTGTTTGAGCTCCATACCTGCCGTTTTTTTTCACACCCCAGCTTTAAGCTTTTATCTATTTCACACCCTCACCCTCAGCTATGCTTACACGGGGCTCGTCAGCCATTGCAGGGCACCGACTGCCTGCCTGCCTGCCTGCCCGCTGCAAGCCGCCTCTTCTCGGGCCAACACACCGAGCTAACATCGGCCCACCTGGATATGTTATATATATTATATTATATTATGATAAAGGTGCCACTTGCTTTGTTCAACGCTACCATTCCATGTTTTTGCTCTACAGGTAATGTGGCTAACTAGTTAGCTTACGTTACCCACCAAACTCCATTTAAAAACCTGGGAATTCTGTGTTAGCTCCCTTAGCACACACGTACACGTTAAACCTCAATAAAATAAATCAATTAAACATATTAACTCATAATTCGGCGTGTGTGTTAAACACAAATAATAAGATGTTTTTGTAAAATATTAAGTTTGGTAGTTATTCCCTCTGAATAGCTAGCTACTTCCCAAATATACAGTTGTGGGCGGTAGCTGTTAGCTCAGTTAGCCGACGTTGCGTTTGTGTTAATGTTTTTTTTTAAATAAAAATGTGTTTAAATATATTATATTTATATTATTTTGTTAATTTATAAGCATTAAAATGTTTATGTTTGATATTAAAGGCCCCCCGCCGTGTAATGTGTATATTACGACACAGTAAATCGCCGGTTTTTCAATGGAGTTTGGCATTAAAGTCTCCCTCCAGGCACCGAGTAAACCGACTAAACCACGCTGCCCACAACAGCACATATCTCGGCCAAAAGTGTCAAAGAGTGGGCGCTCTACGGTCCCCCCATTCACACACACAGAGAGAGAGAGAGAGAGGGCCCGTGTGGGTCCGCGGCCTCTCCTGCTCCTCTTAGCCGGGGTGGTCTCATACCTCTGTGGGCCGGCTGATTTCGAACAGGTCGAGCCGGTTGGCGTTCCAGTGGTTGATGATGTCGGCCAGTTTCCTCCTCTCCTCCTCCCTGCTCCCCGACATGGTGACCGGCCCGTTTAGTGTCTGACCCTCCGTCCGTCCGTCCGTCCGTCGGTGTTGTTGAATAAAAAGTTCCCGGTAACGGTTAGTCCACAGAAACGTTCAGGTCTGCTTGTTTGATCGCGGTGTGGTCCGTGTCTCTCTCCCTCTCACTCTCTGTGCTCACCGACCGACCGACCGACCGACCTGCTGTCTGGTCTGTTTCTGCTTCGCGTTCCCGGTGCCCCAGCGGCGCGCGCTCCCGATGCACTCTTTGGATGGGGGTGCGTGTTTGTGTGTGTGTGTGTGTGTGCGTGTGCACGCGCAGAGCTGTTAACCGTTTGAGGTCCGGTGAACGTTCCGCTGATTCATGATGCTGCCGTCTGTAACGTGTCTGTACCGTGTCTGTGCTGTGAGGCCGGAGGGCCAGAGAGCGGCATCACGTCAATATGTGTTAAATAAACCCGCATTTTTAATTAATATTTAATATTTACACCACAGTGATGAGACAACGTCTTCATTTATTCATGTAAACATACAGTTATTATAGAATGTGTGCAGAAATACATTCACATATATGATTATGAATACAAATATGAATGAAAAATAAATATATTTATTCATTTATATATCTATTTTTTTAATTTCTGTATTTTATTTATTTGTTTGCACATTAAAAATATATTCACACATATACAAACACATGTTTACCTTTTAAAGAGAACAAAACATTGTGCAGGAGAGGCTGAATATGAAGAACAAAACGGTATAAATAAATAAAACAAATATACAGAAATAAATGATAATATAATTAAATATATAATATTTATATATTTAAATATATTTTGCCATTGAAAATGGCTATTTTATTAATTTATTCATGTATTTCTACAGATATTTATTTACATATTTCTACATACAAGCTAGTTAACCTCAGTTTGAACACAGAAATAAATAAACGTAGAAATGAATAAATAAATAGAAATACATTTATTCATTTATTTACACTCTTGTCATTTTTTGTCCTCCGTAGTTCACCTGAAGAAAACTGAACTCCTCTCAGTCATCAGAAAAGTTTCTTTGTGTTTTCTGCTGTCACATCTCCTGAAGTCAGTCTTAACAAACAGGTGATGAATGCCACACAGCACTGCCAAGTCCAACACACACACACACACACATTGTGAGCTTCAGAGCCACCGTAGTCTTTCTTACATGCTTGGAGGGTGAGTGGAGGTGTGTTCAGTTGGTTGCATCTGCAACTTCACCACTAGCTGCCGCAGAATCCTGCACACTGGACCTTTAACTGTTGTCTAATACATTTATGCACATTTATATGAAGAAACTTAAAACATTATTTTGATTTCACTGTTTCAGCTTGTCGACTCAGAATATTAATTTCAGGAGCATCAGGAAGTTTCTGACCTGGAGAGGCAGAATTTTTCTTATTTTATGAAGAGAGACAAAATCTAAGAAATAAACGACATATTTATCATTTTTAAGGCGGTATTTTTTCCTGACCTCAGCACAAACACACACACATCCTCTCATCCAGTGTGTGTACGAGATGGATAAGCCATTGTCTGATAACATGTCTCCTTCCTGTCGTCACACTAAAACACCATCAGCAAATGCTGCTTTCCTTTCTGTGTGTGTGTGTGTGTGTGTGTGTGTGTGTGTGTGTGTGTGTGTGTGTGTGTGTGTGTGGTTGTAGGTAATAGTGTGTGTGTGTAAATGAGCTCCATCTATGTAAACACCACCTCTCTCTTTATTAACACACAGCTGTGAGTGACTCTGAGAGGTCATCAAATATCAGGCAGGTATGTGTGACATGTCAGGAATATGATGCTGATCACATGACACAAACAGCTGATCCATCGCTGTCACATTTGGCCTCCTCCTCCTCTCCTCCTCTCCTCCTCCTCCTCCTCCTCTCCTCCTCCTCCTCCTCCTCCTCCTCCTCCTCCTCCTCTCCTCCTCCTCCCCCTCTCCTCCTCCTCCTCCTCCTCCTCCTCCTCTCCTCCTCTCCTCCTCTTCTCCTCCTCCTCCTCCTCCTCTCCTCCTCCTCTCTCAGACTGAGTGTTGAACAGGAGCTCTCACTTCTTATAAACACATGAGTCACTGTTACTGAATTTGTGGGTGTGAACGCAGCGCTGACATCATGAGTAAAAAATAAAACAGCTGATCAAAGATTTTTTTTGTTATTTTTATCTTTTATTTTATTCTGACTAAATTTATAGATTTTAATGTTTTATCGCTCTCACATTATTTTGTCTATTTATACTTTTAATCTTTTATTTCTATGATCTCCCTACATGAACACAACCTGCTGTACAGACCATGTTTACTTCAGCATCTGCCATATAGATATACATATTTATATATGTACTTATTATATGTATGTAGTTTTAATGTTTACCTGGGTAGCTCTTTGTGTTTCCAGCTGTATTTATGTCTGTATCTGTATCTGACAGCAGTGTGTAACTGGATTCCTTGTTTCCTTGTTTCCTCATGTATCACATGTAGCACATGTGGCCAATAAAAGTGATACTGATTATTTTATTTTATCTATTTGTACGTTTAAATATGTTTTATTACTCTCTTTACTTTGTTATTTATACATTTGAATCTATTTTATTACCTGATGTGTTTCTTTTCTTAAGTTTGGGTTGGCTGGTTAGTTAGTTAGTTAGTTGGTTAGTTAGTTAGTCATTTGTTTACTACACACACAGCAGCTGTTGTGTTCATCATGTCCTCTTTGTTTCTGCTGTTTGTCTTTGTCTTATTGTGTCTTTGTTGTGTGAAGCACTTTGCGGTACATTTTGTTTAAAGATAGAAACTCAGGATAAAAAAAGGACGTATCAGGTAACAAAACAGATCAAAATGATACAGAACAGATATCAAAATAAACTCTTTGTGTGAACTCAACAGATCTCTGCTGATGCTCGTCCACCATGATGTCGCCAAGTGTTTGTTTGTGGTGGGCACTGTTGGGTCTCTGTAAATATTATTATGAATATTACAGTCTAGAGCTGATCTACATGGAAAGAGTCATGAAATTTTTGTTGAATCTTGGATGCAGGTCCTTTTTACAGATTCTTTTCCCGTTGTTGGATTCATATGTAAATACAGAAACTCCTCTCTGGTGAGAGTCTGTGTGAGTTCTGAACTCTTTTGAACTCAGCAGCAGAAGTGAGAAACCACAACAGGAAACCAGCTTCACCAGATCGCCTCGCCACTTCCTGTATCTGTGACATTACTGTATCACCGCTCGAGTCACCACACACACTCAGAGGTCACAGGCTGAAGTCGCACTGATAAAAAGTGTCTCAGTTTGGACTTTACTGTAGATTTACTGCTCGTTTCAGGTGACGAGAGGAGGAGTCGACTCCTCTGTCGTCTTCTGATAAACAGCCGCTGAGCTCATCGGCTGTCATCAGTCACTTCTTCGCATTTCACACAGTCAGAGATGAGAATCACTCGCTGCTCTGATGTCCTCATACGCCTATCAATTATTATGTCTCCCACTCTGACCACAGCTTCCCTCTTTATCTGTTAGTTTTTCAAATAAAAGATGATGACATGAATGTGTTTCACTCCTTATCTTGCTCATAGTAACAGTTTGAAGATTACTAAATGTCTCTGCTCATGAGAAAAAGCACAAAAGTTTGACTGAACTGATGCAAAGACAAAACAAAGAGAGCTACAAACATCCGATAACGGAGGCAGCTCAGCACGCTCGACGTTTAAATCACAAAGATAGAGAACAATCTGGACACGAGCTTCAGATTTAGAGCGAGCAAACCCACAAAGAGGAAGTCTGCCGTGGACTGAAGTCATCAGAACGAGGAAATGTGGGGCTGAAAAATAAATTAATAGCAACATGTGCCGCCGTCTTGCTCCACGGCTCTGACCTGTTTAAACAATAGAACATGTTTTAACGAAGCAAATAGCATCGTTACTGTCAGGAATGTGTTGAATTTGATAGATTATATGATATATTTGATATATATTACTATGATTGTACCTGTGTTTTGTTTATTTAGCCTTTCTTTAAAGGCCCCATTGAGATTACAGATCTTAGTGTTTGTACCACCAGGAGGAAGAAGAGGGAATGCTAAAGGGAAGCGGAGCCGGTGTCGTGCCAGAACAGGAGCTGGACAACCTGATCAAGAGACCAAAACTGTTTTTTTTGTTTTTTTTTTGTACCAGGCTGTAAACATGTTTATTTCTGCTGTGAAGTTGGACATTTTAACATGGGGACTTATGGAGACTGACTCACTTCTGGAGCCAGCCTCAAGTGGACGTTTGAGGAACTGCACTTTTTAGCGTTTTGGCATTGGCTTCACTGCACAGATACGTTTCCTAGCTTTGCGTCTGTTAAAATTCTGATCTCCTGCTTCAGTCTTTCATATTAGAGTATTTGACCTTATGTCATATTCTTTGTGACCATGGACTGTGTTTCTGACTTGCAGCCCGAGGTCAGCACCTGCTCTCCTGACTGTTAATCTCAAACACAAAAGCACAGATTACACTTCCCAATTTCAGACTCACCTTATCAGACCTTCCCGTTAACAACCTGCATAACCCTGACATAATCTTTATCCCGCTGATTTCTAAAGGGAAGGCAGAATATCGTTGAGCAGAGGAAGATTTAAGTAGCTCAGATTCTCATCAGTTCTTAGAGAGTTACTTAGAAAAGTTACATCATGTTGCTTTAAAGCACTTCCACAGCAACATGTCCCATGAGCCAAGTAGCTTAGCTCTTTCACAGCCCCAATCATGGATGGTGACACTTTTGTTCTGACTTCATCCAGAGTTTGAAGCTTCCTGAGTCTCTTTTACGTTTGTGGGTATGAACATGCTCTGTGGCGTCTCATGTCGGAGTGATTGTAACAAGAACGTGTAATCTCCCTCTCTGCATGGCGGCATGATTCGGTGTGTTATCTACCAACACACCTTTCTTTTTTCCTCTTCTGCTCTCACCATCTGCTGCTCATATTCCAAGAAAAACATGCATTTCTCCCAAGCAGAGTGCAACAGGAAACATCTGCCGCGGTGTGAAATGTGACCGTACAGGATAGAGGTGGAGAGAGTATTGTATGAATTTAAAAGGTGTGAACAAAGCTGCTTCAACAGGAAGAGTCTCCGTGTGTTGAATCATCTCTCTCTGCTGCACACTGAACATTTCTATAAGACGTGATGCCGAGGAGACGTCAGGAGAGTTTCATTCATCGCATATCAGACTAATTGCATGTGTAAAGTTAGATTTGAACCTGCGGAGATGAAGCACAGTGGATAATTTCCATGCAGCAGGGTTAAAATGAGGTTGCTGCTTGTTTTAAATGAAGTTTTATAACTAGGTTCAGGAACAAGGACCACGCCTAGAACTCATCCCGTTTCCGTTTCACAAGTACTTAAACACAACTCATCCGTCCACTCCCTCTTTCTTTTGTCATCTCCTTCTTCTGTTCTCTCTTTCATTCAAACACAGGAAGCATGGGGCTCTAAGACACAGAGCTACGGAGAGACCGTTCCCCCACCCAGAGTCTCAACTCCCGGGCTCCATCCAGCCTTCCCTTCCTACCCTCGACACCTTCGACCCTCACCTCTTCATTCCTCCCACCCTTCATCCCCTCTTCTCTCCTACAAGTCATCATCTCAGTGCATCCTTTCCATCACTCGCAATTAACCTGTCTAAACTTAAATCTATACTGGCATGGTCCTTGTTAGTGAAATGCATGTTTTAGCACAAGATGGCAATGATTGTACGCAGAATATAAACTCGTATGCAGACGACTCAGTTAAATTCAATCAAGAACAGCATCAGTGTAAAATCATTGATCGACTGAATACTGTCCTCTGTCATTCTTCTGACTCAGCAGTCCTGCCGCTGCTCCTTCCTCCTACATGAAAACAAATTGAATAAATGAACTCCACCAACATGCAACCACAACACACAGGCTTCTTCTACATGCAGTCTAACATCACATCGAGTGTTTGTCCTCTTCATTCCTTCATTCGGTGACGAATATCCTGCACCGCTAACTGACTGTGACACATTTCTGTTGTTCGTCTCACAAACCAGCTATTGTCGTTCTCAGTAATTTCATCATGTGTCGTTAGGCCTAAATGAATTGCTGCTTTTATGATTCCATGGAGCTGCTTCCTGTTCAGCTTCAGTTACTGTGATATCAACGAACACAGCAGCTCAGTGTTATTCCCCCTCCTGCAGGCCGGAGCATGACGAGCTGCGTTCAATGGATTATTTCAGGTGAAGTTTATCCACTGTTTCTCCACGTGTCCTTCTTAATGTGACGCTCTTCTTCTTCTATTAAAGTTCTCATTCTTGCATCACAAAAGCCTCGACAATACGACACGAGACATTGACAGGTGGGTGTCAGTCACAGGCGTCATTCAGCCCGCCTCAGGTCCACCGATGATCCACGTCTTTCCAGATATTAGATGAGCCGGGAGGCGGAAGCAGCAGTAGTAGTGGATGATTCACATGAACAGAAAGTTCCTGAAAGCTTCAGAAGAAACCAGAAGATTAAAATAAAGTGAGGCTCTTGCAGGCTTCATGTGAAGATGTCAGCTATATAATTATATACTGTGTAATACAGAGCGCTGCTGCACCTTTTCAGCCATTCATACGCGTGTTATGCACGGGTAGCAGAGCTGTATGTGTGTTTGCTGTACGTGCTTCAGGGGCTTTGCAGCATCTGTCGATCTGTCCCGTCGACTGAACGTCTATTAGTAATGAAACACAGTGGAAGTCACTCCACCCACACACAGCTGACATGGATTTCCCCTGTTGGTTGGTGTTTTCCTTCACAGTTCATACACCGATTTGTTGCCAGGAGGTTTAATTTTTCCATATTTACATTCTAACGTTTGTGCTTGTGGAGTCAATCCTTTAAAAGTCCAGGGTTGTTGTTTCTCACACATTTCCACGGCCACCGTAATTTCTCTCTCATGCTCAGAAGGAGACAGACATCACCACTAAATCCTGCTCACTCCTTTAATACTGTAACTGGGAAAACAAGTTGATGTTTTGTATTCTTTTGTCTCAGATACTTCCGTTAGTACACTTCATGTGCATGTAGTACTCTGTGTGTACACTGTGTACTTCTTGGTGTAGCGCGCTAATTCAGCAGGGTAGTGTTGTCTCAATTCAAGTACGACTTACCGGAAATATTTACAACGTTTTACTGCTTCTTCTTCTTCTTCTTCACTGGATTGCAACCGGGTGGAGCATGAGTGCCAACATCTGACCACCAAAACATAAAAATAAAACACACGTACAACTTAAATCTTTATATTCAGATATTCACCGCAACTCCAGCAGCTTCCTCTGCCGCCGTTTTCACATTGCCGTTGGTCCGTCTTCTTCAACTACGTAGCCGAAATGGCGACCATTGACACTCTCTCACTTTTGACTCACTTTAGTGCACCGTCCACGTCCAACGTCGTCCATGTGGGAGTGCGGTACAATGGTGCAGTGTAACAAACAGACCCGTTAACTTCCACGTCGTTGAACAACCAATTAAAGAGGCGCAGAGTGAAAGTGGAACATCTTTGTTTTGTCTCACTGCGCTGACCATCTGCAACCCACCGAGACTTATTAAGTTTCTGTTGCATGTCTGATGCAAAGCAGCGTGCGAGAAACGTGGAGGAGATAAAAACATGGAGAGAGGAGGAGGAGGAGGAGGAGGAAGGGAGGAGGAGGTGAGAAACCCACAGAGAGGAGCTGCAGATGTTTGGGCAGAGCAGCCATTGACAAACATCTGGAAAAGGCATCAGTGTCTGCGGTCGGAGGACGGAGGATTCTTTTCTGAACGTGGTTTCTTAAAACAGCTGCAGGGCTGCTTTGGGTTTTGACGCATGTTCGCATTATAACTGGGCTGGAATAATCTGGTAAGCACATACTCGGATTATGAAAAACAAACATGAAAATGGCAGGTTACTATAGCATGAGAACATCTTGTAGCCTGTCACGTTGGTTTTTTAATAGAAACATAGTTCACATGCCTCCTGTGGTAGAAAGATTACTGCTTTAAGATGCAAACCTCCAAGAACGCAACAAATTTATCAGCTGAAGGTTTAAAATGCTGTTTTGCATGAATTCATGTGTGTTCCGTATCCGTGACGTCACCCACAGCTTTCTGAAGAAGCTCAAAAAAACATCTTAGTAGTCCTGCCTCTATCTAAAAATCGGCAAAGACGTGGATCATCGGTGGACCCGGTGACGCCCGGTTGCTCACCTGTGACGACCCCCACCTGTCAATCAAAGCGTCCACGCTCTTAATCCTGCATAACTTTAAGCCTTAATATAATCTGAACAGGTGAGTTGTATGAAAATTCACCCTCAGTACAGTTGTCATGAACGGGGAAATTAGCTATAGAGACCAAAACTGTTTTTTGTACCAGGCTGTAAACATGTTTATTTCTGCTGTGAAGTTGGACATTTTAACATGGGGACTTATGGAGACTGACTCACTTCTGGAGCCAGCCAACCAATCAGAAAAGAGTTGGACAAACAAAATCATCATAAAAATCAATATTTGATCAGAGTTGGTGTTGGTGGATAGTCGATACTAAAGAACTCAGGTGAGTCACATGACATACAGTGTCTTCTTAACTAACCTGAGCTGAACTGATCGTTCTCTGATTCAGACTCTTTTAATTAGCTCGACAAACGAGCTGCAGAATAATCCCACTGTTCTCTGGAACCAGGCGTCCAGCTGATTCTGCATCAGCTGTTTACTGCTGCTTACTCACCTGTCTCTCTCTCTCTGTCTCTCTCTCTGTCTCTCTCTCTCACACACAGACAGGTCCAGCAGCATTTATATGGTGTGAATATTTCAGACTGGTCTTTCCGGCTGTGCAGCTTCCTGTTTCCCTCTTATGTCACCTCGAATACACAAACACACAGTTTGACTCAGCCTGTTTGAAACATGCAGTAATCATGCAACAGTACAGTCATACTGCACATTAAATTAAACAGGAGAAACTCTACACACACCAAACACAACTCCAACACCACGTCAGTGACACACAGAGCCGCATTAATAATGATAATAACTATAATTATGATATAAACAGGAGTAATAGTTCTAACTCGTGCCTGATGAAGCTGAAAAACAGAAAAGTGTGATGAAGTTTAAAGTTTGCAGTCTGTAGCACAGAGTATGTACACCTGAAACATGTCAAGCATCACGAACACGTGTGACGTGTCAATAAAAACAACCACCACGAGGTGTTTGAGTCACGTGACCTGCGTTTAGCCCTCACATGTCGATGAGCTTCACACTCTGCGCGGTCTGCTCGTTGGTTTCACAGAGAAACGACGTTTTAAAACTGTATATTTGTGTTTGAGGCAGACTTCCTCAGAAACACGGCGCTCCGACCTCCGTCTGGACAGACAGAGCAGAGGTGGAGCTGCTGAACGATGACTGCTCCGTCCGTCTGTCTTTGTTGAAGGTGAAATAATCCAAAACATCCTTAAAGAATGTGACATGTGTCTGTCTGATAGCAGATCAGCCTGCAGCTCGTCCATGTCAATAAAGCAGACGGAGCCATAAAGAGAGAGAACACTGCAGACTGTTCATCAGCTTATCTTCTTCCTCTACATGGAAATAAGCTCTGACCGGACTACGTCACCAACAGGAGGAATAAAACACAACATGGAAGATCCAATACGTCAGCTGACATCAGTGTGTACATAATGTGTGTGTGTGTGTGTGTGTCAGCATCACTCCATTAAGTCAGCGTTAGTCACGAGCAGACGGACACAAACACAAAGAACAGATCTGTGAAACCATCATGGAGTCACCACACACAGAGAAGACTGACAGTTAACTGACTGACAGTGACCGGCTCGCCTCGCGTTCTTTAAATTATCTCTGATTTCTGCTCAAAGTTTTTAGAGTTTGTTTGTTTGATGTTTATTGTTCATGCACCGCTTCCCTTAGTTACTGTTGCTACGCCGTCTGAGTGCGGTTAGCTGATTTACCGACGTCGAAACTGATTTTTGAAACCAAAAGAAGTTTCTCATGCCAAAGACTGCAGTTCCTCTTGTCGTCCACTTGAGGCTGGCTCCAGAAGTGAGTCAGTCTCCATAAGTCCCCATGTTAAAATGTCCAACTTCACAGCAGAAATAAACATGTTTACAGCCTGGTACAAAAAACAGTTTTGGTCTCTATAGCTAATTTCCCCGTTCATGACAACTGTACTGAGGGTGAATTTTTATACAACTCACCTGTTCAGATTATATTAAGGCTTAAAGTTATGCAGGATTAAGAGCGTGGACGCTTTGATTGACAGGTGGGTGTCTTGTTTGAGCAACCGGGCGTCATTCAGCTCCACTGATGATTCTTAGATTAGCCAAGAGGCCGGAAGAAGCAGGACTACAAACATGGCGGCAGGCAGAGCCACCACACTTAGGGTGACATCACACATACGCCGTCCATTCCTTATACTAACTCGAATTTTTGCAGTCGCAACCAGGTTTAGCCGACAGATACGCGTCTAATCCAGCCTCATTTCATTCTTTTCCCTTCATGCAGCTACACAGCTAAATGCAGCCTCATTAAAACTGTAATTATCCACCAGATTCTGCATGTTGCAAACGATTTGTACAGTTTTAATATTAGCCGACAGGATCGCTGTCTGTATTTTGATGCAGATGTAGACTAAAATAAACCTACAGCCTCTCTTCATAGCCTCGTGCAGCCGTGGTGGAGCTGTTTCGAGCACCGGCACGTCAATAAAATCAAGATATTTGTGTGTTTTTTTGTCTCACACACTCTCTCCTCTGTTTCCTCGTCTGTTTCCTCGTCTGCATTAACATCACTAAAGAGAAAAAAAGTAATTAATCAGCAACCAAAGTCACAATGAGCTCTGAATCCAGCAGCTCTCCTGGTCCTTTGCCATCCCCGCAATAAAGGAAGCACTTAAAGCTGCCTACGTTTCCCACAGTGCTCAGCTGCAGCAGGCAAAAAAAAAGAAAAAGGGGGGCTATAATTTGCCTGTCTAATTAGCGAGCTATTTAAAGTGGAGTGAGTGTGTGTGTACGTGGTGGAAGGGGAAAGCACTGAGCTCCACACGAGAACAGATACAATGAAGCTGTCAGAGTCTGCAGCGTGTTGGGAAGAGACGAGCGCACAAAGAGAGACAGAGCTGAATAATTCATGGAAGTTTTCCTTTGTCGTCGTCTCTCTCTCTGCGAGCCTGAAGGGGATGTTCTTCTAGAACCGAGCCTTGATAACATCGACAGCTTCTGTTGACCTAAACGAGCTGATCTGTGTATCGCGTGTTCGGCATTTCTATGAATACCGTCAGTTAATATTCATCTAATCAACCAAAGAGCACGTTAACTCGCTAAACTCTAATCTGTGTACGGACTGGACCAAGCGCCAAGTGTCAAACAAACTGCAGTTCCTCTTGTCGTCCACTTGAGGCTGGCTCCAGAAGTGAGTCAGTCTCCATAAGTCCCCATGTTAAAATGTCCAACTTCACAGCAGAAATAAACATGTTTACAGCCTGGTACAAAAAACAGTTTTGGTCTCTATAGCTAATTTCCCCGTTCATGACAACTGTACTGAGCTAACAACAAGCTAAAACAAGCTAACAACAAGCTAAAACAAGCTAACGACGAGCTAAAACAAGCTAACATCAAGCTAAAACAAGTTAACAAGCTAAAACAAGTTAACAAGCTAAAACAAGCTAACAACAAGCCAACACAGAGCCAAAACAAGCTAGCAACAAGCTAACAATAGGCTAAATCAAGATAACACTAAGCTAAATCAAGATAACACTAAGCTAAAACAAGCTAACAATAAGCTAAAACAAGTTAACAAGCTAAAACAAGCTAACAACAAGCCAACACCGAGCCAAAACAAGCTAGTAACAAGCTAACAATAGGCTAAATCAAGATAACACTAAGCTAAAACAAGCAAACAACAAGTTAAAACAAGTTAACAATAAGCTAAAAGAAGCTAACAACAAGCTAACAACAGGCTAAATCACGATTACACTAAGCTAAAACAAGCTAACAATAAGCTAAAACAAGTTAACAAGCTAAAACAAGCTAACAACAAGCTAAAACAAGCTAACAACAGTTCAAACAAGCTTTAGATTTATTTATACTGGTGAAAAATGAAGAATAACCCAAATGTCTGATACTTATTGTTATTGCATGTTGATTTTGCTTCCTCCATCAGGACTTCACCTTTTAACTACACCTACTTTATTTGCATAGGCAGTTTATAGACCTGTTAATGCCAGTTTAATGCTGCAAACTGCATATTTACTGCTCTTACTGTATTTTTCTGAGTCATAATTTAGTTTTACTTCCTTCAAACTGAATTAAATCTTATCTTTCAAACACCAAAACACCAGAAATCAGATGTGGAACAATGATTCTTTCATAATTCATGCACGTTTCATGACTCGTTTCTAAATCTGGCGTTTTAAATGACGCTCGGTGCAGCGTTCAGAGCACACTGTGTTGCCTTTAGTGTAGGAAACTAAACAGTTTCAAACACCTCCAGACACCGTTTATATCAGAATATATCAGATTTTAAACAGCTTGATGCCTAACTGTGTTTTTTGTCACGGCTGAACTAAACTGAACTCTTGTCCTCTCACTCCTTTTGAGATGCCAGCACACACACATTTCACTCTGCAGTGTGTGTGTGTGTGTGTGTGTGTGTGTGTGTGTCATTCAGCTAAATAAAGGCGTGGAGTGTTGTGCTCAGCATCTCTGCATCGAGTGTTCATTGTGCTGCTGGGAAAGCAACAGTAACAACCCCCCGCAGATGATGCACCATGTCAGCAAACACATAACAATAGATCGTCTGCTGTCACAATGGATGTTTGGGGAGTGACTCCAGGCTGCCACTACTGTAACATAACACAATATGTAGCTCTGTACACACACACACACACACACACACACAGTGCTGAAGTGCCAAAAGCTGCAGTTCCTCTTGTCGGCCACTTGAGGCTGGCTCCAGAAGTGAGTCAGTCTCCATAAGTCCCCATGTTAAAATGTCCAACTTCACAGCAGAAATAAGAACAATTTTCAATTTTGAAGAAGTGACGAGCAGAAGTGTGTTAAATATGAGTCAGACTAAGAGTCTGTGTTAGCTTATCATGTTGAAAAGTGCATTCCTAAAGAGAGACCTGAGGTCAGAGGTCAGAGGTTAGAGGTTAGAGAGGAGGAAAAAGGAAACCAGCAGACAGACGTCAGAGATTTCCTTCCTACTCAAACAATGCAGCAAATGAAGTATTATTCACGCTGTGGTCTTACTGTTGATAAAACTCAGATGTAATCTCAGTTTATTTTGGTCTCTCTGGTCTCTTTGGACTCTCTGACTGTTTCAGGGTTCAGATGCTGCGGTGTCTTTCCCCCGGAGAGTCTGTGTGAACAGGAGGATGGAGTTACTCCTCATCTCCACCTCCTGTCTGATTATATTAAATCAAATGGGCGTCTGGAGTGAACGCACATGTTGTATCATCATTATTAAGACTAGTGAGCAGATCTCTGCGTCTGTCTTTCAGCCTTTTATTTCACCAAGCTCTGAGCTTAAAGTCCGGGCAGCCCGGCTAACAAACTGAGCTAACATTAGCTAACAGAAGCTAACAGACTGAGCTAACATTAGCTAACAGCAGCTAACAAACTGAGCTAACATTAGCTAACAGCAGCTACAGCTGTCAGCAGTTTACTTCACTGTCCATCAGGAAACTCTGTAAATCACAGAGAGTTGAGGCGGAGCAGCCGGAGGACATCAGAGGGAAAACCAGAAAACATTTTCTCCATAAAATATGATCCAGTTTCACCAAAATCAGTGAAATAGTTGGTGGTGTGTGACTTAGTGCCGTAAAGCGTTACGTACTTCTCCAAAGTTACATAGTGTGAGAACAGATGTGAACGAGAACAAATATCAGTCTGAGTCTGATCCGTGCTAACCACACAGCAGCTGCTCGTAGCTTCTGGTTTCGTCCTTTTTGCTTTTAGCAGCTAGTGTCTGTGGCGAGCTTCACTTTTAGCCTCCAGCCTCTCACACTGTATTTATGTGTGTGTCAGCAGTTAGCTGTCATTAGCGGTTTCAGTATTTTCTGCAGCTTAACCAGAGATGAGCTCATCTTCATCGTGTTCTCCTCACCAACGTACACACGTCTCAGTATGAAGCTTCATGTATGTAATGTCAAGTACATGGACATATGTATGGCAGAGTCCACCATGTTGAACTGCCATGTTTCTACAGTAGCCCAGAACAGACAAACTAAACACTGGCTCCAGATAGGGCGTTTCATGTTTTACGACAAGAGGAACTGCAGTTTTTGGCACCTCCTGTATTGGCTTCATTTCCCAGTCACAGAGGTTGCTGCCTGGTTGTTAGCTTGTTTTAGCTTGTTTTAGGTTGTCATTAGCTTGTTTTAGGTCGTCGTTAGCTTGTTTTAGCTTGTTGTTAGCTTGTTTTAGGTCATTGTTAGCTTGTTTTAGCTTGTTGTTAGCTTATTTTAGCTCATTGTTAGCTTGTTTTAGCTTGCTGTTAGCTTGTTGTTAGCTTATTTTAGCTCATTGTTAGCTTGTTTTAGCTTGCTGTTAGCTTATTTTAGCTCATTGTTAGCTTGTTTTAGCTCATTGTTAGCTTGTTTTAGCTTGTTGTTAGTTCAGTACAGTTGTCATGAACGGGGAAATTAGCTATAGAGACCAAAACTGTTTTTTGTACCAGGCTGTAAACATGTTTATTTCTGCTGTGAAGTTGGACATTTTAACATGGGGACTTATGGAGACTGACTCACTTCTGGAGCCAGCCTCAAGTGGACGACAAGAGGAACTGCAGTTTTTTATTGACTTCACAGCAACGGAGATTGCTGCTTGGTTATAACACGATAAATATGTGTGAAAGGTTTCTTTTAATAACTGTTGATATATATATATATATATATATATATATATATATATATATATATATATATATATATACACACACACACACCAGTTATTAGATATGTGAGTTATGATACTGTCTGTACAAATTAGATAGTGTATGAAATATGTGGAAACATTTAGTTTTGAGTCCAAACATATTGAGTATAAACAGACCTGATGGATGTTATTGCATCCTGTGGTGAACCTCAACTCATTTATATTTTTATTATTATTATTTAAGTTTAAGAGAAAAAGAATAAATCATAAAATGTTTTTGACTCCACAGTCCAATAATAAAATAATAAAATAATAATTACTGAGTACAAACTGTTTTTGTCCTGTGTTTTGTTCATTATTTACGACTTCATGTGATTAATATTGAGTTTATTCAAATAAAATGTAGTTTGATTGATGAGTTAACATCAGCTGATCAGTTCACTGATGATACATGAGAGTATTTCTGTCTTCACTGAGCGTGTTCCTCTCAGCTGGACTTAAAGATCTGGAAGACGTCGGCGCCTTCCGTCCAAACGGATCAGTATCGGTTCACACACAGGTCTGAGATTCCTCGAGGGATTTACGGTGAGAAAAGAGAGGACGAGGTTTTTCCCATGAGTCTGTAGCCGGCGGACAGGTCGGGGTCTGCTGGGATTACAGAGTGTGACCCGGCTTCCTTCACAGCTTACACGAGGCTTCAGAGAACATCAGAGGCACGACAGACATCTCCTCCTGATTCTACAAATGTCATGCATCAAGTCTGAAGTCAGAATCTGCAACATTTCTTACGAATAAATGTGTGTGATGAGCTGCTGGCTGCAGGGCTCTAACATATATCCACATACATACATATAACTATAAGATTTACAGCGTGTTCTTCTAACGTACACGGTAAACAAACTCAAAGTCAGACACATCAGCTCATATTTAACACAGTCTGCTCGTCACGTCTTCGAAATACTCGTTAAAAGACTCCGTTACGTCTCCGTCACGTTGCTGTTTGGTCCGGTTACCGTAAATCCAGAGTGAAATCACGTTAGCTGGTTGCACTGCAGCTGACTTTGGGCGAGACTAACTTACCTTACATTACTATAACTATAAGAACATATGGCAGGCGTGGTTGCAGGATGGGAGGACGCTCAGTGCAGCCCCAATTAGCTTCAGATTGTCCGTGAATCCCAGCTGTCTCGATCAAAGTTTGTGAAGCTACGGTCACTGTAATCCCAGACGTTAACGTGCTGAACGTTAAGTTATTAATTACAGCTCATCCTGTGGGGGACATGAATGTTTGTAGCAGGTTTCATAACAATCTTTCTAATATTTGTTGGTATATTTCACTTAAAAACCACAAAAATCAGCCTCACGGTGGCAGCGGAGGATCACTAAAGTCATTGGGGTTCATCCTCTGGGGATCATGAATGTCTAAATGTAACATTTTAAAGGTCCAGTGTGTCACATTAAAGAGTATCTATTGACAGAACGTTCATAACTCTGTTTTCATTTGTGTAAAATCACCTGAAAATAAGATTTATCGCGTTCATGTTCGTCCCCAGAGGGAGCGGGTCCTCCTTCATGGAGTCCGCCATTTTGTTTTTTACAGCAGCCCGGAAGGGACAACCCAAACAAGTTTCACGGCCACTGCAGTTTCTCCTTTATGCTTGAACCGAGAGAGGCGAGGGGTTTTCAGTTGGTTGCGGTCTTCAAACTTCGCCACTAGACGCCGCTAACTTCTACACGCTGCACCTTTAAAGGATGGTTTAGGTGTTATAGTATTAACTGAGACACAGTTAATGATTAACACTGACACACCTCTCTTTGATACGCGCGCACACACACACACACACACACACACACACACACATACACACACACACACACACACACACAGGTGTATTATTAAAGTTCCCTAAGCCCACAGAGCTCACGGAGCTTTCAGCTCATATGTGAAGCAGAGCAGACATACCTGTCTGTCTGCCACTCTAATACCTGTAATTCTCCACCTCGGGGTCGACAGTGTGTTTGTGTGCAGGAGGGTTAACTCTTCCTTCCCATTGGTCCGTTTATTTAG
This sequence comes from Sciaenops ocellatus, assembly GCA_033000465.1. NCBI lineage: Eukaryota > Metazoa > Chordata > Actinopteri > Sciaenidae > Sciaenops > Sciaenops ocellatus. Next base: position 23,492,428 of record CP136886.1, read on the forward strand.
CCAATAAGACTTGAGTAAACTTTAGTTAAAGTCAAACGGACCAATGAAGCACCTGCTTCTCTGTATGACTTGATAAGTGCAGTCTGTTGTTGTTGTTTGACTTCAGTCATTTAAAAGGAATGTGTGTGTGTGTGTGTGTGTGTGTGTGTGAACTGTGTTTGCTCTGTTCTCTCTGCACGGTGTGTCAGTTTGTAAATGTTTGTGCAGTGACGCATCATTCATTTCACCCGATGAATAACTCAGATCTGACATCAGGCTTCACTCATGATCATCTTATGAGTATTAAAGTGTAACTAAACCTTTAAACCACGTTTTTCTGATGAAATCCAGTGTATGTGGGAATGTAGTGGTACTGTTGATTGATTCAGGTCCAGTGTTGACAGTTTAAGTCTTTGAAGTCTACATATTGTGCTGTAAATATGTACAGGAGCTCCCTCTACTGGTTGAAATACTGCAATTGAATTTCGCTATTGGCTGATTTTGGAGGCAGGTGATGTATACGGTGGCAGCTTTCATCTGCTTCTTGTTGTTAGCTTGTTTTAGCTTGTTGTTAGCTCATTGTTAGCTTGTTGTTAACTTGTTTTAGCCTGTTGTTAGCTCAGTACAGTTGTCATGAACGGGGAAATTAGCTACAGAGACCAAAACTGTTTTTTGTACCAGGCTGTAAACATGTTTATTTCTGCTGTGAAGTTGGACATTTTAACATGGGGACTTATGGAGACTGACTCACTTCTGGAGCCAGCCTCAAGTGGACGACAAGAGGAACTGCAGCCAGTGAGGCTGTCTCTTGGGCTGGTTTGAAGTGAGCTGAATTAGTTGTGGACAGAGGGGAAAACATGAGGAGCTGCAGAGCACTGCGACTGAAGACAGATGGTAAATAATACAGAAATGCAGCGTGGCTGTTTCCGCAGAGGATTTATAAAAGCTGGAAGCTGAGGTGAGAAGTGTGTGTGTGTGTGTGTGTGTGTGTGTGTGCCATCAGAAAGTGAGTATGAGACTCTCATCAGGGCCCAGATGTGGAAAACTTTTCATCATCAGGCCTGAAAGCAGAAAATAAGGAAGCAACCAGCAGCAGTGACAGTTAGAGGTTGAGCAACGGGAAACCTGGTACTCTCCATCTGAGTGAGGCATGCACAGAGATCATCATAAACAAAGCTGTGTAATGATGGAAGCTGATTCTGTATTAAGAAATGAAGTGTTGTGAGTATTTGATCATTGATGATCAGAAGGTGAATCATGAGGAAATGTTGATGAAGGAACTTGATGGCAGAGCGAAGCGTGGCACCTTGACCAAAAAAGGAGAGAGGTGAGAGAGGAAGTGCCAGTGGAGCGGGGTATAAAAGACAACGCCCCGGGAGGATCGGGGTTAATCCTCGGCCGGCACTCGGGTTCAAGACGTGCAGGTCCACTTCCCTCTCTGTCTCCAAACTGAACATCTGATCATCCAAGCTGCAGCCTCGTCATCAGGGTTTGAAACTTAACATTTTTTCAGTATTAAATATATGATGATATATGATATATGAGCAATCAGTGTTGAATCAAGTGCTGCTGTGTGCTCGCCCTTGCTTCGTTTTGTAATTAAAATTTCAGCTGCAGTTAAAGATTAATTTGTGGACATTGAATTTGTAGCATCTCTGCAGGTTGTAATGATCAGGTATGACATGTTCCAACAGGTTACTCTAGCCCAAGAAATGAACAGACCCTCGGGGCTCACTGTCCAAGCCACTAATAGTGTTTGGCTCTGGGGCTATTCGGCCAGGTGCTACTTTAGAGTAAGCAGGGCAGGCGTCCGGAGGAAGGCAGTTAGAAGCTAGGCGTGTCTCCTCACCACCAGCTTAAACAGTTTAACCTGATGAGGTAACACCCACGGGCTGGAGGATCGGACCCTTCAAACGGAGAGCTGGACCAGTACCAGCTGTACAGGGGAAACTCGTATCAATCCTCTGCTGTGTGCACTGACAAAGAATACTGATGGATTCTTGCAGGATGACGTCTGGAAAAGTTGCAACACTTCAGGAGAATCACATCAAGTGTCGTGTTATCTGAAGGTTTTTGGCTTCATCTGTGTTTTCAGTTGTTATCTCACTCCTGTTATTTGTATTATTTTCCATCTGGCAGGGTGAGGTCCAGTCTTCACACCCTTTTCTTGAGTAAAAGAAGCAATAAAAGAATCAAAGTTTCCACATTAAACAGGATGTAAGAGTTCATTTGAACGACTCTTAAACAGTTACATCTTTAACAATGCATCATATATACTTGTTGTAAAATTTAAATCTGCCAAGTAGCTACTTGTGCAACACATTTCAAAGTCCATCTAAAAAGTATAGAAACACTCCTGTGTACTGTACATGACTTATTACAGATATGTTGGAGGCCAGCTTGCAGTTTCTCTGAAACATGTTTCATGTGTTTGCAGGAACTCCACAGTGTTCATGACCTGTCCAAGTTTTCAGGCTTTATTTGTGGAGTCTGACTCCATCTACTGGTCACATGACTACTTACAATAAATAGTAGAACATCAGAGTCTGTTTATGTCATTAAATTAGAAGAGGGATGTCTACATGTGGACCATTAAACTATAATGTCACGTATGTTTCCTTTCCTTTAGGTGACGTTCCCTTTTATTTGTCTTGTCTTGTCTGGTTGCACAGTGAGGATGCTGTTTGTTCCCATCACCTACAAACCTAGACGAACTTTGCATGATCTCATCAAATCATAATTTACTGTTGAAGTGGACAAACTGAGGAAGCGACCCAAAAGTCATTTTAATTCATTAACAGTGAAGTTTACAGTTGACATCAAGAGTCACAGTGTTACAATATTCTGCCTGATGGCTCATAGCTATAATTTACTAACAGATTTGATCAGAAATAATCTATTCATCCATCCATCATCCATCCATCCATCCATCTGGTCGTGGCAGGTCTGGCAGTGTTTAGCTCCTCCTGGGGGATCCTGAGGCGTTCCCAGGCTAGCTGGGTGATGTAACCTCTCCAGTGAGTGCTGGATCTGCTCTGATCACTGAAGACAATGAAAAGGTCTATCTGGTGGAAACAGAGGCCCTGACCTGCTGGTGTCAAGGCAACAACCAACCACCTGAATGTCAGCAAGACTGAGAAGGAGATGATAGTGGAGACTCCCACAGAACTGGTTTCAAGTAGCTCAACTCAGTCGTTTCTTCATCGCAGAGTTAGTGTGAACTATGAGTTCATCTCTGTATGACTAAGAAAGGTGTTGGAAAACTCTTGATCAGGAATTAGGAATGTTTCAATCCACCACACACCAGGCCAGTAACAACAATGTATCAGTCTGACTTGATGTGACTTAATAACCTTAAACTTGATGATAAATCTTAAAGAAGAGGATGACGTCATCTGCATAGAGGTCTAAAATCATGTCTGGTCTACACATATTTGATTTTAGTCCCAGACCAAATGGACTGTTTATTTTACATGATCTATATAAATCATCATTATAACTTCTATTGTAAACAGTTCCAAAGTCAAAGATGTTGTCACAGTGAAACACGTCATCGTCATAGCTGCTATCTTTTTATGACTGCAGATTACAGCCCTCAATTATAGCCAAGTATGTTTCTTTATAAATCAGCAACCTTCGATTGCTCAAGTCCGTTACCACTGTTGTAGTAACAGCGCTGTCCAGTTGATGTCCAATGTAACGAATCTAAAGTTCAACTGGCACCACTCGAAGCTAACCTGTAGCCATGTCATGTTCATGATGATTTATTGTGAGATTATGACTCTCAGTGTCCATGTACCTCCCATCACCAGAAAGTACAAAGACCATTATACTCCCAGTCCAACGTCCACCTTAAACTGGTTTGACCTGATGCCAAGAGTTCTCTTAGTATCAGGAGGCCAAACGTACTGAGTGAGTTCAGGGTAACAAATGACTTCCTGCTCGCTTTAGACTGCAAATAATGATATTTTAATGACGTTTGGACGACCTCTCTGCTCCTTATTTTTTGGGGTTGATGATTAATTACATCTCGTGTTCGAAAAGAACCGTGACCATGTTGGAGATCAAAAGTCTGTCTTTCAGCCTCTTATTTCACCAAGCTCTCACCAACCACTAAAAGTCAGTCCCAGATTTACTCTTGTCCGGCGGCTTCTTGCTCGCTCACTCTCTCCTTTTCTCTTCTTAGCTTCCTCCATCGGCGTCCTCTTCGCTCTCTTCTCCTCTGCCATTATGTCCATAGAGGCTGCTGAGCCCGGTTGCATTGCCCACTCGCCCAGCTCCGGTTCTGTCATGACACCGGCTCTACTCCCTGGGCCTCAAAACTTCCTCCTCTTCTTCTTCTTCTTCTTCTTCTTCTTCCTGGTGGTCCAAAACACCTGTGATACAAACGCTAACACTCCCCGCTGGCTAACAAACTGAGCTAACATGAGCTAACAGCAGCTACAGTTGTCAGCAGTTTACTTCACTGTCCATCAGGAAACTCTGTAAATCACAGAGAGTTGAGGCGGAGCAGCCGGAGGACATCAGAGGGAAAACCAGAAAACAGCTACTGTCAGCTACGATTAGCTAACAGCAGCTAACAAACTGAGATACCATTGGCTAACAGCAGCTAACAAACTGAGCTAACATTAGCTAACCTCAGCTAACAAACTGAACCAACATTTATAACAACATTTAATTGATATTTTAAAATGTAGTCTAACTGTGACTGTTACTGACATAAAAGCACGTACAGCTCTGTCCTTGTTACGTTTAGTACAGGAAACCACGATCAATGATTTATCTGGAACTATATGGCTTTTCTGCGCTGATACGGACAGTTCCACATAGCTGTCTTACGTGATAACATCATTTTTTTGATCTGTTGTAACATATTTGTTATCTTATCTGACTATCCATTCAAAGAGCTTTAAAGAAACATTAAAAATAGGAGACAGACATCTGTCAGGTTGACATTAAACTTGAAAAGTCTCTATAGCAGCATTTCGACCGTCGCTGGACAAAAACAAACAGTCTGAAGTTATTTGGCTTCATTCTGAGAGCAGCTGAGACAACACAGAGTGTGTCTGTGTGTTTTTGCCATATTCTTCAAATAACAATAAACTATCGAGCTGTAAAAAAATGACGAGGCAATAAACCTTTGCTCAGTGCCACTGCTTCTGATTGTATGTAAACATGGGATTATAAATCTTACCTAGATGGAGGTTAAGTGAAAGGTTGTACAGATAAACACTGAGGAGGAAGAAGGAAACAGATGGGCTGAAGAAGAAATGTTAAAGTATGATGTTTATGGTGAAAAGAAGGAGGCGTTGTTCATACTCATGTATGATCTAATTATGTCAGAATTTAACATGAGGGAGGCAATTCACAGACCTGATGATAAGAGATCCTCCATGTTACTCTGCAAAAACTGAGTGTGAGGGCCGGACTTTGCTCTCAACGATCTCCAGTCCATGAGTTTATCACTGCCAGCAGACAGAAACTCGTCTGACTTCACTCTGGAGCTGTACAGCAGCTGTATGAAGCCATTAATCCTGAAATAAACCCTCCACTTAAGTTATTGTTTTCTTTTTTATTTTAAGGTAGAGAACCTGTGGATGTTTTCTTCTTCTTCTTCTTCTTCTTCTTCTTCTTGAGAAGCAGCCATGATCAGCCGCAACTTCAAGAATGTTTTGGTGGTTTCTACCGGGTTTCTGTCTCTGTTCACGGCTTATGGAGGCCTGCAGAGTTTACAGGTAGGTGGAAGAGTTTATTATTTATTATATAGAAGAAGTATTGTTTAGTGTTCAATTAAAATATTTAAATCTAGGAGTTACTATCATGGAGGGTTCACAGGATTCATTCATTCATGTAAAGAACTTGTACCTAAACGTGGAATTGTACGTCCACACTGTTCTTCAAATCTTTATTATCGTTCAGTTTTTTTGGCACCTAACTACTCCCACATACTTTGTACTACAGAACCCATTCAAACATCACAACGTTCAGCTCATTTAGGACGTGGTGGTCATTATTTTACTCATTCGTACCATTCATACTTTTTAAAATATTTAACTTTTTCCATGTTCAAATTTTACATTAAAATATATGGAACTACCTTCCAATCTTTCTATAAACCTTGTTACAAGTTTCTTTTGGTATTTTTCAAAAGTAAATGCTTAAGAGTATTTTTCGTTCCTTAATCATAAATACCAAGAATGTCTTAATGTATCCTTAAAATGAGAAATAATGTTTTTTTTACGTAAATGGTAATAGACTGTACGTTCACTGCACTTTTTACACTACATATCTCATTCACCCGTTTACACACTGCTGGCATTGGCTGCTTAAGGTGCGGCCTTCAGGAGCTATTTGGGGTTCAGTATCTTGCTCAAGGACACTTTGATATGACTGGAGGATTAATGGATGACCTGTTGTACCCCTGAGACACAGCCATGTGGCCAAGAAGGTTCTTGGTTCGGACTTTGTGTATCTATTTGTTCAGCATGTGAGACAGATAACTGAAAAACATATATTTTTAGACACAGTGCTGACCATACTGTATATAACCCTTGTGCTTAAAACAATGACTTACTAACTTTAGAGACAGAGTGTTTACTCATCCCACCATATTTCCATAGCTTACTTTCCAATCTTACCCATAACGAATGAAGTCAGTGTCACTGTTGTTGTTGGTATTGGAAAGTTGCAAGAATCATTTAATGCAGCCGCTTTTCGATTTTGATGCCCAAAAGTTGGGGCTTTAAAACTCTGTTACGAAGGCTATAAAAACAGTTTTGGTTATGATGATAACATATTGTTTTTTTATGCTCTTGTCCATTGTGGCGTACCCCAGGGTTCCCCTTTAGGCCCTATTTTATTCTCACTTAATATGCTTCTACTGGGGTCTGTTTCTTAAAATTGGGTGCAACACATGGTCTTCAGTCTCTTCTAAATTGTCTCAAGGATGTCAAATACTAGTTGGCTAAAAAACAGAGACGTCTTCATTACAAAAAAAACAATTACTTTGGTCTATAACCTCACTAGTGTTAATGTTACTAGTTCAGCAGCAAGAGTACGGTTGAGTTCAAATATAAATTTTAAAGATAACTCATTATGTCTATATTTCATTCCAAATCCACTCGTTCCACCACATTTCCATGACCTTCCATAAAGAGCTTTGCTACTTACAGAAGAAATTTTGTAAACAGAACTTGGCTCAATGAAAATACCCTTTATTTCTATTTTTACTTATCCCATTAAGAGCTCTTTATCAAAGTAGTTCTGGCCAGGACAGGCAGCAGCTCAAATTAACTAAACTTCTCTTTACTAACACTGGGTTTCATGCAAAAACCACCTTAAGTACCTACAACAGGTAGGAAACTGTTCTTGCATGAAGCCTGTTTGTCCTCTCATGGAGTCGCTGTCCCTGTTTGTACAGAGCAGTCTGAATGCAGAGCAGGGGATGGGTGTAGCGTCTCTGAGTGTCATCTACGGCTCCATCATCATCTCCTCTATGTTCCTGCCTCCAATCATGATCAAAAATCTGGGCTGTAAATGGACCATCGTTGCTGGCATGGCCTGCTATGTGTCCTACTCCTTTGGAAACCTCTACCCCGGATGGTAATCAATCAATTAGGTTAATGGAGGCTATTAGATGTGTTATCGCTTATTATTTTATTATATCTTACATGCATTCTTAATAAGTTTGTTCCTGTTTGTAGGAAAACCATTATTACCAAGATACAAGAGATGCTGGAGACATAACTTCATTGCAAAACAAATTATTAAAATAAATATTGGTGAAACAATTGGGTTAAGTTTATGATTTGGGTATATCTGGGACTAGTAACCACAAGTGTCATTAGTCATTTGGGTAAATTGACCCTTTAAACACTTCATGAGACAAATTAAGCTGCATTCTAAATTATTTATTAAAGTGTCAAAAAGTAAAATGCTCTCTCACACAGGTACACCCTCATCCCCACTTCAGTGATTCTGGGTTTGGGTGGTTCTCCTCTGTGGTCGGCTAAATGCGCCTACCTGACCATTGCAGGCAATTCTCAGGCTGCCAAGGATGGAAAGAAGGGCTCTGACGTCATCAACCAATATTTTGGCATCTTCTTTTTCATCTTTCAGTCGTCTGCTGTGTGGGGAAACCTCATGTCGTCGCTCATCTTTGGGCAGGACGCCAATATAGGTAGGAACAGAGACTGAATTGTGCAGAGGTTTTATTTTACGTTAGTGCACTGTAAAGTGAAGTTTATTTTCAGTCAAGGTTTTGTACACCATTATTTTACGGTGTTCCTTGAATTGTTATGATCAAACACCTTCAATAAAGTGACTATACTAGTACTAGTACTATTGCGGAGAATCAAAGTTATTTTACAGATTTTCCCTGAATCAGAATAAAAGATGAGAAGTAACTTTAATTTGTCATTAATGGCATAATATTTAAAGTAACAGTTTGGTTGTTAATTTACAGGTAATGTCTATAATTTTGCTGTTTGATGTTTACAATTAAAAAACAAAAAAACAGAAAACGACTGTAATAATTTAGTTATTTTACATAAATTAAGTTATAGAGTTTGAATGTTAAGGTAAACATTTATGTTAAGATCAAGATTTATCTTAAAATTACAAAGAAAAACATTATATTGTTATGGACATAAACATTTATTTAATGAACCATTTACTTTACTTCTTTATTTTTATGTAAATTTGTATGTAAGTTCAAGAAAGCATAAAAAATACTGTATAAATAATGTAGTAATTATCTGTACAAAAATGAGGAATAAGTGTAAATTGTCATTATTGGCATAATACTTAAAATAATAATGATTATGAATTGTGTATACAATTTAAAAAACAGAAAACTAATGTAAGATTTAGTTATTTTCTATAAGTTTGTTATTTGTACAGTGTGGCAGTATGGTGAAGTGATAAACCCATACACTTTAAATAAATTATTTTTAAAATGAAGTAATCTGAACTCGTACTAATCTACTTTATTCTTGAATCTTTCCTCCACCCCGGGCCGTGTGTTAGTGTGCACGGTCTAACTGGCGTTGTATACTTTTTATGGGTCAAACTTAGAAGACAATAAGAAAAGGTGTGTGCTAAGGCGTGGATGATGTTGCCAAGTATGTTTTATATAATTTTATTGGTGTTAATGCACTTCAGGTTATCAGCTTAGAAGATGATAGGTACGCATTTCTCCGAAGGACAATATGACACTAACGATTTATTACCTTTTTTATTTCCGTACTGGTTTCTGGCATGCTGTTTAGATGGAAATCATGTTTAGTTGTTTTGTTGTAGATTTGTTTTATTTGAACTAAGGAATGTCTCTCCAGTGTCTGTGAAATGTTTATTATCAGTGTTTTCTCATTTACAACATTTACAGTATTGAACAATAACAATGTTCATTAAAATTTATGGGAATCTAAACAAAACGATCACTTGAGATATTCATATCCAGAAGAATATTTTCATTTTGAAATATCGTTTTGCTTACAAGCTTAACATATGAATGCTCATCATCCTTTACGAGGGTATGCATACGTTTGGATTTTGTTATAGTTTGTCTGTTTTGTGGTGTTTGTTGCAATGACATACGTACATAGAAACAGTGGTGGACTGTATAAAAACTAAAGATGTTTATATTTGGCTACAGCACCATTTTTTCTCTTGTTTCTTGGGGAGGAGTGGCAGTGGTGGACGGATGGACTTAGTTACTTTCCACATTTGAGAGTGATATTTATGGAAGTGAAACGTATCGTTGATGTTTTTCCTGACAGTTCACATCCCAGAGGAGCAGCTGCAGACGTGTGGAACGGCAGATTGTGGCCTCAGTGTCAACAGCAGCAGCAACGGCACCACCACGAGACCGGCGCAGAAACTAGTGTGGACGCTCGTCGGATGCTACATCGGTAACACAACTCGAGTCTGAAATAGACACACACACAAGAGGGGCAAGCATTTGCCAAGAGTTCTACTAAAGTAACTACTCGGTTTTCTAACCGTCAGTCTGTCCTGTGTCGTGCGGTAGGCGTGGGTGTGCTGGCCATGCTCATCGTGGCGGTGTTTCTGGACAACATTGACCGTAATACGACGAGTGAGTTTCGTGAGAACCGGGACCCGTTCTGGCACACGTTCCTGGCCACGTTTAGACTGCTGAAGGACTGGAGGCTGGTGACCCTCATCCCTCTCACCATGTACAGTGGTTTTGAGCAGAGCTTCCTCTCCGGGGAGTACACCAAGGTAAGGAGAGCAGCAGCAGCTGCCTTTGTTTGTTTTCAAGCAAACAATCATAACCACGCCCCTTAGTTTACAACATAGCTGCCAGTGTGGTTCTCGTGATTACGTGTCCTCATAATCCTGTAGGTCCACCTGCCTCTCAGAGTCAGTAGTCCTCACAAGGCCTGTAAACAGACTTTGATGTGTAGAATCTGTGCAGGATCCTGAGGCGTTCCCAGGGTAGATGGGCTATATAGTTCCTCCAGCGGGTTCTGGGTCTGCCTCGGGGTCTCCTCCCAGTTGGATGTGCTCCCAGGGGGGCATCCTAATCAGATGTCCGAACCACCTCAGCTGGCTCCTTTGGACGTGAAGGAAGCTGTACTCCGAGTTCCCCCCTTGGTGTTCCCTGAGAACGGATCTTCATTCTTTCGGTCGCTACCCAAAGCTCGTGACCATAGGTGAGGGTTGGAACGTAGACGGACTGGAAAATCGAGAGCTTCGCTTTCACGCTCAGCTCCGTCTTCCCCACAACGGTTTCTGGTACAAGCGGTGTACCGGAAATAGAAGCTGTTTGGATTATGCTTCAGATTTATAGACAACAAAAAAAACTTTAAACAGAGTGTTTGTTTTTTAGATTTTTTAGATTTTCAGGTGACTTTGCGTTAGTCTTTTTGTGGCCTGAAAGTTCTCGTTGGCCAACTCCTGAGATGATCTTTTACAAACTAGATATCTCTATAGATATTTATATTTATGTGTATAATATTCGATATATAACTAATTTGCTTTGTTGTTTTTGTCTTTGCAGAACTACGTGACTTGTGCTTTGGGGATCCATTTCGTCGGCTACGTGATGATGTGTTTCGGAGCCACCAATTCTCTCTGCTCGTTTCTCTTCGGGAGGCTCGCTCGGTACACGGGGCGAGCCGCGCTCTTCTTCCTGGGTAAAGACTTCGTGTCTTCTGTTGCGTCCTCTTTTTTGGGGGGGATTTTGTGCGTTTGATTTGTTCATCTGTTATCTATTTTCAGCCGCTCTGACCAACTTTGCGTGCATCATCGCTCTCTTGTTCTGGAGGCCTCATCCCGACCAGCTCGGCGTCTTCTTCGTCTTTCCCGCTCTGTGGGGAATGGCGGACGCGATCTGGCAGACTCAGACCAACGGTGAGCTTGACGTCTCAGTTACCGTTAACGTAATGGGAAACGACTGCGCCTGAACTCTCTTTTCTGTCCCGCAGCTCTTTACGGCATCCTGTTCGCCCAGGACAAAGAGGCGGCATTCGCCAACTACCGCATGTGGGAGTCGCTCGGCTTCGTCATCGCCTTCGCCTACAGCACTTTCCTGTGTCTGGAATACAAACTGTACATCCTGATGGCCGTCCTGGTGCTGACGGTTATCACGTACCCCATCGTGGAGTACCACGAACACAAGAATCCCACGCCGCCTGTGAAGGACGGGACCTACGGCGAATCAGAGAAAGCCATGGAAAGATACGAGGACAAGATTATTTGTCAGACTCAAATGTAGAGACTGAAGTTTTGAAGTTTTCTGTTGGATTTTTTCACGTCCTGATCCGCCGCTGAGATGAAAATCTGACGAATTCTTCAAATAACTTAAAAAATGACGTAAAATGAAATAAAACAATCACGTGATGGCGATGGTGGAGATTTTATTTAAATCAAAATGTTAAGAGCTGAAAACTGTGAAGTGCAAAATAAATGTGTTCATATGTTAAAGTTCTGTGTCAAAATACTGCATGTAATATCACTTTATATGTATATATACTACACTGCAGATGATCGATGACAGTGTAGCTGAATTGCACTTTGGGTAATGTAGTGTTTCCATCACAAGATGGCGCCAAAGATTTATCATGGCACGGAGCAGCCTGTGATCGTCTGCAGTCTGAAAGATGACTCACTCTGACTGTTAAAAACAGTCCTCGGGAATTTGAACGATTTATCAGAAGAGTTCCTCAGTAGTTTGTGTTAGCTTGTGTTAGCTTAGCATTAGTTTGTGTTAGCTAATGTTAGCTGAGCATTAACCAGTGTTAGCTTGTGTCAGCTAATGTTAGCTTAGCATTAGTTTGTGTTAGACAAGCATTAGTCTGTGTTAACTAAAGTTAGCTGAGCATTAGCTTGTGTTAGCTGAGCATTAGCCTGTGCTAGTTGAGCATTAGCTTGTGTTAGGTGAATGTTAGCTAATGTTAGCTGAGCATTAGCCTGTGTTAGCTGAGCATTAGTCTGTGTCAGTTAGGGTGACCAAACGTCGTCTTTTGCCAGGACACTTTTTATGTCCTGTCCAGGGCGTCCGGGGTGTCCGGGTTTTTTAAATTCATGAAAATGTGCTGTTTTCACTGTTTTTCATCGGACCATTAAGCGTGTACTTCATACTACGGTACTTTGTTCATTCGGCTCTGAGGAGCCTGTCTGAATTTGTGTCTCGAGGCCGGCTGAGTGTCCTCTTTTTTGGAACTCAAAATATGGTCACCCTGGTGTTAGTTAATGTTAGCTGAGCATTAGTCTGTGTTAGCCTGTGTTAGCTGAGCATTAGCTTGTGTTAGCTGAGCATTAGCTTGTGTTAGCCTGTGTTAGCTGAGCATTAACCTGTGTTACCTGAGCATTAGCCTGTGTTAGCTGAGCATTAACCTGTGTTACCTGAGCATTAGCCTGTGTTAGCTGAGCATTAGTCTGTGTTACCTGAGCATTAGCTTGTGTTAGCCTGTGTTAGCTGAGCATTAGCCTGTGTTAGCTGAGCATTAGCCTGTGTTAGCTGAGCATTAGCTTGTGTTAGCCTGTGTTAGCTGAGCATTAGCTTGTGTTAGCTGAGCATTAGCTTGTGTTAGCCTGTGTTAGCTGAGCATTAACCTGTGTTACCTGAGCATTAGCTTGTGTTAGCTGAGGTTAGCTGTGGCTTGAGCATAACTCACTGTTAGCTAGGTAAAAAGTTTCTCTCGATTGAAAATTTATAAATACAATTTAATTTATTTATTATTTTGACAGAAGCCAAAAACAAGTTATTGATATTTTTATTTACATTTCGTTTATTTATAATATTTATAATATTTATTGTTCCACATTGTCTTCTTCTGTGGTTATCCGGTCTGTAGAAAGGCGGTCAGAGTGAGGCCTCTCCCCGTCGCTCCTCCTCCTCCCCGGTGTGTGTGTGTGTGTGTGTGTGTGTGTGTGTGTGTGTGTGTGTGTGTGTGTGTGTGTGTGTGTGTGTGTGTGTGTGTGTGTGAGCGGCACTTTGTTTCTGCGTGTTCCTCGCGGTGTTAATCAGATCCGCATGAAGCTCGAGCTGCTCGGTTGAAGCTCGAGCTGCTCGGTTGAAGCTCCGCAGCTGAAGTTTGTTCCCGCTTCACTTCTTCTCCCTCCAACACACCGACGAACCGAGCACACGGCGGCCGACCAGCGGGGGGACTGAGCTCGGGTAAATTCAGCCCGTTGAGCCGGTCCGAGCTGCCGCCGCTGGAGGAGAGTTTAACGGGGAGTTTTCTGCTGGTTTGTCCGCCGATGGAAGCGGAAAAGCCGCCCTGCTCTCAGAGGTAACGGTGCCTGGAAGTTCCCTTTACATCTGCGGTGGACTGACTTTATCCAGTTTAATATAAACATTTATTTATATAATTATACAGATATGATCAGATGAGGTACTGTTATTATTATTATTAATACACGTTTATGTTGTATGTGCTCTGTCAGCTGAGTGACATGGACACATATGACTCTAACAGTGTAAATATAAACATATAAATGTAAATATTCAATATAACTAAAGTAAAAAGTCATTTTTATTCATCATGATGACTACAATACATTTTAATGTGTGTTATTGAACTAAAACTGATCAAATTTAATGATCCAGGTGAGCTCATTTCATCCATATTTAAAGGAAATGTTCTATTTATGTATTTATTTTTATATAATGTTACACATCCAACAAAATATCTGCATATATGAAGGTTTATATATCTTTATATATAGGTTTATATAGTCTACTTTAACTTATTTAATATTCATATGTATGATATTAAATGTCAGTCTTTCCGGATGTTATTGTTTTAAAGTGTCAATTCACACAAATTGGCCTAAAAAAACGCCATAAAATCATTTTTTCTTTCAGAGCAGAGGTGTAAACACTTTGTGTTTTAATATATTTATTTATTTGAATGTTGAATTCATCCTGAAGTCTCATTGCAGCAAAGCTCACGTCAGTGTTTTAGTCAAAGATCACCTGAACCGAGCCCGAGACCGACTTCTGACTTTTGGACGGAGCTTTACAGATGAACTCTTTGTGGTCGTTCACTTTCTCTGGATGCACGTGAAGAGGTGAAGAGATGTGGAGAGGCGTTCACTGCACCAACAACTTAAAATCAGTCGACCAGCCTTGAAGTAAAATCCAGAGTCCTCTTTGTCTGAGACTGAGACTGAGTCCTTCAAAAAGTCGTCTTGGTCTCGATCTTGAGTACTACGACACTGACACATGCTGGATTTTTGACAGTCGATTGATACTCAATGTTTAATTTCTTTGAACCTTTGCAGCCATGTTAGTCTGATATGAAGGCGGTCACTGAAACAGGACCAGCATGGCGTTAAAGTTTGTAGTTTGAAATCTTAGAAATGAAACAAAACAAATGCGTTTTAAATAAAAAAAATATATATATATTTTTTAATATTCATACAACACTCCTGAGATTACTACAAGTGTTTAGAGACCTTACAGCCCTCCGCAACAAGTCAAAATAACCACTGGTGTACGTGAATTTATCATCGGCGGACCTGAGGCGGGCTGAATGAAGCCTGGTTGCTCAAACAAGTCACCTGTAACAGCACCCACCTGTCAATCAAAGCGTCCACGCTCTTAATCCTGCATAACTTTAAGCCTTAATATAATCTGAACAGGTGAGTTGTATAAAAATTCACCCTCAGTACAGTTGTCATGAACAACTTTTTAGCTCATTGTTAGCTTGTTTTGCCTTGTTGTTAGCTTGTTTTAGCTCATTGTTAGCTTGTTGTTAGCTTAGTATTATCTTGATTTAGCCTGTTGTTAACTTTTTCAGCTCGTTGTTAGCTTGTTTTAGCTCGTTGTTAGCTTGTTCTAGCTTGGTGTTAGCTTGTTTTAGCTTGGTGTTAGCTTGTTTTAGCTTAGTGTTATCTTGATTTAGCCTGTTGTTAACTTTTTTTAGCTCGTTGTTAGCTTGTTGTTAGCTTGTTTTAGCTTAGTGTTATCTTGATTTAGCCTGTTAACTTTTTTTAGCTTGTTGTTAGCTTGTTTTAGCTTAGTGTTATCTTGATTTAGCCTGTTAACTTTTTTTAGCTTGTTGTTAGCTTGTTTTAGCTTGGTGTTATCTTGATTTAGCCTGTCATTAGCTCAGTACAGTTGTCATGAACGGGGAAATTAGCTATAGAGACCAAAACTGTTTTTTGTACCAGGCTGTAAACATGTTTATTTCTGCTGTGAAGTTGGACATTTTAACATGGGGACTTATGGAGACTGACTCACTTCTGGAGCCAGCCTCAAGTGGACGACAAGAGGAACTGCAGTTTTTGGGACTTGACAGCCACGGAAGTTGCTGCTTTGTACCAAACTAATCGACGTCAAAGTAAAGTGTGTTGTTTGTTTCTCAGCAGATGCAGTCGGTGAACACGTCGAAGAGAAAGCAGAGATCCAGCAGGAGGTCTGAGGATTGAACCTTCGGAGGTGTTCTTGGTTTGTTTCTACCTCAGAGATGCTCGGCGTTGACAGGAAACGTTTCTCGCTTGGTGATAAATGTGAGTCGAGACAAACGAGTGGACTCAAATCGCTCTGCTGACCATCAAACCGGAGCAGTCGACTCTTCTTCTTCTTGGTTTTTTTGGATGTCGTTCGCCCACGACGCCTTTCTCCCGCCCGGACGACGTCACAGATAACAGCCAATGTCGGCCGACAACAGCCCGCCGCCTCAGCTGCCGCCGCCGCCGCCTCCGCCGGCGTCCCCGCGGTCTTTCTCCGCCCTCCCTCATCATGCGGCGCCTCCCACCCCGTCGCCATCCCCGAGCCCGCCCGCCACGCTCTGCAGCCGGCTGTCCAACGGCAGCCAGACGATCTCCAGCCGCACGAACTCGCGAGGCTCCATCCACGGAGTGTCCTTCCTGCTGCAGATCGGACTCACCAGGGAGACCGTCACCCTCGACCACGGAGACCACTCGCTGTCGGCCGTCAGGGAGCTCGTCTGCTCCATCGTGGATCAGAAGGTATTTTGACCTTTAACTCAAAATTACAGGATATTTGTTACGTAATTATATAATTTTCTTCGTTAGCTGCACACCAGAAAGCGCCACGGCCAAATTCACTCATGTATCTTAGCGTAGAGGTCTGGTGATGTACTGACACTTTGCAGGGTTTGCTGGCGAGCTAACTGCTAACACATTAGCCCATCCATCAAGAACATGCTAAAGCATCAACATGAGACGAGCTAACGGGATGTTAGCAAGGACAATGCAACCAGTCTACAGCCATACTAGCAGCTCTGTGAGGTTGGAGCTAAATGCTAACATGATGCTAACATGCTGTTCAGTACCTTGGAGTCTGTTAAAGCCACGGGCTGTTTTTGGCATGAACGGCCCTCCATACAATGTGGCACTATGAACCTCCCATACTACGATCACACTGACCAAATCTTTACAGTTCAGTCGATGTTGCAGTCGTTGTTGTTGCTGTCATCTTTGTCATTGTTGTAGTTGTTGCTGTCAATGTTGTTGCTGTTGTCGTTGTTGGTGCTGTCAACATTGTTGTCTTTGTTGTTGTTGTCTTTATCGTTGGTGTTATTGTCTTTGTTGCTGTTGTCGTTGATGTTGCTGTCGTTGTTGTTGTCGTTGTCGTTGCAGTTGTCGTTGCTGTCGTTGTTGTTGCTGTCAACATTGTTGTCTTTGTTGCTGTTGTCGTTGATGTTGTTGTCGTTGTCGTTGCTGTCGTTGTCGTTGCAGTTGTCGTTGCAGTTGTCGTTGCTGTCGTTGCAGAGTTTAGGTGAACTTGGTTCTCAGCCTTCAGATGTAGTTCAAACATCTGTTCTCAGGTTTATCTCTCACCATCTACTGGTTTTTACCGCTCGCACTGAACGCACCACCTGTCTGTACTGCACAGAATGAGTTTCCCAGCCCACTACACACACACGCATGCACACACACGCACGCACGCACACACACACGCAGTCACACATACACACACACACGCACGCACACACACACGCACGCACGCACGCACGCACGCACACACGCACGCACGCACGCACACACACAGACGCACGCACACACACACACACACACACACACGCACGCACGCATGCACGCACACACAAGCACGCACGCACACACACACACAGACGCACGCACACTCTTTGCAGCAGACCAAATAGCTTCACCTGTTCTGCAGAGCATGATGGCGGAGAGAGGAAACCCTGAAGATGCTCTCGTTTCCAGTAACTCTGACTGTTAATTTTCCCGCCTTTCAGTAATTGATTGATTGATTGATTGATTGATTGATCGTTAGGACAGGTGATTGTGTCACTGTGCTGTAGGGTTGCGTTGCTCAGACGTGGTCACAGACTTTCACTTGTTGCATCTCGTCACCGGCGGAGGAAAAAGTCTTTTCACGGAGAATGTCACTTCCTGTTTGGTGCTGCTGTGTCAGCGCTCTTCACTTCCTGTTTCACAGCTGTGTGCAGCATGGGGGTCACTTTGTTTCTCACTGTGTGTGTGTGTGTGTGTGTGTGTGTGTGTGAGCTTCAGAAGAAGTCGTTTCATCTCCAGACGGTTGGACTTTGTTTTCCCGTTCACTTCAATGTGTCTGTTTTCTAGTGGTCATCAGAGGAACTGCAGCTCAGGTGTGTTGGTCATGGTTCAGCAGGTATCAGCTGGTGGTGACTGAACGTCACGTGATGACTGAAATACATCCATGACGTGTTTCCCTTCGATACTGATGATAATAGTTTGTTCACACCTGATGAGATGATTTTAATATTTCTGATCTGATGAAATCTAAACAAACTTTTGACTCCTCAAAAGTTTAAAAAAACGTTCAGGTTAATATTAAAACATAACTTTCACATTATTAACACAGATTATCGGCCATGATGAGCCTCCGTAACGTGATCTTATAAAAACATTTTAACTGACTGTTAGTTGTCCGTGAAGGTTCCTTTCAATTAAAGTCTCAACTTTTAATGACCATTTAATAATCTGAAGGATAAATATATATTTTATTTAATTTTCTAACACTCAAGCTTTTGTCTGTAAATGTCCAACAAAGCGTCCAAACAAAGATGATAAAATAATCTTTATTTATAGAGATATTTAAAATGCTTCACATAAACATGAAGTCATAAAATCATCAGGACGATCAGGAAAAAGATAAAAACAAGAAAAACATTTCAAAAGTTTAAAGAAAATGAATAAATCTAATAATAAAGATTAAAACTCAGCATGAATCCTGATAAAAGTTAATTTTAAAACAGAGAACTGGTAACTGTCCTGATGTTTGTTCCTCAGAGTATTAATACCACCTTCTAAAAGTACTCAGTTTACAATTAGTAAAAATATTACAAGCCAAATGTACTTGAAGTGTCAAAGTAAAAGTACTTCTGCACCATTAACTGTTACATTATTAAAGTACATTATGAGATCTGATGCAGTATTTTACTGCTGGAGCTACAGAGGGGTTCACAACATGAGGGGTCGGGCCCCTTAAAAGGGCCACCAGATAAATGTAAAGGTTTGTGAGATGAAGAAGTTCTGATTAATATTTTATATTTCATTTATTTTTTAAACTCATAGACATCTGAAATGTGACAAGAAGCTGTTGAACCAACAATGTGCTGTAAAAAAAGTACTCAATGTGGAGTGTTTGAGTAAAAGTACTCAGTTACTTTGAGCAGTGCCAGATGTTTGTCAGAACATGTAAATATCACAGGTCTGAACTCCTCTAAAACTTCCCAGAGTTCCCAGCAGTTGGACAGTTTGGCCTAGAAAATGACATCATCACTGGAACTTTTTTTTTTTTCCTGCTTTTGTGTTGCGAGCGAGCGAGCGAGCGCTGTCTGTGGGTGGATGGAAGCTTCAGGTCTGATTTACAGCTCTGTGTGTGTGTGTGTGTGTGTGTGTGTGTGTGTGTGTGTGTGTGTGTGTGTGTGTGTGTGTGTTGTAAGGAGTTTGTAAGGAAGTGGGGAAGTTCCCCTCCCCTGTAGGTCGCCACATTGACCACCCCCAGTGTACACACACACACACACACACACACACACACACACACACACACACAGTCCCATCCTGGATTGTGTAATGAAACCTTTAACTCACTGTTGACTCGGATCTGTAATGTGAAAGTGGAACTGATGAAGCAGCTCTGCGGAGCCTTTCAGCCTCTTTTAGCTCGTTGTTTTGGCTCAAAGTCCACACGTCACCCACACTGCAGCATCTGCACCAGCAGTGTCGTTGGGTAACTGACGGGCTGCTCGGTTGGGAAGCGGCGACACTCGAGTGTCATGGCGTTCCGGGAATTTAAGCCGACGTTGTGTAGAAAGACGTGTCGACATATTACTGTTTTTTTTTTTTTCCATTTTACAAACATTTATGAGCTCTGCTCTTCATGAAATGAAGCCACGCTTTGGACCATCTCTTGCATTTCTCCACCACGACGCCTTCTTGTTGCAAGTTTTCAGAGAGATTATTGAACCGCTGTGGGATCACATGACTTTTTAAGATGGAAAAAAAAACATGAAAAATGTATAAATATGTTTAATAATATAATAATATATAGAAAGACAAAAAGTCAGATCATTAAATTAAACATGAAGATCAACAAAAAGAGAGAAATGTAAATAACAAGCGTTTACACTGAACTATAAAAACAGCATCTCTCTCTCTCTCTCTCTCTCTCTCTCTCTCTCTCTCTCTCTCTCTCTCTCTCTCTCTCTCTCTCTCTCCGTCGTCCCCGGCGATGATGATGATGATGATGAGAAGCACCTGAATCCTCCACTCCAATGGTTTCCACGGTTACCAAGGCCAGGTGGTGATTCAGGTGGAGAAGTGAAATGAGAGAGAGAGAGAGAGAGAGAGAGAGAGAGAGAGAGAGAGAGAGAGAGAGAGAGGAGAGAGAGAGAGAGAGAGAGGAGAGAGAGAGAGAGAGAGAGAGAGAGAGAGAGAGAGAGAGAGAGAGAGAGAGAGAGAGAGAGAGAGAGAGAGAGAGGTTTTCTGGAAATGTAACTCCAGCTGTAAAGATCAGCGTGATTTATACTGAATATTTCCAGCTGAGATGAAACCTTGTTAATTAAATTAATGTAGAAAGAGGAAAAAGACAGAATCACATTTTTCAGGCTGAACTTCTGTTTGTTTCTTCTGGATCTGAGATATTTGCTGACAGCAGTCATCATCTTTGTACCTGACATGCTGCTGGATTTTCAAGGACACTGAAATGAAACTTTAATGAATCATTTAAAAAAAATAATCCACAGTAACAAACAGAGGACGATGGTTAAAGCAGAGCTCCAGCTGTCAAACTGGATTATATTAATGACAAAAGTATGAATTAAAGGAGAAATAGGACTGCTAAGCTCATCCAAAATGAATAAAAGTAGGTAAGACGTGCACGTGGAGGGTTTTTAGATGTGATTAAATGTTAAGTGTGGAGGTTTAATCCAGTCTATTATCTTAAATGTTCGATTAACAACCGTTAAAATTCTCAGAATCCTGGCTTAACTCCATTTGTCGTCTCATCAAACAAATGAAATATCAAAGTTTCCACACAGCTGCCGTCTGAAACTGAGTCCTGTCGTATAACCATTTCTGTGCTCTCGTTCCATTCCTCTGAACTGTCCAGGAAAACATTTTCAGAGAATTAGTAGATACACAGCGAGTCAACCAACCAGTCTTAAAGAGTCACATGCAGTTCCTTTATCGGCCACTACACGAAGAAAACTTTAGGTAGAAAGTCAAAGACAGCAAAGTTTTTATTTATTTATAACGTCAGGGTTTTAGTGGAATATATTAGATTTTAGTGACGATAGATTTTAGTTTTAAAACCAAAACGATTCTTTCTTTAAAACCTTTAAAGAAATTCAAACAAAGTTCTTAAATGTTAAAAACACAAACGGCTCTACAGGAACTTGAATTCAGGCTAAAACTGGCAAATCAGGAACTATCTGGTCCAAAAATGCTTTTTTCATGATGAAAATGAGACGATGACGACGCTAAAAATAGATAATTAATCATAAAAATTTTAATGTTTTGTTTCTGTTGACGAGACAAGACTTTAAATTGTTATCTACGGGCTATCGGTCATTCAAAAAATACACAATATATAAGAGAAAACAGAGGTATGGGTGTGTCAGAGATCAAATATATCAGAGCAAATATACATTTTGACTAAAATGTGATGAACTAGACTAAAACTGTGAAGGATGAAATGATTGTGAAGTGACTAAAACTAAAGACTGAATATGAATTAGACAAAATGAACATTGAGTGACAGATTGAGATATTGTACCATCAGAAACTAGCAACATCTCGAAAAGTTTCAAACCACTCCACAGACAATGCAGTATTTATTTCACTTGAAAAAGTGATGCTCTTTTTTTTGTTTTAGGATAATTTCAACTTTTTTTCTAAATTAAAATCAACTTTTTTCAAGAAGTTTCTAAAACCTGGTTTCATTTATTCTAATTAAACGTGCCTCGTTGATTGTTTTGGTCTCTTTGGAGCCTCAGAACACGTAAACACGTATTATCACGACTTATAAAGTCTATAAACGTGTTGGCAAGCTGAGCAGATGCAGAGCAGCATTAGCATCCATTATGAGTCGTTTCCAACAAATGTAAGTCCAAAATGATTTCCACATACTCCACTTTGTCGTTTGGTGCTGGTCTATCAGAACTTTTTTAAGGGTTTCAACTTGAAGCTTTGTTGTTCTTTTTGTAGTTCTGAAATTTTATTTTGAAAGTCTTTGGTTGGTTTTAAAACTTGAGCTTTTTGCAGGTTGTGTAACTCTTTTTTGGAGCTGGCGGACGCCAACACAAACTGACTGGATTTGATGGTTTGAGCTCGTGCTTGGGCGTGCAGCCTACCTGAAAGTCTGAGTTCAGGGCATAAAAGTCGCCATCTTCTTGAATGGCAGTGGTGACAAAGTGACATTTAAAACCCGACGTGCAGCCTTTGAATGTCAACGTTTAAATGACCTCTGGCCTCCCTCCCTCCTTCACCTGCTCCCGCCCTGCTTGTGGTTCTGATAAGAACCAGGAAGCGGGTTTTTTTCCGTTTCACAGATGTCATCTCATCGAAACAGGAAATAAGTTGGGGTTTAATATTTACTTTGCTCATCCGACAGGTTGAATCTAATCAGGATCTGATGGTCATTTACATCCATATTGTCAAGTGGGGTGACTTCATGTAAACGGGTCACCGGGTCTATCTGATGTGGGTTAGGCAGCTCTCTTCTTGTGGTTGACCATGGGGGCGTGAGAGGTCGTCACTTCCTTCATTAACAGTTTAGTCAGATCTCACAGAGTTCACACAGAAGTTCTCTATTTTTTTAAGCTTCATTTTATTATCCTGATTGTCTTATGATGAGAAAACAATGAAGAAAATCTTAAGAATCACCTTTTTATGGCTTGTCCACTAAAGTTCAAAAATGTCTTTAACCGTGATTCATTAACTTAAAAATCAATAAAATGTATTTAATTTAAAATAATTTTAAAATGTCAAACTTTTTACATCTAAAAAAAATCAGATTTTGAGGATAAATAAATTTGAAGGTCAGTTTCTGCTGATGGAGAGATAAATCAGGTAATTAAATGAATGAAAATATATAAATTAAAGGTACTCTGTGGAGTTTTTAGCCACTTTTAGCGCTACGGAGTGATGTCTTTAAGAGTGGGCCCCCATAAATACACGTTTGTAAACAACAGCAGGCAAACATGGATGTATAAATATTATTATAATAAAGGTTTTCTTGGTAGGAAATATACCTATATGTTGACGAGATAACTACTATCTGATGTAGTTTGGTCACAAACCATCAAAATCCATATAACATAAAGCAATATCACACTAGAGGTCATGCTGTTATACTCAATATCAGCACGGCTGTGATTCGGTCATAGATTATTACAGCCGTGCCGATATTCAGAATAACAGCATGACCTCGGGTGTGATATATCTTTTGTACAACAGTTCTACAAGCTCCAGTGGAAAAAAAAAAAAAAGAGTCTGTTGACATCACTTTGGTGGAAATATCAGTCAGTTTCTCGTCTTCACGTTCTGATAAAATCAAACATGTTTAATATTATCAGTCGGTGCGCTCTCTTCAGCACCAAACAGGAAGCGGGCAACCAGGTAGTTTCTTTTACTGTAACGACTGGAAAAACTCTTAACACTCTTAACACTCTTAATTAATAGTGTTTAGTTTGCCGTTTATCTAATTCACCAAGCAGCTCTTATTTTGGAGAGAAATCTTCATGTTTGAAACGGTTTGCCTCATTCCTATGTTCGCCTGACACTAAAATAGTGTTCATCTAACACTAAAATAACGCTTGTCTAACACTAAAATAAAGTTCTTGATTTGTGTTCTTTTTGTACGGAAACACAGTTTATCTTTGTGGATTATATTGATGCTGAATTGACAGACTGTCGACATATGGCGTCCTTTATCTCGTGTTTTTAGAGTGATGTGTTTTTACGGACATGTAAGGAATTGTTCAAATGTCATATTTCTTAAAGGGGCGGCGCAGGGAGCTTTAGTTTACTTCAACCTGCTAATATGTTTATTTTGGAATGTTCTGTCAACGCTACAGAAACATTAGGTAACTGTAAAGCATGATAAGTATTTTTTAAACTACTTGTAGAAATCTGTTCATGTTTCTTTAAAGGTACAGTGTGTAGAATTTAGTTGCATTTAGTGGTCCAATCACTGCATTGTAATCTCCTCTGTTTAGAGTCAGTATTTAGTTTGTCTGTTCTGGACTACTGTATAAATAAGGTGTTTCAACATGGCAGCCTCCATGAAAGGGGACCCTCTGCCACTGTATATATAAAAGGATATTTTTTAAGTAACAAACATAAAAAGATTCTTATTTTCAGGTGATTATACATGCATGAAAACATAGTTATGAATATATTCCATGTTTGCCTTATTCTGAAAATAGAGGCCCCAAATCTTACACACTGTACCTTTAAGATAGACGACGACTGTTAATGTAACAATAATGGCACGGTCGTTAGAACACCTGCAGAGTGGAGTGATGCGTGTAGTTGAAGTACTCAGTGCCGTTATTCTCTATATCAGCACCCATGGAACGATTCTTGTCCAATCAGATTACTAAGTCAGAACTAACTGTTGTATACTGACTAAAAACTTCAGTAGTGTGCTAATATAACATAATAACAGGATTCTGTAGGGAGGTTTGGTTTAACGTTTGCATGAATCAGTTAGTGTCACACCTGTCGGGAGTCTCTAACGTCTCTGTAAACTCCTTTTTTTTAAATGAAGAGACAGTGTAGCTGAGGTGTGGTCGAACAGGGTGGATGCGTCTTCCCCTCAGCTGGAGTTTGCAAAGCAGTTTGTATTCTTCCTCTGTGGTTTTTCATGCAGCGGATGTGTTGTTAGTTTTGGTTCCCTGTTTTTGCCCCCCCCCCGCTCTGGTTCAACCGACAGTTGCAATAGTTTGTAATAATGATAATAATGGAGAAAACAAGTGGTTTTATTACTAGTAACTGACATAATTTACATAATCATAGTGTGTCCAGTTTTGTGTGCGTCTGTTAAATGTGTTTGTTTTTAAATTAAAACCGCTCAAGCGGTGTGGTCATGGTTACAAAATCAGTGTTGTTGCTGAATGAATCCAGAGGAAACACTGAGGTCACTTTAACACACACACACACACACACACACACACACACACACACACTGAGGTACGTCTGTACATTGTTGTGGTCACAGTAACAGATGTAGAAATAAAGCACCGTGTGTGTGTAGTCAGTGATTTATTCAGTGTGATGTTGTAACACTGAGGTGTTTCCTCTCTGTAAGTCAGCAGGTAGAGCAAAGCACTCCCATGATTTTAGTTGTTTTAATCAAATCAAATCAAACTTTATTTGTATAGCCCAAATTCACAGAACACATTTTGCCTCAGAGGGCTTTACAATCTGTACAGGGAGTGACACCCTCTGTCCTTAGACCCTCTGTCCTTAGACCCTCTGTCCTTAGACCCTCGGTTCGAGTGAGGAAAAACCTGCCCACAAAAACCCTTTTAACAGGAAAAAAGGTGGAAGAAACCTCAGGAAGAGCCACAGAGGAGGGATCCCTCTCCCAGGACGGACAGACGTGCAATAGATGTCACATGTACAGAACAAATCAACAGAGACATATTGTACAATTACAATGAATGATGAAATGATTACAGTATACACAGTACACAGAGATATGGTAACAATAATGACAGTAATAATATAAGTAGTGGACGTCGTGCAGGACCACAGCAGCAGCCACGATCCAGAGAACCTGCTGGACGAGAGAGCACAGAAACTCCGGGGAAGAAGTTTAGTTAGTAACATGCATTAACATGCTTTAATGAGACATGCATGTTTACAGATGGTGATGGTGATGGGGAGAGAGAGAGAGAGAGAGAGAGAGCGAGAGCGAGAGAGATTTGAGTAGAGTTTTCAGTAAAGGGAGATGTGACTACATCTTCAACCAGTACCGTGCCTGACTAGGCATAACCCTGAGAGAGAGAGACAGAGAGAGAAAGGAGGGAGAGGGAGTCCCCCGGCAGTCTAGTCCTATAGCAGCATAACTAAGGGATGACCTGAGCCAGCCCTAACTATAAGCTCTATCAAAAAGGAAAGTCTTAAGTCTGCTCTTAAAACTGTTGACCGTGTCTGCCTCCAGAACCCAAAATGGTAGTTTGTTCCACAGAAGAGGAGCTTGGTAGCTGAAAGCTCTGGCTCCCAGTCTACTTTTGGAAACTATAGGAACCACAAGGAACCCAGCATTCTGAGAGCGCAGCGTTCTAGAGGGGTAGTAAGGTACTATGAGCTCTTTTAGATATGATGGTGCCTGACCATGAAGAGCTTTGTATGTAAGGAGAAGAATTTTAAATTCTATTCTAGATTTAACAGGTAGCCAATGCTAAGAAGCCAAAATGGGAGAGATGTGATCTCTGATCTTGGTTCCTGTCAGAACACGTGCAGCAGCATTCTGAATTAGCTGCAAAGTCCTCAGAGACTTACTGGAGCAGCCTGATAACAAAGAGTTACAATAGTCCAGCCTAGAAGTAACAAATGCATGGACTAGTTTTTTTTTTTAGTCTGACATCATTGGTTGGTTTCAGATTTTATACATGCATGTTCCCCTCAGGATGAATTATAGTAACTTTGGTGATCCTCTGAGTTTTTGTTCATTTCACTGACTAATAATTTTCATTTTTTTCCGCTGTCGAAATTTATAAAATGTATAAAACCTGGACATGACGTCACCCACACTAAAATCTAAAATATGATGAAAACTAAATCAAAATTTGCTGTCAGAATCAAAATCCAGTGCGGTCAAAGTTTTACTTTGTATTCTGATTTCTGACCAAATACTTGCAGTACTAAATGTCACTAAGTGCAGGTGTGTGTGGTTTCTCATTTGAAGTGTTCAGCAGTGATTTCAGCCTTTTTAAACGAGTGGATGAATGAAACTCCCACACACTCACACTCCGACAACCTTGACCCACTCAGCGCCGCTTCCTGTTGTTTCCTGAGCGAGGTGGCAGAGCGAGCGGATGCACTGAAAACAGGCGTGCTGCTGTTTGCCTCCATATTTCCCCGTCAGTCCCTTTTAGCGCTCGTCCCTTCGGGCTAATTGCACGCGTACGACGAAACAGTTGAAGAGTTTTATTGCAGCTGAAAGCCTCTTAGCTTTCTGCGGCAGGAAGAGAGCGTCTGTTTTATCTGTTTGGGCTCTCCTCGTCGCTGCCGGTTCAAGTGTTTTTATAAACTGCTGTCAGATGTGTGGGGAACAAATGAAATGATAAGCTGCTGTTTGTTCGACTCTATTCAAAGAAATGAGCGTCACAGAGGGTTTGCTACACTGTAAAAAACAAACAAACGGTAAAAAACTGGCAGCTGTGGTTGCCAGAATTTTACCACGATAAATAAGGTATAACGTCTTCTGATATTATGGTACAAGGATGTTAGTACTTAGTACTGGACTTCATGTCATATTTTAAAATGTAGATTTACAGTGAAACAGTGTCAAACCATGACGGTAAAAGACTGTAAAATATGCCGTTAAATATTAGTGTTTTACTGTATACAGTCTCGAATATAAAATATGACTTTATTCTGTATAAATGTGCCATATAAGTAAATATTTTGAAATATTTCATGGAACATTTTACGGTCTTTTATCGTCATGATTTGGCATGACGGTTGTTTTTACAGTAAAAAAACTGGCAGCTCTGGTTGCCAGGATTTTACTGTAATAAATACGGTATGACTTCTTCTAGTATGGATGTTAGTACTGTTGATTTCATGTTTATGTGAGATATCTGTAGATTTTATGGTGAAAAACTGCCAAACTGTGACAGTAAAAGACCGTAAAATATGCCATTAAATATTAGTGTTTTACTGTACCATTAACAGTCCCTAATATAAAATCTACTTTATTCTGTATGAATTTCCTTTCAATGTTGTATAAATAAAGGTTTTGAAATAGTTCATGGTATGTTTTACGGTCTTTTACTGTAAATCTACAGACATTTTTTACAGTGAATCGACCTAATCTTCCTCCTATCACATGCGTGAATTGTTGTAAAATTTGGCAGCCACTAAAGAAATACGCACATGGTTTAACCTAAACTTGGAAAACAGTTTCATGTGTTTGCGCCCCCCCCCTCTTCAAACCAGGATTATTTGGCTCCATGAACACTTAGCCTCCCTGATAATAACATGAGTGCTGCACAGATTAAGACGTGACAGATATCCTTCCGGCTGGGTAAAAAACATGGCCTGAAGTTAGAGACGGAGACATCTTTCTCCAGCTCCTGCATCGGGGGGGGGCAAAGGTCACGACAGGGCCTGGAGGTTTTGACCTCTTTGACCCTGAAGACCAGAAGTAGACGGAGGAGTCATCGGAAATGTGGATTCAGTTTGGTGAGGCGAGTTAGAGAATGTGGAGGGGGATTGTGTGTGTGTGTGTGTGTGTGTGTGTGTGTGTGTGTGTGTGTGTGTGTGTGTGTGTGTGTGTGTGTGTGTGTGTGTGTGTGTGTGGAGGTTAAGCCTGGTTAATGGAGGATTAACCATAAAGAGGGGATCAGTGTGTATTAAACACACACTCTTGTTGTCCATTAACAGAACTCTTAGTATGTTTCTCTGTTCACCTCGCAGCGGCCCATGACTCCCTCTAACGTGATTGGACGGAGCCCAAATGCGTCGTCATGGCAGCTGAACAGAAGTGTTTTCACTTCTGGTTCAGACCTCACCCAGTCCTGACGGTGTATATATATCTTTTTTTTTCAGCTTCCTGCTTTGTCATGGTTTCATAGCTGCTGCAGAATGAGACGACACAGGACTGTTTGTACCCGGGCAGTTTTTATTTACTTACTTCTAAAATTGTCCTTTAATCAGGCAGCTGTGGTTGATGATTAATACTGAAGCAGAAATGACTTCTTTGGAAGTGTCAAACAGGATAAATGATAAGATGATGAATGATGAAAGTTTACTTGGAGGAATGACCATAAAAAGACACAAATCCACCACAGAGCAATGCAAAATGACTAATGATGCAGAACAACCACAGAGATGACTAAAAATGACCACAGATGTAAAATCACTAGAAAGAGAAACAAAATAATGATAAAGAAATTGAAACAATCACAAAGAAACCCAAAACAACTGAAGACAAACACAAAACAGCCACAAAGAGACACAAACAACCACAAAGAGACACAAACAACCACATAGAGACACAAACAACCACAAAGAGACACAAACAACCACAAAGAGACACAAACAACCACATAGAGACACAAACAACCACAAAGAGACACAAACAACCACAAAGAGACACAAACAACCACAAAGAGACACAAACAACCACATAGAGACACAAACAACCACATAGAGACACAAACAACCACAAAGAGACACAAACAACCACAAAGAGACACAAACGGCCACAAAGAGACACAAACAACCACAAAGAGACACAAACAACCACAAAGAGACACAAACAGCCACATAGAGACACAAACAGCCACATAGAGACACAAACAACCACATAGAGACACAAACAACCACAAAGAGACACAAACAACCACAAAGAAATGCAAGATGACCACAAAAAGACACATCATATCTACAGGTACAAAACAACCACAAAGCTGACTATAATGACCACAGACACAAAACGCCTATCATCATTTGTAGCCGTGTTACAAACACAGCCATGTTGTCTGTTGTCGTTTGTTGTCGTCTCTCTCAGTCTGGGTGTCTTGATGCTGATATGTTGGGAGGAGGAGGCCTTCATGCATCCTCACAATCCATTCATGGGCTGTAGTTTGAAGGAGGATAGCGTCACAGAGTCCTGCTCCCTCTCTGCTCCTGATGGTCACACTGTTCCCCGTGTTTCCGTCTGTCATTGTCTATTCGTTTGAGCGGTGGTGTGTAGCCACATGGCTAATGACTGCTGGTGTCAGTGACAGAACCTCAGCCATAATTCATGACGGACATTTGTGTGTGTGTGTGTGTGTGTGTGTGTGTGTGTGTGTGTGTGTGTGTGTGTGTGTGTGTGTGTGTGTGTGTGTGTGTGTGTGTGTGTGTGTGTGTGTGTGTGTGTGTGTGGTACGTCTAACGCGATCCGTGCAGCTTCTGCCCTGTCACCTGGTTTCCTGCCGTCGGCGTGCGCTGCAGGATCCATGCTGCATGCTACCTGCACACTGCTACCATCCTGCTAACATCCTGCTAACACGGAGAGCGGCTCGGGGCAGGAAGCTGCTTCGCCTGCCCGCCTGTGTGCCCGCCTGTGTGCAGGCTGCAGAGGCTGCTGAACCCCAAATCCAGTTCACACACTTTACCATAACAACACACACTGTGTTACACACACTTATGTATCTAGACTTCTTCATTTAATCTAGTTTCAGTCTAGATTTTATCAAACACTTTAGTCAATTTAATCAGAAGTGTTCAAGAATTAGATCTAAACCAACGATCTGAATGTTTTAACCCCTTTAATACAAATCCTATATTAACTTTACATCACTGCTAACCATTCTGCACACCGTACTGTAGTGTTTTATACATTAAACAGTGAATTAAGTGAAGAAACACAGTGCAGACTCACTTACAACTGCATCAATACTGAATGCAAACACACAGTCTGCTCATTGACTTCTCTGGAAGGTAGAAAAATCTGAAGTATCTACAGCAGTACAGACGTTAAAGTTAAGGAGCCAGCACTGGTCCTTTAAAGCTCCTTAACGTGGATTAAAATAGTAAAAATGCATGTATGATATCTCATTAAGCTCTATTCAAAGCCAGCAAACCAGACTCCTTTGACAAAAACAGTCATTTTGACAGAATATTTTCATATCTGACTCTCTGAGGATTTATTTTGACCAAAGCAGAGTTGGTGATTGTTGGAACAGTGGCGAGTTTTATTTTATTTGCAGTGGTTAAATAAAATGTGTCTTAAAATGAGTTAACGAGGTCATGAAGCTGATCTTTAGTTCTGTAAAAGAGAAAAACTTTAATTCGGAGGTTGGTCGTAGGAGTATTGTTATATTTTTTATTAAGAATGAAAATATATTAGCTCCACATTTTGTATAATGAGGCAGAAAACATCAGACTATAACTCATTCACATTTCATACATTCATAATACATCACATACACACTGAAGTGTCAGCTCTCTGAAGTCCGTGTAGTGAATCTCTTAGATGTTTTTACTGCTGGGTGGCAGTTAATAAACACAAAGACGTGATATGTTACGCTGCTGTTTGTTTCCGTTCTTGATAGTTTATGAGTTTATTTATGACACTGAACGTAGTAAAGTCGGTTTCTTTGGGCTCCGGCTGAGGTTTTTTCACGATTGGTTCGCAGAATTAACAGAACAATAAATGTCTGAACGCAACCACGACCGATTCAAATCAAATATCAGGAAAGCTTACAGAACCCTGGCCTGACACTGATTGCTACAACTTTTTAGGTCACTGAGTGATAAGTTTACAGATACACTTCCATGCTTGGCATGTACTCTGCTAGTACAAGTACTCCTGGTTATTTACAGGTCGAAATACATCAAGGATTAGACATAGGTTACATAAAATGTTTGTTTTAACATAGTTTGAATGTTACGGAGCTGCTAGAAGAAAAGTCAGGATCAAACTAAAACCAGATTTCACGATAATTCATGAATATTTCGGTCTGTAAGTTATCTTCCACGTTAAGGTGTGTCTTCATTAGACTCATTGTAACCAAAATAACAGTAAAATACTTTATTCTTCATCGCCTGGCTTCATGTTTAAGTGTTAGCTCCCTGCACAGTCGTCTACAGGCTGAACCGTCTCGACCCAGACGTGAACCTCCGTGGCGTTTAAGGTTCTTCATAAAGACGATCCAGCTGCTGGGATACCGTCATGTTTTGGAAGCTCGTGTCGTTGCGGTCGGTTCCTGCAGTGGAAACTGATTCAGTAGCCGCAGTAAAAAAAAAAAAAGTATTTCATGAGATTTTGTGTGCGTGCAGTTTCCCAGCTCAGCGTGGTGTTTCATCACACATCATGTGTTCCTCATGTGAAAAGGTTAGGTAATGGTAACTTTGGGAACACGCTGCAGCGACGCTGAAGAAGATGAAGTCATGAAGAGGTGGTGTTGTTCTCACAGCGGGCGTTTAGAGGGAGCGCTGCCTTGCTCAAGAGCACTAAAAACATCCATGTTTCATATGTTTGGCTTGTTGTTTATGTAAATTGATTACATAATTGGGTCTTGGGGTCTAAAGCTGCAACGATTAGTCGATATTTTTTATGTTTCTTTCGTCCACTATGACAGAAAACTGAGTTTATTTAAATTGACGACGTCGCTTTGAGCTTTGGCAACATTTTCTGACATTTTATGGACCAAACAACTTTACAAATGATCCGTAGATTGGTTGATAATGAAAATAATCATTAGTTGCAGCTCTAGTTTGGCCTTCTGAGGGAAATTTGTGATTTTGGAGCTACATAAATATAAAAATTGACTTTATTTGACGACTTTATTGAACATGCAGACAGAAGAGAAAACAGGCCGGAGCTGATAACTTCCCAGAGGATGAATCATTTAGATTTTATTGGCCGTCATGGTGTTTTATTTCAGTTTAAACAGATTAGAGTTTTACATCTTTCTTCTTCTCAAAACACGGACTGAACATGAAGCTACAATTTGTTTTTACAGTGTTTATTGGATATCATGTGCTTTTAATATCAATGGATATAATAAAACTTTGTGGACAAAGCTGCCAGTTAAAGTTGAAGAATGAATCTCTGACCTTCTCCTCCTCCTCCTCTTCTTCCTCTTCTTCCTCCTCCTCCTCCTCCTCTTCTTCCTCCTCAGTTCCCTGAATGTGGATTTTTTGGGATGTACGATAAGATCCTGCTCTTTCGCCATGACCTGAACTCAGACAACATCCTGCAGCGTCTGACCTCAGCGGAGGAGATCCACGAAGGCGACCTGGTCGAGGTGGTGCTGTCCGGTAAGTCGATCTTTAAACGTTTTCAATGAGTTTGAGTTTTTCATGAACCGGAACTCATCAGGAGTGATGATGGAGGTCAGAGAGTGAACCTCAAAATCAAATTCAATCTGTGGCATTGTATCCTCTCCTCTCCTCTCCTCTCCTCTCCTTGTCTCCTCTCCTCTCTTGATATTGTGTACAGGTCTGTTGTTTCCTCTCCTCTCCTTGTCTCCTCTCCTCTCCTCTCCTTGTCTCCTCTCCTCCTCTTGTTATTGATACTGTGTACGGGTCTGTTGTTTCCGGCGTCGTGTCGACAGGTTGGTTTGTACAAACTGAAGCTGACACTTAAAACAGCTGAACGCCCGGAGGCAGAGCGGCGGCGGCAGGTTTAAATTACACGAGAGGAAGAAAACAGAGTCGCAGCCTGAACCGCATCGGGCTCAAACCCACGACCACTTCCTCCCCCCCTCCTCCTCCCCTTCCTCCTCCTCCTCCTCCTGCTTCTCCTCCTGCTGCTGCTGCTGCTGCTGCAAAGTGCTGCACAGCTCACCCAGTTTATTTCTCTATTAGTACGCCTGCGTCTGTCAGTAGAACAACTCAAACCTGACTCTGAGAATCACGGAGAGGAAACCAGCTGTAGAAATGATCTTAGTCACGCTTAACTTCTGATACAAATATTACAGTGAAATGTACGGAGGTTTATTCATGACAAAACTATTGAACAATGTTAGCTTCAAACTATCAGTCTGATTATGGAGTGTGCAGCTGATGGATGCAGAACATTTCCATTTCGTGGACGCTTGAACAGAATTTGTTTTGCTGGATTCAAAGTGTAAAAATACCCATCATTCTTTGGTCAACAGGCTTGAACTGGATCTGTATGTTCAGGTCATCTCCCTCTCAGAAGGGTCAACAGGTTAGATAACTAACCTTGATGAACTATCTGAGCTAGACTGTTAGTCCTATCTGTAGCTGAGGGCTGCTGTGGCTGAACAGATGGATCCAGAAATATCTCAGCTGTTAGATCTCCATTCAGTTTGGTGTTCATGTTCCCCAGATGATGAACCTTAATAACTCTGATGATCCTCTGACTTCCCCTCTAGCACCGCCACGAGGTCAGTGTGAGTCAGTGTAGCATCAACATGATTTAAACTCTGTTAGTTTATCAGAGGAAAGTTACATGATGTTAGCACCGAGCACTGCTGTGGAGAATTACAGCCTCACAGACTCTCTCGTTTCTTGTCTCTTAGTTTCCTCGTCTCTTATCCAGGAGTGGCCTTAATCGATGCAAACGTGCAAACCACATGAAAACATCCTCACTGAGATACAGTAGTTATGATCTGTGGGGACGTCCTCAGGCGATGTGCAAAGACTGTGATAACGATCAGAGCTGATCCGTAGATCACTATCGTTTATGTAAAACTGGATCACGCGGAGCTGAGCGGGATGTTTGTCTGCTCGCTGATGAGACGGACGACATAACGCTGCAACGGGTGGCGGTTTAATCAGTTTAATTAAAAGGGTTCTGTTATTAGGCGGTGTTGTTGTCGTCGATCAGCTCAAAGTGTTCCCACACTTACCCAACGAATGAATATCCAAGTAGTCGAATATTTTGGGTCAGAGCGGCAACCTCTATGGCTGTAAAATTAAGCCAGCACAGGAAATGCAGTTCCTCTTGTCGTCCACTTGAGGCTGGCTCCAGAAGTGAGTCAGTCTCCATAAGTCCCCATGTTAAAATGTCCAACTTCACAGCAGAAATAAACATGTTTACAGCCTGGTACAAAAAACAGTTTTGGTCTCTATAGCTAATTTCCCCGTTCATGACAACTGTACTGAGGGTGAATTTTTATACAACTCACCTGTTCAGATTATATTAAGGCTTAAAGTTATGCAGGATTAAGAGCGTGGACGCTTTGATTGACAGGTGGGTGTCGTTACAGGCAGCTTGTTTGAGCAACCAGGCCTCACGTCCACCAATGATCCACGTCTTCGCTGATTTTTAGATTAGCCAGGAGGCGGAAGAGGCAGGAATAACAACACGGCGGCGTCCAGAACCACACTGAGCTTGACGGAACCTGTCCAACACCGTCCATTCTTTACACTGTCATTGATCAGGTCCAGAAAAAACATAATATTACCACAGTTGAGGTCAGTTCAGGAACTGTTCTGGACCTTTCATACAGTCAGATTTTGTATTTTCATTTTCATTCATCCTGAGGACACATGGAGGCGTTCAAACTGCTGACCAAACGTCAACAGATTTAGACAAATGGATCATAATAAATCTTTGGAATGGAAGAAAAGCTGGCACAGAGGTTACGTCTTATTTCAGGACTCGACTGGATTGGCTTTTAACTAATTTTATCGTCTTTTTTTAGAAGAAGTGTGTCCCAGATCAGAGTCAGTATCAGCTGATACTCAAGATTAAAGACTCTGAAATGAAGTCTGACTGATTCTCAGGACTGGAATCACGTCTTAGGTTGATCAAGGCGCTTCTAAATGAATCAGCAGCAACAAAACTCGATCGGTATTTCCAGAATGAGTTCTGATTTTATCCATCCACAGCTGAAATGATCACGTAAACGCAGTCGCTGTGTGACACTAAAAGAAGGCCTCTTTTTCTTTCAGCTCTCGCCACGGCCGAGGACTTCCAGATCCGACCGCACACCCTGTACGTCCACTCCTACAAGGCGCCGGCGTTCTGCGATGACTGCGGAGAGATGCTGTGGGGGCTCGTCAGGCAGGGCCTCAAATGTGAAGGTAAGAATGTGGTAACGAGGTCGAGGGCGGTGTGTGTGTGTTTTTACTCCTGCCGGGTTATTTAAGGTTACGTCGTCGTGTGTTACGATGACTCCGTGCTGCTGCTGCTGTGGTTTCCACCTGCAGTCACACGCTGCCTGAGTGAACAGACTTTATTCAGACTCATATTAAAGATGTGGAATTGATTTGAGATGCTTCTGGTTACGTGAGCGGAATGAGATGGCAGTTTTATAGTTTTTATCAAGCTTACGAATCAGGTTGTTGTGGTCGACGCTGTAATGCTCATTAAACAGCTACTAAAGTTTGTAGATCTTCACCACAAGTTGAGTTTGTTCTTGAAGAAAGGTGATGTCTCCTAAATCAAAGAGGTTTATCCTCTCAGACTCAGCTTGTCATTGAATCAACGTTGCTCAACATTGAAATATAACATAGATTTTTCGTCAGGTTTTATTTCAGTGATTCAGTTCATTAGTTTAGCTCCATGCTGCTCGTCCACATCAGGGAACTCCATTTGTCCAAGAGCCAGACTCTTTCTGAGGACACACTGAGCAGGCTGTAAATATTCAGACATAATTTGCATAATATTGTTTTAATATTTCTCAGTGTGAATCATAAAAACATTGGAGATCAATCACGCTAATTAGATACTTGACTAGAAAATGCTCTCAGATTTAACCACATGATTAAAATCTGTAACTCTGGAAACTTAATCGCTGAATGTCGTCCTGATTGGCTGGAAAGATTAATAAACTTTAACACTACAAGTCCCAGAATTCTTGTTACAGCGCAACAAACTATTGTTTTTATATTAAAGAAGTCTTTTTTCCATCATTCTGTGATCATCGGCTGTAATCTGACGCCACGAAAGAGTCTGAAAGATGAACGTAGTTACCTCGCTGCGAAGTGTTTACAACAGATCTGCTTTGTAGACGCATGTTTGACAACTTCAAAATAAAAGTCAGCTCGTGAGTTGAATATTAAAATACTTTCATCAGTCTGCGGGCCGGATGGGAAACTTTGGTGGGTTGGAGGCAGATCCCTGATCTACGTTGACCACGGATAACCCAGAGAGCAGGCCAACATTGAACCAACATTGAACCAGTGTTGCCATGATATCTGGGGAGTCCTCCTCCAGCTGAACTTTAAATAAAATGTCCTCTAAAGATGTTGCGGTTGCATATAAAGACGGTTAAAAAAGACGTCATACTTCATGAACGTACAGAGGAAAAAGAGGCGGACACTGCAGGAAATAACAGAAAGAACTGGAGTTCCTGCTGAGTTTTGAGGTCAGCTGACACTCCACGTAAACACAGCGGTCAGTGCGAACATCTGTGCCGCACACACTGTATAAACACTCACAGGGTTAACTCAGCTGAAATCTCTGCAGCAGCAGCAGCGACAAAGACAGAAATCCAGAAACACACCCGCAGGTGTCGGGCTGATCCGATAGCGATCTGTAAACTCGGATTGTCAGGATATCTGGCTGTTTAAAACAATTCAGACGAGCTTCCTCTCAATTAAACTTTATGAGAGGAAGTGATGTGCGCTGCCAGAGTTTCTGCGGTGATGTAAGACGAATCAAATGTTAATGAGGATAACAGAGACAGACGGGAGGCCGCGCGATGACGAGGGACTGAAAACTGATCTTCAAACACATAAAACTCGACTGTTCTTGGACAGACTCGATCGTTTTATAACGTTTAATCAGGTTTTAATTTCACGACCTCGGCTTTTGGCTTCCCGCCTCGTCCGAGCTGACCGAGTCGTCACCTCCAAACTCGAGGCTCAGTCAGGCTCACGTCCAACACACACACAGATTTTCACACACTTTGGTTTTTCAAGCCTTAAAAGCTGCTGTACGGCAGGATGTCTTCATTGACTCTGCGACTTCCTGACACTATTTTTCACATCTTTCAAGTCCCCGATCTCGGCGTTTGGAAACCTCGAATCTTAACTGTAGTGATGCCAAGCAGAGAAAAGAGGACGTTTGATGTCGTGAGCAGAAATACAGCAGCTTCCTACAGCTTATGTAACCTGTTTGGAGGCTGAAATGGTTAAAAAGCAGGAGTTTTAATAATGACAGAAGAATCTACCGGCTCGCTCTGACCGAGAAGACTTTTGTCGTCGGTGTAAATCAAAGTTTTATAAGATTTAATCGTGTAATTTGGTAAACAACCTCACCAACCTGAGGCCACATCCTGAGCTCACGTACTTTACCTGCATGTTCAGTTACTGCTGCGGTTTCCTCATAGATAAAACGTCCGGGGTTCAGATATCTGTCTTCATCTGCTGCACAAATAAACCACTTTATTTATCTTCATATCTTAAACATGAACGTCCCTATTTGGAGTCATTTAGACACGTTAACCTCCTGTTGATGAACTTTACCTGACTCTGTCCAAAAGTTCAAAAAACACCGAGCAGCAAAAATCCAGTCGATTGAGAAGCTTCTCTGACTGTTGTTCTTCCAGTTAACATCAGTTTTCTCCTCTTCAGGATGTGGACTGAACTACCACAAACGTTGTGCGTTCAAGATCCCCAACAACTGCAGCGGCGTCAGGAAGAGACGGCTGTCCAACGTCTCCCTGCCGGGCGCCACCATGTCCATCGCTCGCCCACCTTCCACCGAGTTTACGCCGACGCCGCAGGAGGAGGTATGTTCACTACCGTCATTGTTTTTTTAGGTTCAATCGACACAGTCCCAACGAGTCCACGGGTCAACAACAGCAGACATAGCAGCCAGCTAATATTACTGACTAGTCCAACAGCAGTCAGCCCAGCTCGGCGTCTGTCTTTCAGCCTTTTATTTCACCAAGCTCTCACCAACCACTAAAAGTCAGTCCCAGATCTACTCTTTGTCCTCTTCGCTCTCTTCTCCTCTGCCATTATGTTCATAGAGGCTGCTGAGCCCGGTTACATTGCCCAGCTCCTGTTCTGGCATGACACCGGCTCTGCAGGCCTGTAAATCTCCTCTTCTTCTTCCTGGTGGTCCAAAACTCCTGTGCTACAAACGCTTACACTCCCCCGGTGCTCTGAGCTCACAGTCCGGCTAACAAACTGAGCTAACAGCAGCTAACAAACCAAGCTAACATTGGCTAATAGCAGCTAACAGACTGAGCTAACATTGGCTAATAGCAGCTAACAAACTGAGCTAACATCAGTGAACAGCAGCTAACAAACTGAGTTAACATTAGGTAACAGCAGCTAACAACAATGTTCCTGACCTGATGACAGACAGAACTCTTTAATAACTGAGTCTTCTGCCTTCTAATTCAGTGTTTTTAAGACCTGCAGATTCTCAGATTTATTTGTTTTCTCATGTAAAGTTCCCCCCTCCGACTTTAAAGCGTCTGACGGGAAACGAAGGAAACAATCAGAGTTCAGGAGGTTCAGCTGAGACATCAGATTTGCAGAATTGTTCGCTGGTCGTGAAAGTAGAGCACGGATGAAATCTTTTCTATCCACTGAAACAATGGCTGTCCTTGTACAGCATGCTAATAGACCACAGTCCTGGCAGGAGCAGGAAGCATGTGACACAATGGGCCTGAATAAAGCACACAGCAGTTTGATAATCCACCGCCTCACATCGCAGGCTGATTTATCGTGTTTGTACCAACCTCGTGACGCCTAATCAAAAGTCCAGATGATCCATGAAGAGCCTCTGACAGGAGAGATGTCACAGAAACAACCTGAGGCGGCCTCCCAGAGCATACGTGTTGTTTTTGTTTGCATACACGAGATACCAGCGGGGACAATGACACGACTTCAACCTTTTAAAGTCGAACACGCCTGAACATGCATTGCGTGCAAGCTTATAGCGCCCACACCCACTGAGCTAACCTGAGTTAGCTGCTGGTGCCAGTCACTGACAGTATGAAGAATGGATGGCGTATCTGTGACGGTTTCTGAAGCTCAGTGTGGTCCGCCATGTTTGTAGTCCTGCTTCTTCTGCCTCTCGGCTAATCTAAAAATCAGCAAACTGACGCCCGGTTGCTCTAATAAGCCGCCTGTGATGACACCCACCTGTCAATCAAAGCGTCCATGCTCTTAATCCTGCATAACTTTAAGCCTTAATATAATCTGAACAGGTGAGTTGTATAAAAATTCACCCTCAGTACAGTTGTCATGAACGGGGAAATTAGCTATAGAGACCAAAACTGTTTTTTGTACCAGGCTGTAAACATGTTTATTTCTGCTGTGAAGTTGGACATTTTAACATGGGGACTTATGGAGACTGACTCACTTCTGGAGCCAGCCTCAAGTGGACGACAAGAGGAACTGCAGTTTTTGACAAGTAGTTTTATCGCTCACCTTCGTCACCGTACGTGTCACGTGACAGCGCTCGGGCTGGTACGTGCTTGTATTTAAAGTAAATCCATCCAAAGCGCCTGAAAGTGAAACTAACACAGTCACCTGTAGAGGTGTGAACAGGTGATTCTAGATTATCAACATACTGGAAATTTACCGTAATTTTACTGGAATATTTCAACAAGATGTGTTTATAGGAATGTTCGGTCAACACACAGCCTGTTTCAGACTGTGTGTGTGTGTGTGTGTGTGTGTGTGTGTGTGTGTGTGTGTGTGTGTGTGTGGATAACAGCGTGATGGAGCTGATAAAAGTCTGTTTGTTCCAGTTAGTGTGAAGCAGCTCTGACTGTGACTCATTTTGTTAGCTGCTTTGAACGGGATGGAAAATCCAGTGGTTCGCCTCAAGGCATCAGAGTGTGTGTGTGTGTGTTGGTGTGTGTGTGTGTGTGACAAAGAGAGAGAGAGAGAAACTACTGGAAATGTGTCGCTCGTTGCACAACGTAGATAGTGCAAGCGTGGAAAGTGTGTTTTCATCCACGTCACTCGTCGTCTGTCAGAAATAAATCAAACGAACCTCTAAACGTTGGTTCAGCTCGTCGACACGCGTCTGTTATTGTCTGAAAATCTCCAACCACAAAGTTCCAACAAACACTTACGAACAAACGTTCCCCAAAAGTTGTTATTCGATATAATATAAAATGTTCCTACAGCTGCTGAACCTGTGCAGGTTTGCCTATCCAGTGTATCCGAGCGGCGGGTACATCCTGACACACATTTAGATTGACACAATCACAGCTGTCGTTTCCAGGTCACCCGACCTGCACGTGTTTGGACATGTTTGTTGGAGGACACCGGAACCGGGCCAGAGCAGTTACGAACACGAGAACATGCTTCGTACATGCAGGGCGATGTTCTAACTCTTCGCCCTCCTCTCTTCTTTGCAGCGCCCCCTCCTGGGCGCCGGGAAGCGTAACTCCCTCCTGAGCGGCCGTCCCATCTGGATGGAGAAGATGGTCCTGGGTCGGGTCAAAGTCCCCCACACCTTCTCCGTCCACACCTACACCCGTCCCACCATCTGCCAGTACTGCAAACGTCTGCTGAAGGGCCTCTTCCGCCAGGGGATGCAGTGCAAAGGTGACCGCGAGAACCAATCAACGAGTCGCCCTCTGACTTAACAAACGAATGTTTGGTGACGTTTTTTTGTTTTTGTTTTAATTCTTCGACTTCAGATTGTAAATTTAACTGCCATAAGAGATGTGCGGCCAAAGTACCTCGAGACTGCCTCGGTGAGGTCGACTTCAACGGAGGTGAGTTTGTTCGATGCACCTGTACATCCTCAGTGTAATGTATGTTTACAATAAAACCAATATACATATTTATACATATCTTCTATTAAAGTTTGGTGAAATATGTACATATAAGGAGCCATAAATGTAGTGAACAGTGTTAACTGTCCAGTAAAAACAAAAGTCTTCTATATTGAAGCCATAAAATCCACTTTTGGGTGAAGAAGGTGGAGTTAAAGTGGGATAGTGTGAATGTTTGAGTCAACTGTAACTCATCCAGAATTTAATTTTAACCTTTGAAATGTGTTATTTTTAAACATTTCTATCAGAGGAAGTGAAATTCGGCCCTAAAAAACAATGAATCTATTACATATACAAACTATTTATCTAAACTTTATCAATATTTATTATTTCTGTGGAGGTTTTCCTGTTCACGTCAATGTAGTTTCTTTTGGGGGGTTGATTATAGCTACGCCTAGTGGACGTTAGAGGAACTGCAGCTTTATAAAAAGTCTGTCAGTCTTGAACTCATGTGACTCGTGACTTTGTGTCCGTCCCTGCAGAACCGGCCAGTCCCAGCCTGGACTCCGAGGCGACGATGGAGGTCGACAACTGTGACATCAACAGCGACGGCGGTCACAGCATGGACGAGCAGGACGAGCTGTCCACGCCCGAGGACAAACTCTTCTACATCGAGGGTCCCTGCACGGACGGCGACAAGGACGACGAGACGCTCAGAGCCATCAGGTGAACTTGAACTGATGGATTTCCCATGATCCTCGGGGCGCATGGACACACTTGTGTGTGCATATTATTAACGTTATCTCTTTGTTCACGTGCAGCCCGTGCACCAGCAGTAACATCCCTCTGATGCGAGTGGTTCAGTCCATCAAACACACCAAGAGGAAAAGCTCCACGGTGGTTAAAGAGGGCTGGATGGTCCACTACACGAACCGAGACAACCTGGTGAGGAGACATAATGAAAGTGTTCGTGTAGGCACCTGAAATCAGGGCGGGGATGGCGGACTCTGCCACCAACAAACTACCACACAACCTTTAAAAGAATGTAACTGGATGGCTACTGCAGAAAAAACAAATAGTATCTGAGACATCAGGCTGGATATGATGGGGTATCTGTGGCATGTGATGTCTCCCCCTTGTGGTCGCTCTATTTTGAAACCATTTGGGCATTTTGAGTTTGAGTTTTGACCCTTTAAGGTTGCCGTAGCTGTAGTTGGCGGTCAGAGTTAGCATACAGTTAGCAAGAGGAAGTGTAAGTAAATATTTGCCTGTTAAGCTCGAGAACACGTTTCATGTGACGCATGTGACAAAGAGCGATGCTAATTTCAGTTAGCGTGTTAATTGTAATTCCCATTAAGTATTAGCATTGAGCTAACAGACTAGAAACTACTTATTTACACTGAAAAATCGATTCAGCTGTCCAAAAACTGGGAAAAATACTTTTTTTCCCCTACCTCTACTGACAAGAAGCTGCTAATTTATAGATCATAAATTATCCTTTTTAATTGTAATTAATGTATTCTTATTTATATAATGCATAAAATCCATTCAGGAATTAAAAAATCTGTTAAAAATAAATAAATCATGATACTAACATGAACCAATGTTTTAACCACGCCTTTAAAAAACGAGGTTAGACCTCATGAAAATCGATTATTTATTGATTAAAACTTTAAAGTGTACTCACTGTGCAGAATGCCTCCCATAACTGTTATTTTATATTTATGTCTTATATGTTTATGTATTATTGCATCGTTATTATTGAGGTATTAATATGTAAGTGCTACTTTAATGTTGCCACTGGTGGAGTTGGTGGTTTTGGTACTTTATAAACTGTTGGGTGGTTAAAAGTACAATATTTGTGCAGTATAAATGAAGTATAAGTGCCATAAAAGAACCTCAGACTGTCTCTGTATATGTGTGTGTATATGTTGTAATAAGACTTGTTGTGTGTTTGCAGAGGAAGAGGCATTACTGGAGGCTGGACAGCAAAAGTCTGACTCTGTTTCAGAATGAAAGTGGAGCCAAGTTTTACAAGGTAGGAGACCGAGCGAGGGATCAGATCTGGTTTCAGCCGCTCGGCCAAACAAAGCAGCGACACTGAAGGGAAGAGCGGAGGAGGGAGTCGGGTTCATACAGTAACATTCAGGAGACATTAACACACATCACTGTCTCATTATGACCCGATTATTCACGGTAATTATTCGTATCAGGTCTGGATGTTTGCAGGAAGATGTAACCGTCCTCTGTTAGAAAAGACAAACATGAGAAACACTTTTTAGATTTTTCAACCACAAACTATTTCTCTACGACTTTCTCTGCAGGAGCATCGATCCTCTTACTGTAGTTGACTATATATTGAGCGCTGTTGATCAGCATGTTTGCATGCAGACATTCAGATTTTTCCTGTAGCCGTGCTATGATGTGACATCAAGAATCAAACAGAAGATTTAAACTCCACAAAGGAGAATCAGTTTCCTCGAAAGTATCAAATGGTCACGTCTGAATTCAGGTCAGCTGGGCTGCAGCTCTGTTCACCCGCCATCATTTTTCATTTTCCTCCCTCGTTCTCCACCTCCTCCTTTCATGTCGTGTCTGCCAGCGAC
Organism: Sciaenops ocellatus; assembly: GCA_033000465.1. Classification (NCBI taxonomy): domain Eukaryota; kingdom Metazoa; phylum Chordata; class Actinopteri; family Sciaenidae; genus Sciaenops; species Sciaenops ocellatus. The sequence goes on from CP136886.1 coordinate 23,536,310, forward strand.
CTGTTGCCCTTTCACCACAAAGCGCTGCAGAGACCTTCCTTTGAAGAGAAAGCGAGAGGTGGGCGAGGCAGAAGCGGGGGGAAGAGAGATTTGTGGAGTTTTTTCGGACCTCGGGTCGCTTCCCCGCCGTCTCTCTGGCTCGCCGCCACGCTGCCTCGTGCCCAAAGCAGCTGAGGCACGTCCTGCCTTTTAATCAGAGCGGCAGGATGAATGGATGCTGATCGGAGTTTGTGGTCTGGGCCGAGGAGGGAAGGGGAGGGAGAACTTGGCAGAACACAAAACGTTCAGATGACACCGAGGGGGCATGAAGACACCACTGGGCCGATCGTTCTCCTTTATATGTTTGATCTGGCAGGGTGCAGGGTTTTTTTTGAGGAGGAGGAGGAGGGGGTGTACTAAGGAAGGAAGGGAAGTTTCAAACACTGAAACTCAGAGAGTGTTTCGCAGTTCAGCAGAGAGAGGAGAGGTGTTAGGATGGAGCTGTCCTGTGGATCAATTTAAAACCTTCTCATTGGCTGAAATCACTTAAAATGGTTCAAACAAGTCGAGTTTGAAGAGAGGAGATGTTTTACTTGCACAGATATTAGGGTTTCTGAGCTGAAAGTGGAGCTACGTCCAACAAGAGGAACTTCTTTTACCACCCACAGGAGATCCCCCTGTCCGAGATCCTCCAGGTGGAGCCGGCGCAGGACTTCGGCAGCCTCCCCCAGGGCAGCAACCCTCACTGCTTCGAGGTGATCACAGCCAACATGGTGTACTACGTCGGGGAGGATAACGGCGGCCTGTACCACAACCCCACCCTGGCGGCGACCGGCGTGGGACGGGACGTCGGCCAGAGCTGGGAGAAGGCCATCCGACAGGCGATGATGCCCGTCACGCCCAAAGCCAGCGTCTGCGCCGGGCCCGGCCAGGGGAAGGACCACAGTGAGTAGCCTCGCTAAAAAACAACCACTTTAGTCCGACTTCACGTCATCTTTGGTATTAAAGATGACGCTGCACCACGTGATGGTTCGAGACTTTGAACAACGTATTACTGAAATGTGGAGTTAGAGGTTCAAACAGTTTTTCACCAGTTTTCAGTCCAGGATTTAGTGGGCGGTCCTTAAAGGGTGGCTCGATGACACGCTGAGGCCACCCTGAGCAGAGAGATAGAGATGAATTCATCTCAGCTCAGAGTGTTTCAAAGTTAGTCATGTCATTTTCTGAACTCATCTGACACGTTTCAGTCGATTCAAAATGGCCGCTTGACTGCTCCCATGAGTGGGCGTGGCTTCAGCACCTTCAGAGGACACGCCCCCACAGTCCTGGAGCTGAGAATTCATTTTTACCTGATTTTGACACCTAATTTCATAAACTTGTCGATATTTTTAATCATTCAAATTTGGCTGGATGGTTAATAACACTTTCTTCTTTGGTTTGACAAACTCAAAACACATTTATTCTTACTTTACACGGACTTTAAGGGAAAGTTATAGGAATGTTTGTGTATGCTGTCCGTTATACTACTTAGGCAAGTCAAAAATCAAGAATATTTCCATCTGGCAGCTGTACTACAGGTTCTTAGAAATCCATAAATGTGATGTGCAGCCTACAGAAAAGACTAAAATTAACTATATGTTAGTCCGTCTCTCAATACTTCTCTACCCTGTCTAAGACATAAATCTGGTATGTATATATTCATTTTTTAAAAGGTTCAATAATTCTCTAAAACAGCCGGTCACTGTAGTTTTTAGCAAACGTTACTCAAACTGGAGGAAATCTGTGTTTGTTAGGGACTATTTCAAATATCCACCAGTCTTTGATTTGTTGACAGTAAGAAAAATGTAAAACATCATCAGACTTTTAACTTTTAATAAGTAAACGTTATGCCTACATTACGACGTGTCCTTCGGGAAGCAATAAGAGAATAAGAATGGGCCCAGAATTGATCCCTGAGGAACTCCACGAGTCTGTTAAAGGCTGTTAAAGGAAAATCTTCCACTCCAACATGTCAAAAGGCAGACTTTGTTTCCTGCTCATTAGAAAGCCAGACTTATTAAGCTTTACGAGGAGTCGAACCCACAACCCCGTCAGTGTTATTACACGTCTTTACACTTTGACACAGTAATCAGATTAGACTCTGTTGTGTTTTTATGTTTTAATGGATGTGTGGATTTGTCTGTGAAGAGCTTCCAAATATTGTTATACAACCCCACCACCTCCACCCACCCACACCCACACACACACACACACACACAGACCGCCCGCTGACATTTTAACATGATTGAAGGATTTCAGAGGATTTTCCGCGCTGATTCATCTCAGGTTAAAGTGTCTTTTTGTCTGAGTTTTAAGTTTCATCCCAAAATGAGATCTCCAGCTCTAAAAACCTAAAATGGACTTTGTGACTTTAAAAAAAAAAAACACGATTAACTTTTAATGGACGAGCCTCTTTATTATAAAACAGTTGTACTTCAGCAGAGCACTCAGCTTCGTTGAGTAATTAAGCTTCAGTTTCTTCACAAAAATAGATAAGTTAATGGACAGATGATGTAACGAGGCTTTATGTTTTTAATCATGACACTGTAATAATACACAACAAGAGGAAACAGACAGACATTAAACACTGAAGTAAAGTTACTTAGTGTGATCTATCGTTCATCTGAACTCTGCAGAGTTTCCTTCTTCAGTTTGAATCTGTTTTAATTTGTTAAATATGTAAACATTAAAATTAAACATCAAAGTACAACTATAAAGCATCAGAACAATTACGGATAGAAGTAAACAAACTTTTCCCAGTGTTTGGAAAACGAAGTCTGGAATGACATAAAAACAAAATCAGCTGTTCATTAATGTCACACTTCTTGAAGATCTTTCACACTAAAACCAGGGATGGAAATTTATCCCAAATCCTGGAAGCCAGGCAAAGATTAGCCTAGCTTAGCATAAAGACTGGAAACAGGGGGAAACTGCTAGCCTGTCTTTGTCCAAAGTCAAGAAATACACCTACCAGCACCACTAAAGCTCGCTAATTAACATGTTGTGTGTCTTTTGTTTTAATTGGTACATAAATGTGTAAAAACATTCAAACAACAACTACTTCTTCTTGTTAGATGACGGCTGTGCAGAAGATACAACAAAACCAAGCTAGCAGTTTCCCTCTGTTCCCAGTCTTTATGCTAAGCTAGGCTAACCACGTTCTTACTTAGCACGCAGGCATGAGATGGACGTTAATCTTTTCATCATAACTCTCAGAGAGGAAAAAAGCAAATAAGAATTTTTCCCCAAAATGTCAAACTCGTCCTTTTAGCTGCTCTGAATGAAACTCAACACTTCCTGCACGTTTTTCAAAGTAAAAGCCTTTCAGGGTTGGGAGTGGCTTCTGTTCTTTGAACCGTTGGAAGGCTTTTAATGTGAAACAGTCTCACTAAAATCTGATTATATGTAAAATGTGGAGTAACTTCCTGTTTTAAAATAAAACGATCAATAAAGTTTTTGCTATTTTTAACCACTGATCTGGAGTTTACATTTTTGTCAGTGCAGTGACATAAACTCTCTACTGGTGACCTGAATATCAACAGGCTGCCTTCACCACAGCAGACTGTCGGCATTGATCGCAGAGAGGTGACCCGGTCAAACGCTGGCCAGCGATCTGAAATCGATGTCAGCTGATCAGTGGAAACAGAACGCGCCCTCGGCTTTTTAATGTCAGGTTACATGAGCAGCAGTGTGTGTGGGAGTTTCCTCTACATGTACACATCCTTAAACATAAAGGAAATAAAGGCTTTAATTTGAAATGTGGAAAATGATTTGGACGTCGGCGTCCCAGCTGGAAACATCCTCTGCGTTCTTTCATCACGTGTTGAACAAACAAATCGGTTTGATCGCAGCTGGAAGTCTCCTCCGTCATCTCTTTAACAAACAAGGAAACATAGGAAATGAGATTTTAATGATTTGAAGGTTAGAAAAATAAAACCTCACACGTGTCGTGCTGTAAGCGAGGGGCTTTACGCACACGTGTGTCTGATATGACGTGTTTTTTGTCTCCTCAGAGGAACTGTCCATCAGCATATCAGTGTCCAACTCCCAGATACAAGAAAATGTGGTAAGTCGTCACTGTTATCTCCTCATGTCATAATTATTCTCTGTCTCATGATGAACCAAACCCAACATGTTCGGTGCTGAATTTAACCACGCTGGAAAAATACTCTACTTTAGTAAAAGTACACAAGTAATGCCAGAAAAGTGTACTTAAAGTATCAAAAGTAGAAGTACTCACAATGCAAAATTTAGGTCCCAAAAAATTCTAATTTCTTTGGCACTGAGCACATTTTCCTGATTAAACAAACAAACTTTTACTTGAGTAAAACTGTCAAACTGTTTATTTGTTGTATAACACAAAATGCTTTATTGGAAAATTACAAATAAAAAGGAAAAATAACTACTCACATGACGTCCTGTGTGTCCACATAGAGAGTCGCCTAAAATAAAATACAACACAAATACCTTAAAACATTGGTGCTCAAACTGTCACGTCACCGGTGATATTCAAAAAATTAAATGTTGATATTATGTTACTAACACACATATAATAATATTAATAATAATAATAATAATAATAATAATAATAATAATAATAATGTAAGTAAGCAATCCAGCGCCTCTTAAATAATTTCCGTTTCTTTCTGCTCTGTATGTGTGGTTCCCACCCTGTGCTAATGTTCTGTTTGTAGCTTTTGTACATTTACAAAAGCTACAAAAGCTACAGTTACAGACTCTCTCTTCATCTCCCTACACTGATATTTAAAGTGTAATTTATTAACCAAAAAAGAGACAGAAACAATAAAAGTAAAGATGAATTTGACATTGTTTTCTTAACTATAAATAATCTTTATCATTAATTATTTTGGAAACAACAGTCAGCCTGGATTCGAACACATCTGAACATATTTTAATGGCAGTCGTTTGTTTTTATTGGTTTAATTAGTCGTCACGTGACTCCTGTCCTGCTCTGATCTCTTTGTTGTTCAGGATATCAGCTCGGTGTATCAGATCTTTGCCGACGAGGTCCTCGGCTCCGGACAGTTTGGGATCGTGTATGGAGGTGAGTCACACGGCACGGAGCGCAAAACTGGTTCAAAACCAACGAAAACAGGCAACCTGAGACGATCACGTCACCGTTAAAGCTGCCAAACAGGCCTCGAAGCGTTTTATACGAGACATAATGACGGGAAAATATACTGTGATGCATTTATGGCTCATCATCGTGTTTCAGTTCCATGTTAATAAAAATATCTCGCCGTCTGCAGGTAAACACAGAAAGACGGGCAGAGACGTGGCGATCAAAATCATCGATAAGATGAGGTTTCCCACCAAACAGGAGAGCCAGCTGAGGAACGAGGTGGCCATCCTGCAGGTACGACACGCCGACTGTTAGCAGATCAACACAGCGCTGAATAAAGTGATATAAAATCTGATCTGATGGTGCTTCTGACAGAACCTCCACCACCCGGGCATCGTCAACCTGGAGTGCATGTTTGAGACGCCCGAGCAGGTGTTCGTCGTCATGGAGAAGCTTCACGGCGACATGTTGGAGATGATTTTATCGAGCGAGAAGAGCCGACTGCCCGAACGCCTCACCAAGTTCCTCGTCACACAGGTCAGGTTTGATTAGTGTCTCGATCCTGAAGGGGATGGAGCTCAATGGTGATGGAGCCCATGACCCTCTGATGAAGACGTACAGTTAGTGACGCATTTTCACCCAGCAGAGGTTTGCCCATCAGAGAGAGGAACGAAACAGACTCGATCTTCAGCTCACTGACTCATCGACTTGTTACTTGTAGCATGTCATGTTAAAGGGTGCATCCGAGTGCAGTTACCATCAGCGTTTTAGCCTTTTTTAGCTCTTTATTTTGGTTTTCGAGCAGCAGATAGCTCAAATAAACCCACTGTTCACGACCTGCCCAGCACCAAACAGCAGACACACACAGTTAGAGAACAACTGGTGAATAAAGTGAAACACTATCAGCTAAAGAGACAGATATCTCTCTCGGGAGGTGGAGGAGACCAAAAACAGAGCAAAAACAGGACGCTAACTGAACGATAATGTTGCCATATCAACTTTATAAAGTGAAAAAAACAATTATTATTAACTGCATGCCTTATTAACATATTTGATTTATAGTTTTATCTATAAAATGTCAGAAAATAGCAGAAAATTCACATCAGAAGTTCTGAGAGCCCAGAGTGACATCATCACGTCTTATTTTGTCCAACTAACAGCCCAAAAATATTCAATATTTTTCAATAATATCAAACAGAAAACCAGCAAATCTTCAGACTGGAGAAGCTGCAGCCAGAGAAATTTTGGCATTTTTCTTATTCAGGAATTTATTTTGATGGAACATTCAGGAGAACTTTTTTAAGTTTTAAGACGACCCAGAAAAACTGTGTTTGTCACAAATCAGCTGTATGGAGGATTCATGTTGATCTGAGTGAAGCAGAGAAGTGTTCTGCAGCTTGTCGAGTGTTGAATCATCTTCTCGTGTCCGTAGATCCTCGTGGCGCTCAGACATCTTCACTTCAAGAACATCGTCCACTGCGATCTGAAGCCTGAGAACGTTCTCCTGGCCTCAGCAGAACCGTTCCCTCAGGTTAGAACTCATCATCAGTTTCTTTCTGTTGCTTTAAAAATGTTTGTTGGATCACAACTTTTAATATTCGCTGTTCTCCAGGTGAAACTCTGCGACTTCGGCTTCGCTCGGATCATCGGTGAGAAGTCGTTCCGGCGCTCGGTGGTCGGGACTCCGGCTTATCTGGCGCCCGAGGTGCTTCGCAGCAAAGGCTACAACCGATCTCTGGACATGTGGTCGGTCGGCGTCATCATCTACGTCAGTCTGAGCGGGACGTTTCCCTTCAACGAAGATGAGGACATCAACGACCAGATCCAGAACGCCGCCTTCATGTACCCGCCCAACCCGTGGAAGGAGATCTCAGAGGAGGGTGAGTGGACGGCGTGGACTAAAGTCACAGAAAATTAGTTCAGAATTCCAGAGTGGATTTTAACATTTTGTTCTTGGTCACAGCCACAGACCTCATCAACAACCTGCTGCAGGTGAAGATGAGGAAGCGTTACAGCGTGGACAAGTCACTGAGCCACCCCTGGCTGCAGGTGAGCAAACCTGGAAACACTGCAGCAAGTTCGCCTCACTATCTGCACAGTGTACGACACCATCGATCGTTTAAAATCTGTGATTACAAATTAAAAATCTGTGTTGCTGTAAAAGTTTTAAAGTGGAGGAAGCGGCTGATGTCTCTGAATTTTACAAAAAGTCAAACATTCAGTGTTGGAAGCTGATTTGTTCAGACGTCTAGAGGCTTGATGCACTAGAAATCCTCCACTCCTAATCCTAATCCCTGTTATGGAGACCTGATTTCTTGTTTACACAATGTGAGATCCGGTTACTGCAGAAGGCCGATTACAAAATATAACGTACGTAACAAATAAATCTGTCATGTGAGCTCGCTAAAACGATTCAAACTTGTTGGGTTCATGCTGGAGCGTACGATATAATCTTTGTTCTCGTCTCCATGCAGGATTACCAGACCTGGCTGGACCTCAGGGAGTTCGAGACCCGGCGCGGCGAGCGCTACATCACCCACGAGAGCGACGACGCCCGCTGGGAGGAGCACGCCGACGAGCAAGGCCTGCACTACCCCAAACACTTCATCATGTCTCCCAACCTGGACGACATGGAGGAGGACCCCTAAGAGGCCCCCACATCGCGGAGGGTAAACATTTCCTCCAAAGGAAAGCGGCGAAATCCCTCGACGGCTGTCCATGGAAACTGTCACCATGGAGACCGTGAAAACGCGTCCGTGCGTCGGCGGGACGCGGCGGTCAGTCAAGCAGCTGTGTGAGGACACTGTGACGCTCACTGCGGCGATAATTCAGGTCCAGAACATTTTAAAATTTCAACACATCTTTAACTTTTATTCTTTTTTTTTCTACGAGCCACGCGAGCCAAAAGCTCGTCAACGTCTGCACCAACGCCGACCGAGCCGCAGAAGGGCTAACAAAGAAAATCCAGAGCCTTTATACACTTTTTCAGCTCACATAGAATATTTTTATGACGTCGTCGTCGTTACGTTTTAGATCTCACGGAGCCGCGTAGAGACGTGAACTGGAACTTTTGATTATGTCTGATGATGATGATGATGATGATGATCTTTCATTTCCTCGTTCCTCGTCGGGATGTCTTTGCACTATTGGGAACTCTTTGAAATTTCACTGATAACTTTTGGTTTGTTCGTCTGCAGAAGTTCTTCTAACGAGGACCGAGTTCATTACACACAAAGAAAACTAAATTGTTGGCTGGATGAAAACTTTGTTTGTCCTGAGGATGGCGCCAACATTAAAGGGGTTTATCCTCTGACTTAGCTCATCTGGTTTATTTAGCTGAATGCTAATGTTACACAACAGAATATAAACATGTACAGTTCACGTTAACGTGCAAATTCCAGTATTTTTCAACCTGTTCTAACTTTTCAGGTAACGTTAACACAACACAGGACAATTCTGGTATTTTTCAGCGTCGGCCTTACTCTCGTAGTTGTAGCTGTTTTACCTTTTCACTCGCCACCTCCTTTTTTTTAGTGATTTGGGAAACACGACTGGAAACAGAAAAACAAAACATATCAGGTCGAGCAGTGTTAGCCTCCTAAAACACAGAAAGTAGCCTCCTAGATTAACCTTTGTTGCTGACTGCATAGGGATCTACATACAGGACTGTTTTCTACATACATTTGTTTGTTTCAGAGGTTATTTGAAGTCTTTTGTCAGAGGTTCACCAAAATAATTTGATTCACACTCATGATCTTCAGAGGATGAAATGTAACATTTCATCCTCTGAAGATCATGAGTGCGAATCAAATTATTCACCTCAAACCACTAAAAATCCAGATGTAAGACTCAGGTCTCATAAAACTTTGTTCCAGAGCAGACACGAGGCTGCTGTGATGTGAGACTTCTGCAGAGCGAACAAACTTTCAAAAGTTATTTTCAGCGATTTTCTGAAACTTTGGATGAAGACGAGCTGAGAATTGAGCTGCTATTGTCTTTCTGTGGAAACCTGCCTGAGAAAAGAAAAAAAAAACAAACTTGTTGATCCTGATCCGACTCCAGCCTGAGAATTTATTTCACATGTTTTATATTTTTGCAAGAAATGTCATGTCGTGATTTTATGATGGAAAATATTAAAGCTGAATAAGTTTACTTTGGGAAAATCTCATTTTACATCCTGGTTATTCAACATAGCAACCTATGGATACAACAGCAGAAACCAGTAGAAACTTTGGCAGACAAATTTAATTTCAGACTTCAAACATTCATTCGGTTGTTATTCAGCTGCACTTGTTGAAACAAATAAACAAATTTGAAGTTTTATTTAATTAATCTGTCATTTAAATAACTTGTTACCTTGGTGATGACTGTTTTGACTTATTTAGGACTCAAAACTCAGATTTTACCAACGTGTACTTTGTTTTCTGACGAATGACTGAAGCTAATCAGGGTCGTGCTTGGATGGCGACCTCCTGGGAAAACTAAGTTACCACTGACGGGCCAGTAGGGGGCAGCCTTCCTTCCGTCTGGTCCTTATAAATCCAAATGTCCCCGTAACAGTAACGTGGACGCTCACTGCGGTCCCTGCTCTCTCCATCCGGCCACCTTAATCGTCCCCTGCTGTAACGTTTCCTTCTCCTTCTCCACCTCGACCTGATTACGGTGAGTGTTATGCATCGGTGGTGGTTGAGGTGATTTTCCCCCTTTCACTGTGAGCACTTTGAGTATCTCAGATTACTGAGACAGTTATTGGAAATTACAATAACAACAGAAATCACAATTGCCCCAACCAGGATGGTGTGGATAGAGTCATCGATGACCGACTAACCTTCTCTGATCATGCCCCAGTTTCCCGCTTGTGCATCGAACCGGCTCGCTGTGCAACTTTACATTAACCAACCGTTAACCGGGGTCAAAATACTGATTTAAAAATGATTTTATTGAGTCCGTTTTGGTCCTCCAGAGTTTGTCTGTCTTGATCTGGGACTCGTGTGCAAAGAAACGCCTCGTTCCCACCTCAGTAACTAAAATCAGGAACCAAAAGTTCCTTCTGTAACCCTGAAAAAGTTCCTGTGGTTGGACACAGGTGATAACTTTTGGCCTCATGAAGCAGGACTAACTTTTTAAGTCTCAACTTTTCAGGTGCCGATGAAACGTCACAGAGGAGTTTGAGGCTTCATGTCCGTTAGACGGTTTTGTTCTTTGAGAGAAAGCAGCTAAAAAGTTCCCGGTGAGATCAATAAAGTGTGAAAATCTTTAAGCTCCCCTGTTACGCTGCAGTCTTTTGGTGTGGAGTTAATAATTCAGTGTTCAGAATGTACAGATCTTTACGTCACACAGGAGTTTAACAGTTAATGTGCTGCTGAGTTACAAACTGAGCCAGAAACTCTGAGAAATCTTTTATTAAATCATGTTTAATCTCAAACTAAAGTCGGATTTTCAAAGCGCGGTTCAGTTAATCCTCTAATTTCTTCCAAATGTCCGAGTCAGACTCATCAAACCTGGTCAAGAAAAAACACAGAACACCGCTGACCCTCCTGAATCAGAGGAAAAGCTGATAACGATCCCCGGCAGGATGTTTGGAAACGATCATTTAATTACCAATCCTGAACATGATCGCCTCGCTCCGCCGCTCCTCTGGAGGACGGCTGCTTGTCTTGGCAGCGGCGACCCCCCCACATGAGTAACCGAATCTTTTAATTGCTACCGAGAGGAGCGGCGGGGCCTCGCTGTGAATGGCTGCTGCACAACTAGTGAGCTCAGCTAACTGCTTCAAGATGTGGACGACGGAGGCCGACGGCCGAGCGGCGGCGCAGACGCAGGGGGAGGGGAGGCGGGGAAAGAAGAGATCCCTCCTGCTGTGGGATGACCTCCGACCTCGAGCGGTGTCACAGTTTTCACCAGTCGCTCGGTATCAGGTGACGCAGTGGGCCAAATGTTTTAAATACAGCCTGACTTCTTATTACGCTTCATGTCGGACATAAAAATACTCTCTTTAAATTAGACGTCACCATCAGCATCGTCCCGTGAACGCGATCTTGTAACGCCTCTAGAAAAGCTCACATCGCTCCCCGTCAGGAGAAGCTGAGCTCGGTGAATCCGGCCACAGGCAGCGGCGCCGGGCTCTTCTTCTCCAGCTTCAGCCCGTCTGGTTTCTTGGGTTTGGCCAGCCGGCTGTGGTGCAGCAGGCTGAAGAAGTGGAAGCGCTCGCCCATCTTGGCGGGGTTGGTCAGCATGTCGTAGCTGCCCGTCAGCTGCTTCCTGGTGGTCGCGTCGCTGCAGTTTCTCAGCAGAACCTGCAAAGAACCACAAAGACCGCTGAAGGTTTCTGTTCCTGAACTCCACGACCAGTTTGAGTCATTAGCTGAGGACCTCGTTTGTATCTCTGGACTCCATTTAACCCTTCGCTAACTTCGATGTGGATAAAATGATTTAATCGTGCGACTCTCGAGAGACTTTTTAAATCATTACGTAATTTTGTGAGGCGTTTTTCACGATGTAGGCTTGTAGGAAGTCTTTTTGGGTCAGTGTGCATCACGTGACTGACTCCACTGCTGCTGTCGTTACACAGTTTGTCCAATTAGCTTCAGACTGTGGAGCATTTAGCAGCTACAGAGTCTGATAGTTTCAAAAATAATCGTGACCACAGTATCTTAAAATATAAATTTCGCTGATTCATGTCGACATTAAACGTCCTGAGCTGGTCTCACCTGTAGTCGGGAGTCGATGCCCATGTTTTTCAGGAACGTCCTCTGAGTGACGGGTCCCAGACAGGCCACGCCCCCTCCGGCCATCCTCCGCAGGTAGCTGAAGTCCACGTCGGCGGTGAGGTCGGCCGAGCCGGGCGAGGACAGGACGTCGTGGAGCTGGTGACCTTTAAAACCCTGAAGAAGAGTAGAGTAGAGTAAAGTAGAGCCTCAGATGTTTTTATTTTCTCTCTCTCGGCTTGGACCTGAAAAGATTCGACAGTTTCCCGTCAGCTTCGGTTCTCTGAGCCAAGAAACGCTCACAGACAGCAGAAAACAGACTGTATGATTAAAGCTCCATCACAGAACTGCAAGCTTTATTTCATATTCACATACTTAGATTTAGATTTACAGCAGAATGTTTGAACAATAAGAACTTATTTTTTTAGTAGTGTGGATGTGGAAAATTATTCCTGATGTGAAAGAAATTTATTCAGATTTAGTCAAATGAATTTAAAATTATGAGGTGAAAACTGAGAAAATGAAAATGTCAGAGGCAGAAGAGGAGAACATCGACCCGGGTTTCCTCTCCGCCTGCTTCCTCCATCTGTTTACTTCAACTGTAAATGAGGACACGACCGGACAAAACGTCCCAAAATGTCCAAAAACTGTCCAAAACTGTCTAAAACTGTCTAAAACTGTCGACACTTGAAGATTTTAATCTCACAATGACAACAAAATTACAAAAGCTATTAAATCTGTAGAGAAATCTGGTTGATTTAGATGAAACTTTCATCTTAAATGTCGTTTTAGTTTATTATTTTATTATAAATATTCATCATAGTATTCAACATTTCATGACTTTATTAAGTACACCTGCAGAATATCATCCAGTATCATAAGATCCTATGTTATGATGCTTTAATGTTTAGTTTTTGTTGAGGTGTTAAATTATCTGTTCTAACACTGAGGTTAGTTAGTGAAGGTGTTGAACATGTTGGGAGAATGTTTATAATATCCTGATAGGAACCACAACAATATAATTCATAATCTCTCAATAAAACGTATTCCAGTGCAACCACGACCTCATTTAAAGCTTCTTAACGAGCTGTTGTGATCACAGCTGTTGCATCGTACAGGTGTATCTAATAAAGCGTCTCACTCTGAACGTGTCCGTCTTCGTCCCGTCGTGTCCGTAGTCGGCGATCAGCGCCGCGCCGCCATCCTCTGCGATCCGCCGGGCCAGCTGCTGGACGATGACTCCGCCCTCTGCACACACCTCCACGTGACCCCGCCTCTCATCTGCCTGACACACACACACACACACACACACACACACACACGGCCGTCTTTCAATACTTGTGAGGACGTAATGCATTCAATAGGCTCTAACCAATAATAAAATCGAGCTCAGAGCCAGAACTTTACCAGAACCTAAATCCAGCAGAGTTAGTAAGTAAATGTAGTGAAGTAGTAACATGAAATAGAAATACTCAAGTACTTCAGGATTAAACTCTCATCTTAACCATTAAACAATCGATAGAAGTAGTGAGCGCCGACTGAAGCGTCCCCGTAATGCAGTAAAGCTGGTAAGTCCTCATTACGATGGAGACACACACACACACACACACACACACGCACACACACACTATAACTTGATCAATAATGAATGACTTCACTCTCAGTTCATCTCTGCTGGAGACTCCGACCACAGTCTGACTGATGTAAACCCCCCGGCCAGGTTTCCGCCTTTTTAAGGTGGACTGAATAATTCAACTCGCACATTTCAATCACGCTGATTTTTTTAATAAATCATTTAGTAATCAGTTATTTATCGAAGTAGAAATGTCAAACTGTCGCTGGTTTAAGAGGATTTTCTCTGTTTCATCTCAGCTGATTGAACATATTTTAGACATTTGAAGCTGCACGATCAATAATGAAAATAATCATTAGCTGGAGCCTCGATTCATAATTTATATTCCAGTGAGTGAAACCATTGACTGAAATGTTTGATGACGATCTTTGTGACTGTTTGGGTCACTACAGCGTTTTATTTTTTAGTATTTATTAAAATGTTTTTGATTTCACACAAAGTCTGCAGCTGCTCCTCATCTCTGACACGGAGAGCTTACGTTATGTTGTTGTATGTGAGGTGAAATTAAAACTAAATATTGTGTTAAAATTATTTATTTTTCTTCAGAACAATAATGAAATCAATCCAATATTTAAAACTCAGTCGTGCCCCGTAGCCGCGATGCGTTCTGGTCTGTTCTTCTCTGATGGTTTCGCCCTCGTTTGATTAAGTCTGAATGAACTCTTCACTCGTTTACAGTCACCACATCACAAACTAACGACCTCTTTGGATCCAGAAACCGGCTTCAGCAGCTCGTTGTTGAAACTTTAAACTCACAGACGACCTCGATTAGAAATGAATCCGTCTTTTCTTCAAACTTTACGTTTCGTGGCTCGCGTCTGGTTTGATAATACAAACTCGTTGAACTCATTCAAACTGGATTTTAAGAGCAGGTTCTTCATCCAAACAGACTGACGATGATGATGATGATGATGTCAGGCCTCTGGCAGGATGTTCAAAGTGTCTTAAGTGAGCCAGAGAGGCCAAATCAAACAGGCTGTGAATGTATAGCTGGTATCAATGTGGGCAATAAAAACCAGATGGAGGCTATAAAACAAACCTCGAAGAGTTTATCTGAGGAGTTCATTTCCACTGTTTAAAAGATTAAAGGCTGCTTCATTTTCTACTTCATGCAGCTCTTACGAGCGAACTTAAAGCTCCTCTACGTCTGCATCACTGCTTTTCTGTCTCATGTTTGAAGCTTCTTTTGTTTTCAAGGACGTTTGTTTGTATTTCAGTGGGATTATTTCTCCACCTGCACTCTGGAAAATAGTTTTTCAACACGCCGGCACAAAAGCAGAAATGTCTGAATACAAGTTTTTATTTAACACGGCACTCACGGGTCCTTGAAATCCTTTAGACTTAATAAAAATAGACACGGGTCATTGAAAGTTCATTATTATGAAGTTTTAGTAGTGAACACTAGTTTAATTACTAATAAAAGGTTTTTTTCTGCTGGTTCTTGTTAAAGAAATTCTCAGTTTTCTAACAGTCATTAACCTCAATCCGTGTCTCAAGCAATACTGTGTTGGGTCCTTGAATTCCTTGAGGGAATTGGGCCTGGAAAGCTGTTGAAAAGTCCTTGAATTTGATGTTTAAGAACATGTGGGAACCCTGTTTTGAAAATGAAAATGAGTTCATAAAAAAATGAAAGAGTCCATCAACAGAAAACTTTATTTTTTTAATAATTAATTGTTGGAAAACTTTCTGCTTTATTCTGTTTTATAACTGTCACATTAAATATCATGAATTTTAGACTGCTGAGGTTTGAATGAGTCACTTTTGATTCACTCTTCCTAAATAAATCTCATCTCTTTGGTCAGTTTTGTGTTTACTCTCTGAGTCGGTCAAGTCGTCTCTTCCTCGTTCCTCTGTATTATCTGATCGTTCATGTATCGATCCATAAAACTGTTTTATCTGTTTTTGTGTGAAAATGAAACACAAACTATAAAACGCGTGAACTCGACTGACTCGTGTGTTTGTGTCGGGCCACTGGTTGTCCTCATTAATCAGCCCAGTGTCCCAGTGAGCTCTGATTAAGCTGCACAGGCTCTTAACGGGCGTTTAACCGGAAATCTGTTACACAAGTTTGCACTCGACTAATTGAAAATACAGACAGACGGATCCTGCCGGTCTGCTCGTTTATCTAATTCAGAATCTTTCTTTCATCTTCAATATTTGATCTTTTAGAGTTATTTTCTGTTTGTTTTGTGATTTTATAAGTTAAAAAATTAACAATAAACACATAAAGTTATAGGTTAGAAGTTTCTTGATGATGCGTCTTGCTCAAGAAAACTTCCACTCAGTCGTGGTTTGGTCGTTATAAAAATAAACAGAGACAATATAATATTAATTGTTGCAGTGATTTAAAACATATTTTACTTTGTTTACACATAATTCCACACGTGTTGGGTCACATGACCGAGCCGCTCAGGTACTACTGACCTGTACGAGCGTGGACGAGGCCAGAGTGGGAGACGGCGCCACGATGAACCTCAGCTGGTCCAGTTTCTCCGGGTCGATGTCGACCAGCACCTCCCTCCAACCTTTCGGCGTCCGCTGCCCAAAACAAAGGAAATTCATGTCAGGACACAAAACTTTGATTCTTCTTCGCTGGATCTTTAAAATCAAATAAAGTTCTCACTGAAACTTTTGATCACTCGGCTGCTTCTTGTTCTTTCTTTTCACTTCACCGTGGTGCCATCTGGTGGCCGTGTCATATAACAACACAGCTCTAATCACACTGAGACTTTACACTGACCTGAAACTTGTGGATCGGCAGAGCGTCGAAGAACTCGTGAGCGAGAAAGATGCTGAATCCTGTGAGAAGAAGAGAGGAAGACATATGCACACGAGTCGTCTGCATGACTCAGGTGTGTTTACGTTAGTCGAGGCATGAAACGCTGTGTCCGTACCTGCAGGGACGTCGTCTAAGCGGCGGTACCAGGACACCGGCAGCCCCGCTGCAGTTTCCCCGCGGCGGTAAACCGGCTCGTCCTCGCCGTCGGCCTCCTGGCTGCTGTTCCCGGTCAGATTCTGGGCCTGAAGACGACTCAGCACCGGACTCACCTCGACCAGGTGGACGGACACCGAAGCCCCGCCGAGGACGGACCGCAACTGACTGAAGACCTGAAGAGAGAAACAACAACGTCACTACTTTATTTTACAGACAACACGATGACGATGACTGGAATAATAACCACTCGTACTCGGAGCACGTCGCTGGACAGAGAGCCTTTTCCAGGTCCGAGCTCGACCAGCTGCAGCTGTTTGGGTTGACCTGCTCCCATCCACTCACTGATGATCCACACGCCGATCAGCTGAGGACACAAACAGACACGTTCAGACAAACCAGGACACGAGGCACGGCAAGTTTTCCAGGATTTTTTCCAGGATTTCCATGTTTTCTCTTTTATTCAAGTTGAAAAATCTGATAATTAACTGTGACGGGGAAAACTGAATGAACTGTAGAAGAAGTGCATTGAAATCAAGGATTTTTCAAGGACTTTGAAGGCCAATTCCCTTACATCCAAGGACCCAAAACACAGCATAGTTTGAGACATGGATCAAAGTTAATCACTGTTAATCAAGTGGAACATCAAATTAACTTAAAGTTCTATTTTTTTCTCCTGAAATTCACAAACTTTCAAGGATTTCAAGGACTCATAGGAGCCGTGTCACTGGTCTGAACTGTATGTGTGTGTTCTCGCCTCACCTCTCCAAAAATCTGACTGATTTCAGGTGACGTGATGAAATCTCCGTCAGGTCCGAGCATGTCGTTCTTCACGTAATAACCCTGAAAGAGTCGTTCACGTTAATAAAGGATACGGCCGGAAATTATTTTTATATTTTCAGCTCTGGAAACTTATTATAAACATTTAATTTCTATATTTTTACATTTTATTGACATAATTAATCAATAACATTTTAATCAGGATGTGATGAAGCTGCCGGTTGGTTGCTATGGCGATCTGACTGGGTTCAGGGCTGTTCTGGCTGTTTACGGTGATGCTTGATTGTTGCTAGGGTACGTGCAGTGGTTGTTACGGTGATTCCTGGTGGTTGCTAGGGATAGAGTGGTTTCAAAATAAATCAAATCAATGAAATATCAAACAGAGGGCAGACAGAGTGACCCTGAACTGATGAAGCACCATGGACAGAGCCCGGGAAGGGGCATCTGTCTGTCGCCCCCAGTGGCCAAACACGATTATTATTGTTATTACAAAATAAAAGTAAGGAAGACATCCCTGACATTCTGACTGATCCAGGACCTGCAGACGGTCACTTACCGTCACAGGGTTGGTGAGCACCTCTCTCATGTACTCTGCCACCGTGATCGGACCCGTGGCTTTTATTTTGGAGGTCAGGTGTCTCAGCATGGAGGCTCTGGGCTTCTCCTGGTCTGATGATGGAGGGCTGCAGAAGAGTCTGGACTGAGCTGCTCGCCATCGCACTGTCCCAACATGAACAGGAAACACAGTTTTAATGATGTAACACACATTGAATCACACATTAGGAGTGTGATCTGTCCCTGCAGAGTACAAATAATTTGAATTTTAGTATTTTAATTGACATAATATAGAGTTAACTTGAGTTATAATTTAGTAAACAGACTTAATTCTTCATGTTTCTGGATGTTTTTAAGAATCAGACCAACGAAACGTGAAATAAAACCTTAAATTATGTCAGAATATCACAGAAAACATGAAAATATCACGTGACATTGAGGTTTCACAGCGTGCACGGTGTGTCTCATGACACGTGGACAGAGATGTGACTGTCGTTATGACAACCTGAGCACAGCTGACAGGTAGAACCTCCTCAGGTGAGTCATGTTTCAGGTGATCTGTGCTGCACTCACCTGCTGCAGGCTGACTGACAGGACGGATGAAGGCTCTGCTGAGCAGCTGCTGTGTTTGAACGCTGACAGACCTCATGCTGCGTGTTCATGTAAAATAACAGTAACGACACTTTCTAACCATTTCAGGTACAGACGATAGAAATAAATGTAGTTTTTGCTCGCGTGTGTTTGTAGTTTAAAGCAGCTGAAAACTACAAAGTCCTCGTGTGAAGGAGCCGAATGCTAAAGCTAACAGCGATAAACGTCAAGGAAAGTCAGTGAGACGAGTTTCCGGCTAACCTTTCACAATAAAATACGTTTGTCGGCCATATTTGTAGTTTTTAGAATTAATATCAAACGAATCAGATTCAGTCTGAATGTTTTTACATATTTCGTTTATATGAGTGTTAATTCATCGATGGGCAGTGATTGTAACTCGTAGTTCACAGGTAGGGCGGGAAAATCAGGAGATGCTAACCCCTTGTTATTAGCGGTTTTTTTTTTT
This sequence comes from Sciaenops ocellatus, assembly GCA_033000465.1. Classification (NCBI taxonomy): domain Eukaryota; kingdom Metazoa; phylum Chordata; class Actinopteri; family Sciaenidae; genus Sciaenops; species Sciaenops ocellatus. The sequence goes on from CP136886.1 coordinate 23,555,075, forward strand.
AATCTTATTTTGAAAGATGTTTCGTGCATTTCCGGTACCATCAAATCGGAATAATAGCGAGCTACAAACAAACTCTCTGATTGGACGAGCCGTTAAGGAAGTCACGTGTTCCGTAACCTTTAGTGTATGCGCTGTACAACATTTAAAAAAAAAACGTTAAATAAACAGATATTAACTGTTCATGTTTTATTTTTAAATTAAAAATAAATAAATAACGTACGTTTCTTTTTTTTTTCAAACCCGGAAACACTGACTTGACGTCTCCTTCCACATCCGGGTCACGTCTTCCTCATGCTGTAGCATCAAGCATGGCGGCGAAGAAGAAGCAGCGGAGGAGGTCCAGAGCGACAAACAGCGGGCCGTGGAGGCCCGAGGAGGCCGGCACGGAGGCCGGGAACAGCGGGCCGTGGAGGCCCGAGGAGGCCGGCACGGAGGCCGGGAACAGCGGGCCGTGGAGGCCCGAGGAGGCCGGCACGGAGGCCGGGAACAGCGGCGGGGAGGAGGAGGAGGACCCGGCGGTCGGAGGAGGTAAAGACAGACCGAAGAAAGAAGAAGAGTTCAGCCTGGAGGAGGTGTTACGACTCGGAGGGACTCAGGTGAGTTTAACTGAGCTCAGGTAACAAACACGAACCAGCTGGTTTTAAACTCTGGACCGAGTTCAGCTTCTGTTTCTGAGGCTGACACTGGTAAACATCTAATAAACGTTCAGGTAACGTTAAAGTAACCCATCTTCTGACTTTATAACCGTTATTTCTGCTCCCAACATGAATATTTCCATCCAATATCATGACAACAGAACCACAACTGCAACTACCGACTAAATCCATCGATTACCTGATGATTTACCTCGATAATCAACTAATATTCAAATATAAAACGTCATAAAAACTGTGAAAAATGTTAATTTCTAATAATAAATACAGAGAAACTGACACATTTCTCTATTCTCTAACTGTTTTGTCAGTAAAAATCGATAAATTTAGAGTTTAACGATCATCCGTCGTTGAGTTTCAGTGTTTTTCTTCTTCTCTTGTTCGTCTGCAGGCCGACTACGTCATGCTCGCCGGTCTGGACGACTCCAACGAGCTCGTGGACGGAGGGAAGAAAGGAGCGATAGACGACCTGGAGGAGGGCGAGCTGGAGAAGTTCATCACCAAGCTGGGCATCCGGGCGTACGGCGGCGTGCAGGTCATCGCAGACGAGCCCGAGGGCGACGCCGAGGACGGCGGCGAGAAGGAGAGTGAGAAGAAGGTGAAAGAGGCAGAGGAGCCGGCGTCGAGCTCTCAGCAGGAAGTGAAGAAGGCGAAGACGAAAGACGCCGGGAAGAAGGCGAAGCAGAACGTGAACGTGTTCGAGTTCCAGCAGCGACAGGTGCTGCTCATCAAACCCGGAGGGAAGTGGTTCGACCTGGAGTACACCGCCGAGGGCTCGTCGACCCAGCAGGATCCCTCGCTGGTGACCCAGTACAAGACGCTCGCCCAGCAGCTGTTCGAGGCCGAGGTGGCGCTCTACAAGAGCAAGAAGAACCTGCAGAAAGGCGCCAACTCCAACTGGATGAAGACGGTCGTCTCCTCCGGCGTGCTCGCCGACAGGATGGCGGCGATGACGGTTCTGATCCAGGACGCTCCGGTGCACACGCTCGAACACGTGGAGAACCTGGTGGCCATGGTGAAGAAGAAGGGCAGCCGGCGGATGGGTCTGATGGCGCTGGACACGCTGCGAGAGCTGCTGCTGTCCGACCTGCTGCCGGAGAACAGGAAGCTCCGTCCCTTCGCCCAGCACCCGTTCGACCAGCTGGAGGAGAAGGCGAGCGGCAACCGCGACACCCGCGACCGCCGCCTCATCCTCTGGTACTTTGAGCACCAGCTGAAGCACCACGTGGCCGAGTTCGTGTCGGCTCTGGACACGGTGGCTCACGACACGGTGGCGGCCACCAAAGCGAAGGCGCTGGCCACCGCCCACGAGATGCTGTGCAGCCGGCCGGAGCAGGAGAGGGCGCTGCTGATCCAGGTGGTCAACAAGCTGGGAGACCCCGAGTACAAGACGGCGGCCAAGGCGTCGTACCTGCTGGAGACGCTGCTGCACAAACACCCCAACATGAAGGCGGTGGTGTGCTGCGAGGTGGAGCGCCTCATGTTCCGGCCCAACATCAGCCCGAAGGCGCAGTACTACGCCGTGTGCTTCCTCAGCCAGGTGATGCTGAGCCACGACGAGGCCGAGCTCGCCGCCAAGCTCATCACCATCTACTTCTCGTTCTTCCGCGCCTGCGTCAAGAAGAAGGACGTGGAGTCGAAGATGCTGAGCGTGCTGCTGTCGGGCGTGAACAGGGCGTATCCCTACGCCGGCACCGGGGACGAGAAGGTGAAGGAGCAGCTGGACACGCTGTTCAAGGTGGTGCACCTGGTGAAGTTCAACACGGCCGTGCAGGCGCTCATGCTGCTCTTCCAGGTCATGGACTCCCAGCAGACCTGCTCGGACCGGTACTACGTGGCTCTGTACAGGTAAGACCGCCCTCACCTGTCGGATCATGTGATTCAATCTTTGTGGGGAGTTTATGATCTCAAATTTTATTATCTATTTATAATTTGTTTATTATATTTATTTCTTATTTATTTATTTTTATTATAATTTATTTATTATATTTATAATTATTGTTTTATTTATTTATGATATTCATTTTTGTATTTATTATTTATTATATTTATGGTCTTATTTATTTTATTGATCATAGTTTTAGATCTATATTTTTTATTTATTATATGTATATTTATTATTTATTTATTTATATTATATTTATATATTTCTTTAATTTATTCATTATTACTTTATTGTATTTATTGTTTTATTTATTATATTATTTATTTTTATTATATTTATATTTTTTATTTATTTTTTCAATCATATTTTTGTATCTATATTTTTTTATATGGATATTTATTATTTATTCATTATTATAATATTATTATTATTATATAATCATTATTATATTTATATTTTTTATTTATTATATTTATAATTTTCATAAAAAACTTCTCAAGAAGGACGAGATGATGAAAAACTGATCAGAAATAACAAACCAGGAAGAGATGACGAGTTTGACATTATCTCATCATCATGTTTTAACTTCAGCTGATGACTTCACTTCCTCTTCGTCTTCCTGTTCCTGTTCCTGTGCAGGAAGCTGCTGGACCCCGGGCTGTCGTCGTCCTCCCGTCAGAGCATGTTCCTGAACCTTCTGTATAAATCTCTGAAGGTGGACATCGTGCTGCGGCGGGTCAAAGCCTTCGTGAAGCGGCTGCTGCAGGTCAGCGCCGAGCAGAACGCCAGCTTCGCCTGCGGGGCGCTCTTCCTCGTGTCCGAGGTGATGAAGGCCAAACCGGGTCTGAGGATGCTGCTGCAGGAGGACGGGGTAAGACGGGAGGACGACTCACGGGACGGACGAGCTGCTGGAGGTCACTTCTAAACATATTTCATATAAAATAATGTTCACACAGGACGGCGAGGAGGAGGAGTTCAAAGACCTCGCTGAGGAGAAGGACGATGATGATGAAGATGATGAAGAGGAGCACTTTGTGGACGCTGATAAACTGGAGGAAGGAGCGACGGCAGAGACAGAGGAGGCGAAGCCTGCGGCATCATGGGTACATCACCAGAACCTGGAAGGTCCGTGAGCCGCTCTGAGATGATGGCAGAGTTTAAAACATTTTAAAGATTCATATTTCTGCTGCAGCTCGTCACAGATTCATATTTTCATGTTGTCGTTGATGAATATTAACTTCCTGTTCACCTTCAGGAGGGAAGAGCGTGCAGAGCTACGACCCGCTGCACAGAAACCCGTTATTCTGCGGCGCCGACCACACGACTCTGTGGGAACTGCAGAGGGTGAGACACACACACACACACACACACACACACACACACACACACACACACAATAAAAGCCTTTATGGACAACGTGACCTCACGAGAATCAAAACAACAAATCATAAAAATAATGTTTTTGTTTGTCTCCATGTTTCTGCAGCTCACGCTTCACTTCCACCCGTCTGTGTCACTGTTCGCCAAAACCATCCTGGAGGTAACTTTACTGTAACTTTACTGTAACTACTGCAACTTTACTGCAACTTTACTGTAACTTTACTGTAACTACTGCAACTTTACTGCAACTTTACTGCAACTTTACTGTAACTACTGCAACTTTACTGCAACTTTACTGTAACTTTACTGTAACTACTGCAACTTTACTGCAACTTTACTGTAACTACTGCAACTTTACTGCAACTTTACTGCAACTTTACTGTAACTACTGCAACTTTACTGCAACTTTACTGCAACTTTACTGTAACTACTGCAACTTTACTGCAACTTTACTGCAACTTTACTGTAACTACTGCAACTTTACTGCAACTTTACTGCAACTTTACTGCAACTTTACTGCAACTACTGCAACTTTACTGCAACTTTACTGCAACTTTACTGCAACTACTGCAACTTTACTGCAACTTTACTGTAACTACTGCAACTTTACTGCAACTTTACTGCAACTTTACTGTAACTACTGCAACTTTACTGCAACTTTACTGTAACTACTGCAACTTTACTGCAACTTTACTGTAACTTTACTGTAACTACTGCAACTTTACTGCAACTTTACTGTAACTTTACTGTAACTTTACTGCAACTTTACTGCAACTTTACTGTAACTTTACTGCAACTTTACTGTAACTTTACTGTAACTACTGCAACTTTACTGCAACTTTACTGCAACATTACTGCAACATTACTGCAACTTTACTGCAACTTTACTGCAACTTTACTGTAACTTTACTGCAACTACTGCAACTTTACTGCAACTTTACTGCAACATTACTGCAACATTACTGCAACTTTACTGCAACTTTACTGCAACATTACTGCAACTTTACTGCAACTACTGCAACTTTACAGCAACTTTACTGTAACTTTACTGTAACTTTACTGCAACTTTACTCCAACTTTACTTTACTGTAACTTTACTGCAACTTTACTGTAACTTTACTGAAACTTTACTGCAACTTTACCAACATTTTCTGTCCCTTTACTGACATTTTACTGCACCTCCACGATGTCTCTTCATCTCTTTTGAATATAAATGTTGTTGTGTATTATATATTATATCTAAACACATGCATGTGTGTTTCCACAGGGAGGGTCCGTCTTGTACTCAGGTGACCCTCTGCAGGACTTCACCCTCACCAGGTTCCTGGACAGATTCGTCTTCAGGAACCCCAAACAGCAGAACACCAAACGTAAGAGACACAAAATGAAACTGAGTCAAACATATTCTGATATAATTATTGTTATATATTTATTTCACGTTTGTTTGTTTCAGAAAACGCGGCGCTGACGCCCAAACAGAGATTACCTGGCAGCTGTTTAGCAGGTGAGTCTTTATGTTGAGTTCATATTTCATGATTACATTAAACATGTTTTTGTTTTTCATGATTTATTGACTTTATTTTTGTCTCTGTCAGTGAACAGCGAAGAGTTTCTGTCTAAAGATGAAAGTCAGATCTCTGTGGACGAAATCTTCTTTTATCGGTGAGAACAAACTTTATTTATTTCATCGTTTTCACACAGAAAATTTAATTTTAAGATGGTCAGAAGCTACAAAAGGTCACCGCATTCAGGACAACTGTCAACACATGAACAAGCAGCGAGCGTGAACGCGTGATGAATGTATATTGAACGCGTATTGAACGCGTGATGAACGTATATTGAACGTGTGATGAACATGTGATGAACGTGTGATGAACGCGTGATGAACGCGTGATGAACGTGTGAATGTGTTTGTTAGATTCTTTAAGAAGCGTCAGCAGGAGAAGCAGCTTCGTCGGCCACGGCGAGACGGAGACGACGAGAGCGTGGAGGACGTGGACGACGACGAGTTCGAGAAAATACTCGGTGAGTCGAGACGCTCGGACGAACGATGTTTGAACAAATAATCAGCATTAAAATCAGCATACAGAGAATTAATGCTACCGTACTTTTATTTTGAAATTTAAGGATCAAACAAGTCCTTTGGGTCGTTTCTTTAATTTCTGAATGATGATTTTTGTTGTTGTAGCTGTTAGAAATGATTAAATCCAGTTTGAACTCATCGTGATGACTTTGAACAGATTCCTGTGAAGGAGACTCGTACTTCACTGAGATGGAGGCAGACGATCTGGACTTTGCAGGGTGAGCAGCTTCAGTTTGAACTGAACAGACAGACAGATCAGCTGGTTTGTTCACTCACACGTATCGATCAGTGATTAATTAGTGTGATTTCCTCGTCGTGTCTTCAGTAACGTGAAGAGTAAAAAAGGGAAGAAAGGCGCCGAGGACTCGGACGACTCGGACGACTCGGACGTGGACGACCTGGACGACGAGGAAGTGTCTCTGGGCAGCATGGACGAGGAAGACTTCGGAGACGAGCTGGAGGAGGAAGGAGGGACGTTCATGGACCCTGACGGAGGCGGAGACGACGATGAAGATGATGAAGGTTTGTAGTTTTATTTAGTTAAATATTATTATTATTAAAATCACTGCAAACCTGAAAAACTTAATTTAAAATGTATTTCTTATTTTTAATCTTGTTTCAGTTCCAGAGCTCGAGGACGACGACGCTGCATTCGACGGTGAGTTACAGACAAATATGATATATGTGATCGAATGTTGTCTCAACGCGGACCTTTAAATCAAATATTAAACATGTCATGTTTCTCTGCAGGTTCAGACGACGACGACGTTCCCGACATCACACCTCGGACCAAGAAAGGCAAACGGAAATCATCAGAGGAGCTCCACTTCTCTGGATCTTTGGGTCTGTTTAACTTTTATTCATATTTATTATATTTCTGTTTTCTGATGTTCCAGCTGTTGTTTTAAAGTCGTCTCATTGGTCGCTGCTCCGTCTCTCAGGGTCCAATCAGGGGAAGAAGAAGAAGAAAGGAAAGAAAGACGGAGCCGCGTTTGCTTCAGCTGAAGAGGTGAGACCATGAAAAGTTTCTTTTTATTCAAATATTAAAACTGAAAATCTGCTCCGACTGTAAAGACTTCTGGAAAAACATCAGAAACTTTCAGGCTTTTTTTAAACCTGACCTGCTCGTACTTCAGTTTAGTGCTGCAACAAATTATGCGGTTAATCTGCCAATTATTTTTTATTCATAATTTTGTCTGTAAAATGTCCAAAAATGTAAATTTTAAACTTTTAAATCTGCTACTTTTGGGGCATTTTGCTGAAAAGTTTGGATTAATCAGCTGATAGTTTTGTCTCTTCTTCAGTCGATCAAATTTTTAAACCTCTCAGATTCATCAAACCTCAAATCAACGCCAGATCTCGTCATTGAGCCAAAACAAAGCAGCGTACTTTTAGTTTTTATGAACTAAAACGTGTTTGTTGTTTTTCAGTTCGGCTCTCTGCTCGACGAGAACGCCGGCTTGAAGTTCGACAACATCGGGCTGAACGCCATGGCCAACACCGACAAAGCAGGTCAGTGATCGCGACCTTTGACACGACACACAAACACAAACACAGACTGACTGACAGGGCTGTTTCATGTCTGATAACACTGAATATTATAATATTATAGAGTTAGTCTTTAAAATGATTTCCTCAAAATTCAGACTTTTTTTGTTCCTCATGCATGCAGCAAAGGTCCACAGGTCATTCGAACCCTGGGCCTCTGTACATGGGGCGGATGCTCTACCAACTGAGCTAACCAACACCCATCAAACAGATTTTCTTTTATAAATACTGATAAGTGTAATATACACTACTCACAAAAAGTTAGAGATATTTGACTTTCGGGTGAAATTTATGGAAAATAAATGCTACAGTAATATTATATCATGAAAGTAGGGCATTTGAGTAGAAGCATGCAGTGGTGATATCTTCATTTCAAACAATTTATTGAAACAAAAAATTACAACAATGAGCAGAAAGCCGAATATCTTTAACTTTTTGTGAGTAGTGTAAATGTTGTGTATGTGTGTCAGTGAATCTTTAAACTCTGAAGAAAAGACGAGATGAATTCTTGACATTTTATTGCTGGATACCAGCCACGTTTGAAAACTTCTCCACAGAGACAAAAATCATTTTTCTAAATAAACGTCTTCAGATCTTCACGGACTTTGTCTGTAGAGAAACATGCAGGGCGAGCGTCCTCGCCTGTTCTAACACTTCCTGTCTGTCCCTGCAGGCCTGAAGCAGTTGAAGTGGGAGGCTCAGCGGGACGACTGGATGCAGGACCGCGACGTGAAGACGCTGCGCAGGAAGAAGACGATGTTCAACAAGAAGAAGTCGTTCGGCCGAGCGAGGACGGGAGGAAGAGGAGGGAAGACGTTCGGGAACAGGAAGAGGAAGTAGCAGCTGTCCGTCTGTCCGTCGTGGGTTTCTAACCGCCGGCTTCAGTCCTGTTTGGACGCCCAGGCTTCGTGGTCTCGCTCTCGGATGCCGTAGACGCCCGCCCACTCGTTGGACTGGTAGTAAACTGGGAGGAAACAGAAGAAGAAGAGCTGGTTTACAGATCAGCTGTTTGACTCGTTAACGATCTGAAGACCAGCCGTGTTTGGACGTTGTCATGGTTACGTGTCTGTGTTTCATGTGTACAGTTCATATTCAGACACACCAACAGAAACGTGAATATTTTACGATGCGGTTTGTTTAAATATGTAAACGACTTTTTCAAATCTGATTATTAAACACAAAATGTTTTCTGTCTTTCCTCGTCTGTTAATTATTTCATTTTTAAGTTATAATCCCAAAATGACATCGAGCTCCCCTTCAAAATAAAACTTTTGTATTTTGGTCACATAAAATAAAATTTCAGATTAATAATTAAAAAGGTTTGATCAGGATTTTAAAGGAGCAGTGTGTGTCTACAGATTAATTACTGTTAATATTTTGACTGATGAAACGTCACACGTCACTCTGCTCACCTTCCAGCACTGACGGAAACTTCCTGTTCATGGTGCTCCTGAAATCTGCAGGTCGGGAGAAGAAACGAGAACTTCAGGAAACATTTAACAAACGTTTACGTGACCTTCAGCGTGTCGGACGTGTTTGTTTTCACCTCGACTGTTGTTCATCATGTGGAACAGGCCGTAAACGCCGAACACGCCCAGCAGCTCCAGAGCGATCACGCCCTTCATCAGTCTCTTGGCCAGCGGCGCCAGAGGTTTGGGAGACATCTGAGGGGAGACGAATACAAACAACTTTATTTACACCCACAAACATGAACACTGCAATTTATTCATTTCATTTTAGTACGTGATGAAAGTGAACATGTCGTCTACTTTTGTCTCAATCCAACACTTTTAAATGTAGAAATAATGTATATTATATAATTTTGACAAAAGTCAGAATTTTGAGAAAAAAAAGTCAGATTTGAGAAAATTTTGAGGAAATTTTAAGGAAAAAAAGAATTTTGAGAAAAAAAGTCAGAATTTTGAGAGAAAAAAAGTCAGAATTTTGAGGGAATTTTGAGAGAAAAAAAGTCAGAATTTTGAGAAAAAAAGTCAAAATTTTGA